>CM065295.1:70212916-70644831 GCA_032871835.1 Dipteronia dyeriana | reverse complement strand
ATTAAATAAAAAGAAATATATCTAACTTTTATAGTTTTATTATTTGATTTATTTCAATTGATTTTACTTAAAATTAATAAACGACAACCTTTCAATAAATAATAATAAAAATAATAATGACACATTATTTTGTAACTTTTTTTGTTTTAAAACCATAACAATTTTGAGGTTTTGGGAAAAAAAATGTGACTCAATAAGTAATAAGTTAAATAAGCTAATGCGGGTGTGAAAGGTTTATCATTAAACCAACAAATCCTATAAATTACTTTATAATTATTAATAAGTTAACGTGGGCATTAAGGGTTTATCACTAATCAACCAAATTCGATATATTAATTTATAATTAATATGTCAAATACAAAATTTTAATTACATAATTGATATTAGAATTTTTAAATAAAGTTCAAGATGTGCAGTGTCTAGAGTCTAGACAGTTGGATCCACAATCAATTGGAACAGCCACCAACAACCTGTAAAACTAGAGTTGTGAACATAAGAAATGTTTGGGACATCAGGGTGGTGCCAGGCAAAGGGAATCCCTCGCTTAAGTCAGTGATATGATAAGAGAATATAGATCGACAAAATAAGTAAATGAATTGAAATGACGATTATCAATATTCAAACCGTAGTAAACTCAAGGGTGGAAGAATTGAAGGTAAGGTGAACGCGGTTGGTCGTAAGGAAGAGACGTTGATCGGTCTATTTATATATATATTTCCCCTTATTTCCTATATAGTAAGCCCGTGTCTCGAGTATCTTAGGCTGTTTAATGTGTTTATTAAGCATATGTATTGTGTATGTCATTTCTCTTAAGATGAGATGTTCGGTGATATTTTTAAGAAATAGACCTTTAACAAAAAAAAAAGGGTAAAACTGTCAACAAATGCTTCGTGGGTGGCTTATGCAGAGCATCAACCGAGCCAGCTGTGAATTCTAAACTTCTTGTTCTTTCCAACCACGGCCAAGTATCAGTTTCAACAGCGGTCCACTCCACGCAAAAGTCCAGTGAGCACACTGTTATGAGTACCGTGACCTGTGCATGTGTCCGTGCCGTGGTACAAGGAGCTGTTATGTGAATTCCTTGTTTTCTTAGGAAATCTGAAACCCTATTCCATGGAGGACCTGTAAATATTTCTTAATCTTTTTTTCTACAAAAGGGAGACAGCTCTCAACCATTATTCTCTCTTACAAAAATACCTTACACAAAATTCTCTCATCCATCTTTACATATAGAAGAATTGCAAGACGAAGATCGTTGATTATTGAAGATTTGACGAATTTATTGAAGATTAGAATGGGTTCTATTTCTCCTATTTTCTCTCTTGTTATTTTTAATATATGTAACTAACTCCATGTTAGGGAATCAATGTGAACAACCTCTATGAATGCTCTTTGTTAGAATTGACTATATTTTCATTTATTCGAGTTTTGATTCATTCAATTTATCTCATGTCTTAATTCTTTATTTGTGTGAATATATGATCATACGTTGGCATGAATTTAGGGTTTTGACAATTTAATAATTGAGTTTGGAGTGTTGATTTACACATAATCTTAATTAATATTCAATTGAATGGATAAAACTGATTTTAGCAATGATTTATGCAAGTAGATTTTGGTTCGTTAGTTTTTGCACTTAATGGGTTTTTGGTTGTAGTTTGTACCATTGATTTATGAGTAAATTATAATTGATAACACTTGACGCATCCCAAGATCATAAGGTAGTAATCATACTTTAAATAAGAACGAATATTTAACTTGATTAATATCTCGTTCATAAGTCAATTCGAAACATTGAGTAAATATAGTTGGGGAGCATTGATGACCTATTGTTTCTTTCATTGATCACAACCAATTCTATTTAATTGCTTTCTTAGATTAATTTAATTTAGTTTTTAGTTCAATTCAATCATCAACAATTTTTGGTTACTTTTATTTAGCTTTAATTAGAATTAGTTTTAAGGGATATTAAGATTTTAGTCCCGCTAGTTTGTGTTTATCTGGGTTTGGTCTACTAGTTTTTGAATTACTAACTTTAGTCCATCAGTTCTCTGACAATACCGAATCCAGTCCCTACCGTCCAATTCCGTTAGTTTTCCGTTGACTTCCGTTAGGTCAACAAGGGTATTATGGAAATTTTGATAAAAGCTTCTAGAAGCTTTTCATTAATAAGGGTAAATTGGTATTTCATTTAAAAATTTAAAAAATAAAAATATATATTAAAATAATTAATATTAAAAATTAAAATTATTTTTTTTTTTGAAAAAGACACAAATACCCTTCATAAATACATATAATTACACTTGATAAATTTATATAATTATATATCTACCCAAATAATAATTAAACAATAACCCCAAAACTTTAGAAATTAAGAAATTGATCCTAAAAAAGACACAAATACCCTTCATAAATACATATAATTACACTTGTTAAATTTATATAATTATATATCTACCCAAATAATAATTAAACAATAACCCCAAAACTTTAGGAATTAAGAAATTGACCCCAATCCCTTCCTCACATTCTCCAAATCCCTTCATCTCCCTCTCAGTCTCTCTCCCTCGCTCAACACCACCACCACCACCACCACCACTAAAAACCAAACGATCCGAAGCACCACCACCACCACCAAACCCTCTCTCAAGATCTCATCATTCTCTTTCTCTCTCTCTCTTTCTCAATCACTCTAATTTCTCTCTCTCTCGATTTGGTGATTTCATGGAAAACGTGCTTGTGAGAGGCTGGAATGGGTGGGAAACGAACTGAAAAAAGGTCGGCCGTCGATCTGGGCCGAAAACGGTCGAAAACGGTGTAGAACAGCTGGGTATCATATCGGGTCAACCGGGTCAAGAACCAGGTCCGGGTCGGGCTGTCGACGGGTCACTGGCTGAGGAAGACGACATGACGTCACGTTGACATCGAGCTGATGCAATGGGGTATACTCAGCAATTTCTAGGGTGCACTCAGTGCCCCAAGTGGCTTGTTTCAGGGTGTATTTAGTTCTGGTCTGGGGTGTGCTTAGCAAGCCCAACAACCCATTTCATGAAGGGCATAAAGGTCTTTTTATAGGTACCAGGGGCAGTATGGTCATTTTATCCTCTGACGTTGTCAGTAAACGGAAACCGTGACAGAAGGACTAAAGTTAGTAATTCAAAAAAGTAATGGATCAAACCAAGATTAACGCTAACTAGAGGGACTAAAATCTTAATAACCCTAGTTTTAATCGTTAAATTACTTTTCCTCACTGGAACAATCCTTATTGCTGATGTATTTATCTTCACTATTCGTATGTTTATAAGTATTGTTTTATAAACACGATTTCAAACAATCAGACGTCAAGGACCTGTGATCAACGGGATGTGCTCACTGTGAATGATGATCGATGACCAGTAAATAGTGACTTAGTACACGATTTGGGGGGTGGTGTGCAGATGAGCTTTGAGTGACAATGATACTCAGGAGAGTATGTTTGTGCAATTTCATGAAAAAGTAGCATATAGCTGCAATTACACCAAACTCAAGGAATGTTTATACAATCTGCCCAATCGCAAATGTTTCTAAAAAAAATTGAAAATGGGTATTGAACTCCCTACTTACTACCAGAAATAACTAAACTCTAACCACATATGCTCCTTAGCCATGTACTTGGTAAATCTGAAATTGACATTTTTTTTTTTTGATATAAGCAATTGACATTTTTACCGAATGCCAGGCAACCGTTTTTGGAGGCCATTGCTCTAGAAACATTTGGATATCACAGCGAAACTGAATGACCAATACATTATAATAGATGAACAATCTAATTGCAAGCATGTAGTTATAAAATCATTGGAAGGAATAATGCTTGAAGAATATATCATGTTTAACATAATTACAAAATCAGTTTCCTAATCATAGGTTGTTCTGGCAATTCAGTATCGTACACAAATCTATCTTTTACACTTATACATTGAAGGTGATACTATAAGAATACATCAAACTCATTACACTCTTGTTCTTGCATCTCACTTGATGATGACTTTAAAAACGGATTAGACGGGCCCTGTGGTTTACCCTGATTCATTTCCCCTATCTTGTTCACTTTCTCCTGATTATTTAATGTCTTTGAAAATGAATTTAGATGGATTTTGTGATCGTATCTTTGTTTCCCCTGTATTTTTAACCACTTCAGCATTCATCACCTCTTCTATATTCTTTAGTTCCCTCGTGTTATCCAAATGTGCACTTAGGTTGTCATGCTTTGATTCCTTACCAAGTTTAATTCCATCTGAAGATTTTGCTTTCCTTTTAAACAGAGGAGCAGACAGTTTTACCGATGATGATGGAATTTCACTTTTTTTCGGTTGAAGTCAAGGCCTTGCTGGCTGCAACGTTGCTTCTTGTGGAAACGTCACCATTTGAGTTCAAGAAAGAGGTGTTTAAAACATCCTTGGTTTCACTGAGCAATCTTTCCTGTTAGAGTAGAAAGAAGATTTAAGCAACGGCAGCTAAAATGGAAAATGGAATTTTACTACCTCTCCGGCAGACTAAAAAAAATAAGATTTGAATAACCAAACTTTGCTAGACTATCGAAATTCAAAGGCTTACCTCCAGTATGCTATTGAACCTTTCTGCCAAATTAGGCAGCTTTAATTTAGTAACAAGCTTTATTGCACCCTGCACTGATTTTTCCAGTGATAGAAGCTTCACAAGTTCGGTAGCCCTCATGAGCTTGTCACCTGAAACAACCATAACAAGTATGGTTATCCACTCAGAAGTTTCATTTTTTTCTTCGGAATTTTAGAAGGTGAAATGGACTAAAAAATATGATTTGCTTTCCTATAACGAGCTTTCTTAGAAATTAAAAAAAGACTTACCATTGCAGCAAGCTGCAATAAGCCTCAAGATACATCTATCTTGGGCTGCTTCTGTATTGAAAGCCTCATCATCAAGTGAGCTGATGTCCAAACCAGCACTTGCCATCTCCTCTATTCTTTTGTGAATCTGCAAAGCACATGTCATAGAGTGTAAAATTGACAAGCTCAACAGCTTTATGTAACAGTGTGAGCATAAAGGATGAGAGATAGGGTGGAAAAAAATAAACCTGTGATAGATTAATGTTATTAAGTATAAACTCGTTTTCAAGGGTTTCTGCTCCCAGATCAGAGGATGCTAGAGGGAATGAAAGATCCAGTAGGGTGAGAACTGGTTTGGGCATCACCTGCAAAGGGAACAAAAATAGTTATGAATAATTCATATGTAATTAAAGATAAACATAGAATTATAGAAACAGTGGACCAAGCTATCCTACCTGTGGGGACACGTCAGGACTTTTACAGACAATACAAAACAACTTGCTGGCATTCAACCCAACAATCCAATAATTTTCATCTGACTTCTTCTCTTTACTACCACTGCATGTCAGGATGTTATTATAGTCAAAGGACCAATATTTATAAATATACACAGGAAATCATTCCATGTTCTTAAACGGACAAATCTTTAACCTGAAGAGTGGGAGCCAACTGCCACCATATAGGCTTGTAAAAACCCGCAGTACACCCTACAAATTTTCCTCTGTAACTCAGATAATTGTTCAAGAAGTGATATTAAGGGTAGTGAAATGATAAGAGAACAGAGCAGGACATACCTTAGAATCATAAGAACTTAATTGACCATCTTCACTAAACCCAAACCATGTTAGATGGGAACCAGGACTTAACGGAAGCCGTCCTTTCAAGGGCTGAGTCCCCTTAGCTATGTTGAATACTCTAAACTCCAGTATCTGCTTGTTTGTACAAGTAAAGAACCAAGTTAGCGTATTACTTTTCAGCAAACAGCATATATTATGAGGTAATGGGATCAAACTGATAACTGGCTAAACCATGTCCTAACATGGTAACAATTTTCCAACGGGCAGAGTTGACCAGTTTATTTCATTCTGAATGATTTCAGTGGTACAAGTGTGCCTTTCAAATTTGTGAGATACTGAGATGTTCTTTTAATGTACTTGTCATTAAATTAACAAAATTGCCAGTCAGCTTAGCCTTAAAACAATTAACAGAGCCTAACTGCGACAAAGTTTCAAATGATACCTGATCATTTGAAGGAAGACAATAAACATGAGTGACAACCGCAAGTTGATCTTGGAAGCCTGCTGCAGTCACCACTGGCCCATCAAGGGAGAGAATATGTCTCTGCAAGAAAGTGGAATTAGCAACACAGACAGAAAGGTAATACGCATTACAAAAGTAGATAATCTACAGACTGGATTGTTGATTCAGAAAAAAAAGACTGGATTGTTAGTACTACAAGAAATCATGTATCTAATGTCAAAAAAAAGGCCATCAAATATAAGGATTGCTTGTGTCTGATCTGCTTCTCTGATAACAGAACCACAGCTGCATGTGGAAGGAGATTTTTTTTTTTTTTTTTTTAATTTTGATAACCCAAAAAGAAACCCCAAACCCACTTAGGGAACCCGAGTTTGAAACTGGACCCCTGCTGAACCTTATAATCTTTGGGAAACATGAAACTGTGGCTTTTGGCCAAGCACCCATGAGAGGTTTAAAGTTTGAACCCCAAACCTTATGGGAACATACCACATGCTTGACCATTCTGCTAACCCCTCATGGGTGCATGTAGAAGGAGATACATTTACGCTTTCAGTTGCATTAAGAAAATAAGAAATCATTATCACCAGAAAGAAACTCAAATTTTGTTTCTCCTTTTGATTGTGACAACTTCAGGCGTTTTTCTAATGCAAGATTGATAATGAATCTTCCAAAAGAAAGATGGATCATCTGTAAAGCTAAAATAAATTTTGTAAAATCAAAGCCTATGTCAAAACATAATAGGTTCTGGATGGAGTATACATGAGTACATTACTATTTTCTTCTGCATTACATTTTTGTTTCCTATCAATTTCCCATGTATGTAATATCAAATAAATAAATAAATAAAAGTTAATATATATATGAAGCCTCCTATTGTTCTTCACTGAATAATCATATTTAGCAACTTTTTATCCGTGCTAATTATAGACCTCATTCATTGAAACAAAGTTCAAAAACTTTTCAAATGGTAGTAGGAAAAGCATAGCATCAGTTGTCATTATTGCAAACAGTTAAAACATTTCAGGATGACCAGACCCCAGCACTAAGAGGGGGCAGATGGAAAAATTATAAATGAATAAAACTTTGCATGAATGTTTTAAGACATTACCATGAAATGAGAATAATTAGTAAAGAAGAAGCTTAGAATAGACAGTGAAAGGCCATATAGATACATCTTAAAACATCATTTATATCATAAAAGGAAAATAGATAAACCTGCAAGCCACCCTCAGTGAAGACGCGAAGAATATTAAGACTTGTAATTGCAGCCACCCAAGCTACACCAAGTGCAACAACCTTTACTTCTTCTCCTTCAAACCGCATAGACCACTGTTTCCAGCATGCATCAACAATCAGCATACAGATAAATTACAAATTTACTACACAAACAAATTGTGCTGTCTGCAGAGACAAAGTTATTGAAATTGCCAATGAAATGACCTCACTGTAATTTGCCCAGCTGCTAAATGGACGATACATGAGGGTACTCATGTTCTTCTCACCCTTGCAAGGATTTGCAAAAACGCTTCCATTTTCATTTAATGAAGCCATCGTGAATCCAAAATAATCAGTCATTGACGGGATTCGTGGACCTCTGCCAGTATCATGAAAATCAATCTGTATCCAAGATCACTAAACTATCAGTACATAATAAAAGCATAGCCAAATTGCTAATCACCCTGGCTAATAAACATGATTCCTAGTTTTCATCGGAAGTGGCAAAGGGATTTTGAAAAACAATTCACAAATAGAGAAAGCAAAAAACATAAAAGAAATGAAACAGGAAATGCACTATAATCAAAAATTAAAAACAGTTCAGTTACCTCTATATGGGAATTTCCATCATGTTCAATTGAGGTAATTGTTCCAAGCATATTGTAGCACAGGAAGTGCCTCTTCCCAGGTTGCACAGGAGTAGCACCTGGTTGAAACGCCAGCTGCATTTTTGGCCCACTAGATGTCCTTTTGCTTTTCAGTCCAAATCCCTTATCAGAGTAATCCCTGTGAGTAGAATATGCCTTTTTCCGGGATTCAGTCTTAGGAAACAAGTTCAACTCATCATTAATGTCCTCATCCAGATCTTCATCAACTATAGAATGTTTCCTTAATCTCTTTCTGGTTGGAGGTCCTGATTCACCATGGATTTCTTCTCCAAGATCACTTAAACTCCCAGATGTACTAGGCTCCTGCTCCTCATCAAACAAAAGAAGCCCATTACTATTCTTTGATCGTGAATTTGGAATATCTTCTGTAGGAGATTTCATTGATGAAGGAACAACTGATTCCCACACACCATATCTTCCCATCACATCAATAACAGCCAATGCATTGCCGATAGGCTTCCAGGCCATACAACATATTCTATCATCAAATTTTTGTCTGTCTATGTCCTGTTTCTTATCAACATCCCAAATTAGAATCTGCCTATCCAAACTAGAAGTTGCCATGTATTTACCATTAGGTGACCAAGATAAGAAACATATAGGTTGCACATGATCACCTCTCAATGAAAACAATTTTTCAGCTGTGTCTCTATCATATATCACCACGTCATTTTTCATACCCGGTACAGCTAACGTTTCCCCTTCAGGACTCCAGCTCAGTACGTTCATGACAGAAACATCAGAACCGATGTCAGGAGCAATGCCTTTAAGAGTATGTAACACTCTGCCAGACTGGTGTTCCCAGAATATAACAGTTCCAATTGAATCAATAGATGCCAAATATTCATTATTGGGGTCGAAATCTAAACCAGTGACGGGTCCTTTATGTCCTTTGAGCACCCTTGCAATTGAACCGTCAATTGTATTAATAAGCTTAATGCCTTCATCATCGCCAGCAGCAGCCAACAAGCTCCCCGATTTATTGAAAGCAAGGACGCGAATTGGTAGTGTAAATCTTGTAATATTACTCTGAAATTCTCCACCTGACAATATTTCAAATGTATAAAACACTACTAAAATCATAAACAAAATTGTTTCTACAGGATTATTAGATGTGGCTAAAGTATTCACAATTGGGTATTTAGGTACAAAATTTTTGATAGTAAAACCGCGAATGAAAATATCTAAATATTCATCCCAATTCGAAATCGCAAATGAGAAAATACAAATTATATAAATTCCAGAAGAAAAAGCCATTAAGGTTGGGGTTTCTGATTTATACCAAAGTGATTTAGTCCATTAATTTTATATAAAATTTACAAACTATTTAGAGGAACAATGTGTTAATATAGATTAAAACATTATTAAATTAACATAAAACCTAAAAAAATTAAATTAAATTTATAAATAAATAGAAAATCAAAACAAACAAAAATTCACCTAAACATAATTAAAACAAAAAACATAACATCGAGTACTGAGATGGCCGCAATGCATGTCCAAAACTAATTAAACCATGAAAAAAATTAAAAAAAAAATAACACAATCAAATGATACCTGGAAACTTGTAGAGCTTGACTGAGTGGTCAATAGATCCAGAGGCGAGACAAGTGGAGTTGGGACTGAGGGCCAAGGCCGTGACGCCATCGCGATGGTGGCGCAGGATCTTGGGCGAATTCGAAGTGAGGAGAGGATCGTGGACGGAGATTGTGGTTTCCGAAGATGACGCCGTGACCAGGTGGTGGGCTTGTAGGTCCCACAGGATGGAGCAAAAGGAGCCATTGCCGTTGGCGGCGGACTTGTGGGATTCTCTTAGCTTCAACGAGCGGACTTTCATGGCGGTGGCGTTGATAGTCTAGTTGGTTTGCTTGGAAAATGGAATTACTAGGATTTTGATTTTAAATTGAGTGTTGGGATCTGGTTTTGGTTTGCGCGGGAAATTTTGAGGTGTTTTCACTGGATTTCGCGGGAGTGAATATAATTAAATGGTTACCACATGATTTTTTATATTTTATTATTCCCCCTTTGTCAACAATCAGCATTTTAAAAAATAATAGTAATCCTTTCAAAATAATAATAATAATAATAATAATAATAATGATGATAATAATGACGATGATGGTAGATTACAATTGGAAAATATTAATGGAAACTTTGTTACCATCAAGACAATTTCAACTATATAATACAATTTCAACTATATAATAAATGGTTAACTCGTCTCGTCAATTCATATCATTATTTATGATAATATATATTTTTCACAATAATAATTGAATTTTTATGTTTTTTATAAAGAAAAATATCATACTTACTTCCTGTCTATATATAAATATTTTAATTTTAAACTCATTTAAAACTCTATATCCAAAACAAAAATTCATTTACCCATCAACTCTTAATATAAATGGTAGTGCATCTCCCTTTTATATTTTGGTGGTGTGAGATTTGAATCTTATCATACGTATTTTATAAATATATGTAGATAATTTTCTCTCGATTTATTAAAGTAGATATTCAGACTGATCGGATATTGGTAGGTCCTAGTATTCATATTATAAGACTTAAAAAAATCATTTAAAACTATAAAATAGGTTTTGAAATAAATTAAAAACTTCTCAAATCTATAACAACTTTAATTCTATTAATTTCTTATAAATCAAGTCATTTTTAATATGAGACAGCTTTTTATATATCAAATTGATATATTATTCTATTGTTTTTTAGGCAAACTTTATTAAAAAAAAAAAAAAAAACTTTTTTCACTTTTTTTTTCCACATTTTTCTTCTTTAAAGTTGGGTTTTTCTTTTTTCTTTTTTCCTTTTTAATAAGAAACAGAGAAAAACAAAGAAAATAGGGAACAAAGCAATCAAAAAAAAAAAAAAAACAGGAGGTTACCAAGCATCTCAGCCACAACAGCTCTTCTAACACAGAGCAGGTAATCCTCCATCAAAAACAAATTTTCAGAACAGACCAGACCGTTTTTTGCAAGCTCATCAGCATCTTTGTTAGCCAATCTGGGGATGTACTCGATAGAAATACCACCCAGCTCCGAAATCAGTTTCGAAATATCAAATAGAATCACACCACAAGCTGAGTTAAAATAACTCCCCCCCTGATCCATTTCACCACCACGGCACCAGATTCAAGGACACAAGGCGCCAAACCACACCTGAGCAGTATAAGTAGTCACAATTTATTGGGAACACGCAGTCAACACAAAGCCTGTACAGTCCCTAATCACAATTCCAATACCAATAATACCATTGGTTTCGTCAACCGCCGCGTCACAATTGATCTTATTCATATCTGTAACCAGTGGCCTCCAATTCTTTTATACGGAACTCCCCTCCCTGAAGTCAAGTTCATCTTGGAGACACGCTCCTTATACTCGGACAAAAAACTTCGGGCCCACTCTTTTATTGCTGTTGTGCTCTTTGAGATGTTGGGTTTAAAATTTGAAACACTTGAGGAGCACCTATGCCTTGTTACTTCTTCACGCGGGGTGTCAGAAGTTTCATTTGTGTGTACATCTTGTGAACTCAATATTGCTGGACAGAAATTTCTAGCTGATTTAAATCCCTTAAATATGAGTTGCTTTGATATCATATTGGGAATGGATTGGTTGTCTAGATACAAGGCAGTAGTAGATTGTTATAACCCTTCTCACTAAATGCGCTACTATGGTGCATTTTTATGGGGAGAAGGACATTTTGTCTCCTAGTTCCGCATTCAGGGCTTGTTTTGGGGTAGACGAAATATGTTTGTTTGAATTTATTGAAAGTCCTGAAGCCTACTGTAAGAGTAGAACAAAATGAGCCTTATATTCTGGCAGTGGATGAATTCCCTGATGTTTTTCCAGATACCTGTAAGGAAAGTAGACTTTTCTATTGATGTGTATTCTGGTACTGATTCTGTTTCCATATGTTAAACCAATGAAACTTTTCCTAGATACTCTTTAGCTTACGGTTATGGAAATTTAGTTTCATTTGTATTAGTTGTACTATTTAGTTCTTTTTCTAATTTGCTTAACGTGTTAGTTTAGCTTTAGATGGTAATGATGTTTTTTAGGTATGGTTGTGTCAGTTTTTTGTTGTAATGGTTAAAGTCAGGATGTGTCAGATTATTGTAGCACATTGTCCATTGGATGACAATGATGGTGCGATCTAATGGTTGCACATTGCCCATGTATTTTGTATATAAACTCTTATGTCAGTGTATGGAAGTATGGACGAATGAATGAAATTTATTTTAAGTTTTTTCAAGAAATATTGAGTTAACTCTCTGGTTTTCTCCTCTCAACCGAGAGTATGGTTTTCATGTTTATTGATGGTTATTGATGTTATTAATGGTATGTATGGATGTTTAATGGATTGATTGTCTAACTGTGGTATCATTGAAGTCTTCTTGAGAGATTGTGAGGTTTTGATTTCAGTTTATTGAGTGCTTGTAAGGTCTCAAACACTAGAGAGTGAGTGTTAAATACCCATGAGTGCAAACATGGCTACTGGAAACAGTGTTGCTTTTCCTGTTCCTCGGTTTTCTGGGGAAAATTATCAAGTATGGACTGTTAAGATGAGATTGTATTTGAAGTCTTTTGGTCTATGGGAATTTGTAGATCAAGACAAGCAAACTCCACCACTTAGAGTTAATCTTACCATAGCTCAAATTAAGCAACATGAGGAGGAGAAGATGAAGAAGGACAACGTTATTACTTGTCTTCATTCAGCATTGGCAGACTCTGTTTTCATTGGCATCATGCACCTGGAAACAACAAAAGAAATATGGGATGAGTTGAAGGAGAGGTATGAAGGCAATGAAAGAGTAAGAAATGTCAAGATGTTAACTCTCAAGAGAGAGTTTGAAATGTTGAAAATGAAAGAGAGTGAATCTGTTAAAGAGTACTCTTCTAAGTTATCAGATTTAGTGAATCAAATGATGCTATATGGCGAGACAGTGTAGGATTACAAAGTTGTGGAGAAAATGTTGTTCATCTTGCCTGAGAAGTTTGAAGCCAAAGTTACAGCTATTGAAGAGTCTTATGACTTAAAACAGATGACCATTTTAGAGATGATCAGTAAGCTCTCCAGGCTCAATAACAAAGGATGTCTATGATAAGTAATGATACAACTGAGGGTGCCTTTCAAGCAAGACTCAAAGGAAAGCGGCCTGTCAAAAGAGATCAGCAGATGCAAAACTTTGACAAGTAAAATGGTGATCAAAAAGGAAAAAGCAAGATGGATGGGGACTCATCAGAATCTGTAGAAAAAAAGCAAGTTTCCTTCTTGTTCAACTTGTAAAAGGACAAACCACTTGGCAAAAGATTGTTGGTACAAAGGCAAGCCACAAGTCCAATGCAATTATTGTAAGAAATGGTCTCAGAGAGAAGTTTTGTAGATCAAAGCCAAACCAGATGCAACCACATCCTGCACAGTAAGCTAACTTCACAAATGAGCATCAGTCAGAGGATCATCTATTCGTGGCGTCTCAAGCATGTTATGCAGCTTTAAAAGATGTATGGTATGTGGATAGTGGTTGCACAAGCCACATGGTAAGAGACTCACGCCTCTTCACTTCTCTGAACAGGACTGACAAAACCAAAGTAAAGCTTAGAAATGGAGAAATGGTTCAAGCTACTGGAAAAGGTACTGTCTCTGTTCACACTAGCAAAGGGTCCAAAATTAATTCATGATGTGTTATTGATTCCCGACTTGGATCAGAATTTACTTAGTGTTGATCAATTATTGAAGAAAGGATATTCATGTTCCTTTAAGGATAATTACTGCATTATATTTTATTCATGTGGTGTAGAAGTTGTTAAGGTAGAGATGCATGACAATAGCCTTCCATTGAGCTTGGATCAAGTGAATCACTCAGCACTTGTATCTAAGCATGATGATTCTACACTATGGCATAAAAGATATGGTCATTTCAATATGGATTCATTAAAGTATTTACAATCGCATGATATGGTTAGAGATATGCAAGCAATAAGTCACACATATGATGTATGTAATGCTTGTCAAATGAGAAAATGCACAGAACGTCTTTGTTATCAGATAATGTTACCAGGGAAAAGAACAAGTTAGAACTTGTTCACACTTATTTGTGTGGCCCTGTGAGTGTTTCCTCCTTAAGTGAAAACAAGTATTTTATCTTGTTCATTGATGACTTGACTAGAATGACATGAGTGTAATTTCTTTCAAGCAAAGCTCAAACTTTCAGTGTCTTTAAGAAGTTTAGAGCTATGGTGGAGTCTGAGAGTGACTGAAAGATTAAGAAGCTACGATCAGACAATGGAAAGTAGTACATTTCAAATGAGTTCAATGCATTTTGTGATGAGACGGAAATAAAACATTAGTTGACAGTCAACTACACACCTAAGCAGAATGGGGTTTCATAAAGGAAAAATAGGATTATTATGGAGATGGTGAGATTATTTATTGCAGAAAAGAAGTTGCCAAAGAATTTTTGGGCTGAGGCAGTGTATACAGTTGTGTATCTCTTGAATATGCTTCCAACTAAAGTTGTTCAAGGGAAAACACCAATTGAAGCTTGTTAGGAATGAAACCCTCTGCCAAGCACTTAAAAATATTTGGTTCAATCTGTTATACTCATATAGCAGATGCAAAGATGTCAAAACTAGATGACAAGGCTGAAATGGGGATCTTTTTGGGCTATGCAGCAAGGTCCAAAGGTTATAGAGTGTACAATCTCAAGTCAAAAGGGATTGTGATCAACAAAGATGTTCAAGTTGATGAGAATGCATATTGGGATTGGGAGAATGAGCCAAAGTAGTGTAAAGTCATCACAGTTGACTGCCATTCCTACTGTAATTGATAATCAAAATCAAGTTACAAATGGTATTGAAGATTAAGAAGATGAATCTGGCTCTCTAGTGCTAAGGACTAAGTCTTTGGCCAAAATTTATGAAAAATGTAATTTTGTTGTGAGAGGGCCCTCTAGCTTTGAAGAAGCATCAATGTTGAAAGAATGGAATGATGCAATAAAGGAAGAATTGTCTATGATTTACAAAAATGGCACACGGGAACTCACTTCAAGACCTGAAGACAAGGAGATAATTGGGGTGAAATGTTTTTATAGAACCAAGTTGAATACTAAAGGAACCACTCACAAACATAATGCTAGGCTTGTGGTGAACTTGTGGTGAAGGGATATTCTCAAATGCCAGGAGTTGACTATGGTGATACATTTGCACAAGTTGCAAGGCATGAAACAATGAGGTTGATTGTTGCCTTGGCGGCTCAACTTAAATGGAACATTTTCCATCTTGATGTAAAATCAGCTTTCTTGAATGGAATCCTGAAAGAAGAGATTTATGTTAAGCAGCCTTGCGGTTTCTTGGTTACTAGCCATGAAGACAAGGTGTACAAGCTTCATAAAGCCTTGTATGGATTGAAGCAAGCTCTAAGAGCCTGGTACAGCAAAATTGACAATCATTTTCTACAAAATGGTTTCAGGAGGAGTCCAAATGAGCATACTCTTTATGTGAAAGATTATGGAAATGGGAAGAAGCTTATAGTATCACTTTATGTAGATAAGTTGTTGGTTACTGGTGGTGATGTTTATGAAATTGACAAATTCAAGATGAGTATGCTACAAGTCTTTGAGATTACAAACCTTGGAGTGATGAATTATTTTTTAGGGATGGAAGTGGACCGGTCCAAGGATGGAATTTTCCTCTCACAAAGAAAGTATGCAATGGATATGTTAAGGAAGTTCAAAAATGAAGAGTTGCAAACCTGTAGCAACTTCATTGGTTGTAAATGAGAAGCTTTCAAAGGCAGATGGTGATGATAAAGCTGATATGACTTAGTATAGGAGTCTGGTGGGCAGTTTGCTTTACTTGACAGCCACCAGACCTGACTTGATGTTTCCAACAAGTTTTCTTTCAAGATTCATGCATTCACCAAGCTTAACTCATTTTGGTGTTGGCCAAAGGGTGTTGGCCAAAGAGTCTTGAGGTATCTAAAAGGTACCATTGATTTTGGAATACGGTATGACAGTGGAAATGGAAGGCTGGAAAGGTATGTTGACAGTGATTGGGCAGGCTCTGTGGATGATTCCAAGAGCATAACTGATTATGCTTTCTCACTTGGAAGTCGTGTGTTTTCATGGAATTCAAAAAAGCAAGATGTGGTGGCTCAATCCTCAGCAGAAACTGAATACATTGCCGCAACAGTAACATCAAACAAAGCCATATGGATCAGAAAAGTGTTGACAGATTTGGAATATACAGAAGATGAACCTACTATCCTTTAGTGCGACAATATGTCAACAATTTTCTATTGCCAAAAATCCTGTCCAACATGGGAGAACAAAGCATATAAATGTCAAATTTCATTCAATCAGAGAAGCTGGGAAAAATGGTGATGTTTAATTGATGCATTGCAGGTCCGAAGAGCATTTGGCAGACATATTCACGAAAGATCTTTCATGTGGTCAGTTTAATGTTTAAGAACAAAGCTTGGAGTCTTTACGAAAAGTTTCAATGAGGAATGTTAAACCAATGAAACTTTTCCTAGATATTGTTTAGCTTGTGGTTATGTAAATTTAGTTTCATTTGTATTACTTGTAATATTTAGTTCCTTTTCTAATTTGCTTAACTTGTTAGTTTAGCTTTAGATGCTAATGATGTTTTTAAGGTATGGATGTGTCAGTTTCTTGTTGTAATGGTTAAAGTCAGGAGATGCCAGATTATTGCAGCACATTGTCCATTGGATGACAATGATGGTGCGATCTAATGGTTGCATAATTCCCCTGTATTTTGTATATAAACTTTTATGCCAGTGTATGGATGTTTGGACGAATGAATGAAATTTATTTGAAGTTTTTTCAGAGAAATATTGAGTGAACTCTCTAGTTTTCTCCTCTGAATCGAGAGTATGGTTTTTATGTTCATTGATGGTGTTGACGGGAAATTTACTCGGGATGAGAAATTCCTGCTAACACCCTCGAGACCACTACCACGAAAGTGGTGGCCGGGGTCGGTACCGTTGGTACCTGACCTGTTAAGAGATAGACGAGAGACTGGATCGTAATAATAGTAAATGAGAGCTTTTATTTTTGATACTTGCTTTAAAATACAAATCACTCTCTTTTATGCTCGCAGTCTCTCTAAGATGTAGGGTGGTGGCAACTCTGTGCCTGTCGAATAGTGGAAATGGAGGTGGTCGTGTTCTGAATACAAAATTTAGACATTCCCCTATTCTTTTCTTTCTCTTTTCTCTCTGTTGCTACCTATCCTTTTTCTTCTCTCCAGCGTATCCTGCTTCACCCTATTTATATATGGTCCAAGTCGGTTTAAATTTGCTGATATCCCGCTACGATCCTTTGAATCTGTTTCCTCCTTATCGGACGGGATCCTTTATTCAAAAATTGTTGACCCCGAGTAAATAGCGGAAAACAATTAACGTGAATGAGTTTGTTTCCTCTTTGGAATCAAACTCTTATCTCGCACGTATACGGGATTAATGCTGGCTATTTCCTAGATATTATCTTGTATGTTATCGCAACATGGTTGTTCATGGAGGTCGCCCAACTAACTGCCTGTTGCCCCGTAGAGCGAGGTAGATCCCTGCTCCAACTCTGTTCTTAGAAGCTTGAAATGAATTTTCCCTGACCCTTAGGGGCTCGAGGTGTTACTGCAGACATTCCTGGGAGATAGTCGGGGTAGTGTAGATTTAGGCATGATTTCTCTTTTATGCCCAACAGGGACAGCGGGCTTTTGGAGAGGTTGGTGGGCTTCTCTCGAATGTCTCTTGAGCTTGGAGACTTCCCTTGGCATTCACGGGGTGGTTAAGGAGCTCGACCTTAGAGCCGAGGTTCTCCGATAGATGGCCTGAAGAAACCCGGGTTCCAGTATTCTTGTGGGGGCTCGTCCTGGTCTCGTCTGGCTTGTTTTTTGGTTGTTTTGAAGCCGAGCCGGCCTTCCCTGCTCCTGCGGGGTGGCTTCATGGTCTATAAGGGCTTCATGATTGTCGTATATGGGTTTCGACTTATGGCGGGAAAGTGGAAAATTTCTCTTTGGCCCCTGGCTAAATTTCACTATTAACAGAAGTCCCCTCTGACTTGAACACCGGTGGTAGAGTTGGGGTTGGAGTCAGATTCCTTGTTTAATTGAGAAAGTTTTTCGCTATAAAGATAATTAATGAGAGCAAAATCTTCTCATTACTTACCCAATATTTGATTTTGAAACAGTGTTTTATTCGAAGAAAGACGGCTGCAATACGGCTCCAGGTGATCTTCTCAAGGATATCACCGATAATCCTCTATTTAAACCCGACCTTACCGTCACTTTCTTCATACTTTCTCAAATCTCAAATTTTCAGATTTCTTCTTTCCTGCTTTCTCTTCCGATTTCCCTCTATCTTCCGTTTATTTTCAAGTTCTTCTTACCCATTAATGTCAAATTCCTCAGACAGTATCGACGCCTCGGTTTAGGGCACCAGAAGGCCAAACCTAGTTCCTCGTAAACGGGTGCGAGGAATTTCGAGCGATGAAGAATCTTCCCCGGTCAACCAGCATCGTAGTTCAAGCAGGAACGTCTATATCAGCTCCGGCTTTGGCTTCTCGAACCAGCCCGACAACCCTCTAGAACTATTTAACGAAGATTCTGATATCGAGGAGAGAGTCGACGCGGTCGAGAGGGTTCAAGTCACAGTGGTGGAGCTTCCTTCAGCTGTGACCCTTCCTTTCGAACCCAGGGTCATCCCTGATTCCACCGTCGACCCTCAGTTGATTAGCCGTCTTCGAGACAAATATGGTATTCCTGACACCGTTTCCCTCACAGTCCCTTAAAGGAATTATGACATTTTTAGCCCACCCAAAGACGTACTACCTATCCACGTCGCAGCTTTCGAGAGCGAGGTGAGGCTCTCTCTCCACCCTACCCTTCGGTGAGCTCTTAATGCCCTTCAGTTGGCTCCGCTCCAGTTGACGCCCGGCTTCTGGAGGCATCTAGTTGGCTTCCTTGTGTTATGGAGGGAGCAATGCAAGATGAGCGGTGTAACTAGGAAGCCTGGGGTTGAGGAACTCGCCTTCCTTTTCCAGATAGGTAGCCTGACTTGGGTTCCTCGAGGCCAATTCTATGCCAAGGCCAAGAACAAGTTTAATTTTATCATCCCTGTGGCTTCAAAGAAATACCCGAGTGGGTACTGGCGGGGGGAGACTAGGGAGCTCCGTATTCGTCGACGGGCATGAACTCGAGGTTCCCACTGCTTTTCGTGACAAACCCTCATGGGGTCGGTATTCCTTGTCCGCTGAGTCTGAAGCCATGCTGAAGACCATCCTTGCCCGAAATTACTTAAATTTGAAGTTTCCAACCGCTAACCCCTTCGATCCCCGCAAGGTAAACAAGTACCTACGGATCTCCGATGCTACTCCTCGTAAGTATCTCGCTCTATCCTGTTTTTAAATTGTTGGATGGTTCAGTTCTGATGATCTTGACCCCCCCTTTTTTTTAATAGTGTTTGTTGTTGCTCTAGCTTCTCTCGAAGCCCGGTAAGAAATGCCCCTCTTCCTCCTTCCAGATCATCCCCGGGAACTCTCTCTACCGCTTCGAATAATAGGGGGTCAACCATTAAGGCTGTTACCTTGCTTACTCCTGCTTCAACGCTTTCTCAGGTGAAGTCTAAGATGGTTATCCTTACGTCTCGGGTGGTAAAGGCTCTAAACTGAGAAGGGCCCACTTCCCAAGCCGCTGATAAGTCCATTATTTCCCCCCTCACCAGTAGTTTTTGCTTCAAACAACACTTCCCCAGTCACATTACCCCTTTCAACTGATCCGGCTGTATCCCGTGCAGTCCAGGTTCCTAGGGAGCTTGAAGTTATTCCTGAGGTCGCCCATTCTCGCCCCCACCAGGAATCGAGCTTGGCGGGTCAGGATGAGGTCCTGAAGCAATTCGTTGCATCCTGTCCAAGCAGCGGGCTTTCTAGGATGACCTTGATGCCAGTGGATATCATGATTACCAAAGGGTCTACCCTTCTAGCCGAGGTAATCGTCGTTTTTACTTCTTCATTCAGCAGCTTGATTTGTCATTTTCTAACATGATTCCTTTACAGGCCTTCAAGTTTCAGGTAGCCATGGGACATCATGTGGCCTTCCTGCGCGATCGAGCAGCCAAGGCTGAGGCTGAGACTTAGCGAGCCATGGGGTTGCTTACGCGGGCTTAAACTTTGGTCCAGGAGATGACCTCCAGTCAACAGGGAATGGAAAGTGCGACCATGAGAGGTTGAAGCGGGTTTTTGATCAGGAAACTCTCTGGTCGAAGCGACGAGCTAGCCAGCGGGATGACTGGAAAGGAGAGGCGATGGCTCTGGATGTCGAGAACCAAGCTTTGCAGGCTCAAATTACCCAGCTCCATGTCTAAGTGGAAGCCTCTTTTAACGATGGGTACTTCTATGCCTCCTAACAGGTTGCAGTAGCCCTTCCTCCCCCATTTGATCTCTCCAGCATCACCGGCTGGGATATAGAATAGGTTATGTCACAGGATGCGGAGATGTCTCACCTCGAAAATAATGAAGCCGGTCCTTTGGAGGAGTGATCTGGGAAGCGGTATGAGGTGTCAGATCTGCCTCCTCCTGTTCCAACTTCCCAACATCTGGTCCTAGAGAATCCTCGAGGGGGGTCCAAATCGAGAAGCTAGAATGAGGCATTGTCGAAGCTCGAGATCCCTCCACAATGCTCTTAGGAGTGGAGTCAACAAAATACGGGATTATGCATGGGTCAGTGGCCAACCTCCTTGATGCAGCCATACCGTCTGAAGTTATGGCGGTGATCAATGAAATAGTGGAGGAGGATCATGTTGACCCCGAAGCAGCCGAGGTGGATCCCCAGAAGAAGGTGGAGGCGATAGATACGGCTGATCAGGACAGCTATGACCGGAGAGGGGAGCAGGGGGCGAGGTCCACTCTGTAGAAGAGGAGGCGAAAAGTCCTCGGGAAGACGAAGAAGTTTGAGTTCTCTCCCATGTAATTCATTTTGAATTCCCGAAAAAGGGGGTAGGCATCCCATCTTTAACTGTGTTTGACCTTTTGTCATTTTATTCTTTTTTTTTTGTAGCCCGGAATCAAGGATTGGGCTCCCTGCTTGCTGTAGCCTTGTTAGGGAATATGCTCCCCCACTTAATAATAAAGCTTCAATTTTTAGATCTAACTCTCACTCCGACTTGCATGTACTTACTTGATCTCCCTCTAGGTCCAGCATTTATAGCAAAACGAACTATCTTGGGGGAACAAAAGGATAAGAAAACCGTTTAAGCCTGAAAACGGACAGTTAGCGTCGGGCTTCCTGACCATCGAACCTCACACCTAAACTTCCTTAGTCGATAGTCCCATTGTTTGATTGTAGGCTTGTTGCAGTGAGTGACCACGTATCAATGAGGGCTAGTAACCAGAACTAACTGGTATATTTAGATTAAATCGAGCCCTCTATCCCTGATCCCTTTTAAGAGGTTGTAGCCCAAGCGAGACATTAAGTGAAGAAATGTCTAGTCCCCCTTTTTAAGCTAAGGATCGGGAAGGCTTCCGTGTTCTTAAATTCGAGTCTTTCCTGGGGGTGGTAGCCTGACCAAGGCATCAAGAGGGCTATCTAGCTATTTCCTGGTCTCGAGATCTGGATGACAACTATGCTCTTACATTCAGATACTTCTTGGGGGTGGTAGCCCGACCAAGGCATTAGGAGGGCTATCTAGCTATTTCCTGGTCTTGAGATCTGGATGACAACTATGCTCTTACACTCAGACCCTTCTTGGGGGTGGTAACCAGACCAAGGTATCAAGAGGGCTATCTAGCTATTTCCTGGTCTTGAGATCTGGATGACAATTATGCTCTTACACTCAGATCCTTCTTAGGGGTGGTAGCCCGACCAAGGCATCAGGATAGCTATCTAGCTATTTTCTGGTCTCGAGATCTGGATGATAACTATGCTCTTACACTCAGACCTTTCTTGGCGAGGGGTAGTGCCCGACCGAGGTATCAGGAGTGGCGGGGGGGATTCCCTGGCTTACCCCTGGTCTTGAGGTGATAATGTCAAATTTTCCATGTAGACCCAAATCATTGTAGGACATAGTTGAGGAAGGAGTAAACAAGAAAAATAGGATTTATTGATATGGAGGATGAAGTACATTATTGTCGGAGAAAAAAAAAACTAGTCGGAGGCCGCCTGCTCCTGAGTCCCCTGTTCAAGGGTAGAATTTCCTTAGGTGATCCGCATTCCAAGTATGGTCGATGAGTCGGCCATTCATATCCTCGAGCGTGTACGCCCCATTACGGATCACTATCTTTATTAGGTATGGTCCTTCCCAGTTGGGCCCTAGGACCCTGTCTGACCTCTTTCTGGTATTCAACGTTACTTTCCCGAGAACTAAGTCTCCTTCTTTGAAGTTTCGGGCTTTAACCCTCCTGCTGAAATACCTGGCAATCCTGCTTTAGTAGATTGCTACCTTCTCGGCTATTCGATCTTGTTTTTTCTTCAGGAGGTCCAAGCTAGCTCGGAGCTTACTTTCATTGCTCATTGGTTCGAAATGTTGGACTCAAAAAGAGGTCAACTTGTGCTCGATAGGTAGAATTGCTTCAACCCCAAATGCCAACGAGTAGGGTGTTTCCCCAGTAGCTGTTCTCTTTGTAGTGCGGTAAGCCCAGAGAACCTCGGCTAGCTTTTCTACCCATCTCTGTTGTAGCTTTTTCTTCAACAACTTCTTAATGGTTTTGTTCGTGGATTCTAGCAGACTATTGGTCTGAGGGTGGGCTACCGAAGCAAACCGAAGGTCGATTCCTAAGCCTTCACAGAAATCTCTGAATCGGCCATTATCGAACTATTTTTCGAGGTCGGTTATAATGGCAAGAGGGGTTCCGAACCTACAAACTACATTGGTCTTGATGAACCTTGTTATGTTTTCTTCTGATATCTGTGAGAGTGGTCCGGCTTCAACCCATCTTGTGAAATAGGCAATCGCTACGATGACATGTTTGGCCTGTCCCGGAGCTGTAGGAAGTGATCCAATCAAATCGACTCCCCACATAGTAAAGGGGTATGGTGAGCTAAGGGACGACAAGCGCTCCTGAAGGAGGTGACTCAAGTTTATGGCCTTCTGGCATGTCTCGCAGGTTTGTACCAAGTTCTTCGGATCTTGATGGATGGTCGACCAATAATACCCCATGTGTAGAACCTGATATGCCAAGGCTTCTCCACCAATATGGTTCCCGCATTCCCCTGAATGAACCTCTCTAAAAGCCCCTTGGCGTCTTCACGGTGTAGACATCGGAGTAGGGGAAGGGATTTTCCCCTTCGGTATAAATGCCCATCCACCACACAATACCGGACCGAGAGCCTTTTAACCCTCCTAGCTTGGTCGGGATCCCCGAGGAGTTTCCCATCCTGTAGATACTCCACTATTGGATCCATCCAGCATGGCTGTCGGTCCAAGGTATAAGCTTCCTTACCTGTCATAATGCTAGGTAGAGGGATTACTTGAAGAGGGACTCCGTGAGGTAGGGTCTGGCCACCATATGCAGCTATCTTGGCAAGGACGTCAACATGATGATGTAACTATCGAGGCATCTGCTCGATTCTTAATCCCTTAAATCTGCTTTGAAGTTGTTGAACCAATCTCAGGTACGCGATCATATTATCCTCTTTTGCCTGATAATCTCCGAAGACTTGGTTGACCACGGGTGAACAGTCGCTCTTGATATTCAGGTAATCAACCCCAAGTTCTATGGCTGCCTTTATTCCAGCTAGAAGAGCTTCGTACTCCGCCTCATTAATTGTGGCTTTAAATTCAAATCTGAAACAGTGGCAACACTCAGTTCCTTCTGGGTCAATGAGGACTATGCCCGCTCCTCCCCCAGATTGCCCAGAAGCTCTATCAGTGTAGAGAGTCCACGACTCGCAGCCTTCTGGCCAGTTATCAGATTCTGGAATCCTTTCAAGGGTTACATCTGTTACCGTAGGGGTTACCTGGTCTGAAGGTATTGAGAGCTCGGCTATAAAGTCTGCTAGTGCTTGAGCTTTTATTACGGTCCTAGGCTTATACTTTAAATCAAATTGGGTAAGCTCTAGGGCCCATAGAACCAGCCTTCCAGAAACATCCGGCCTTTGTAAGAATTGACGGAGGGGTTGGTCCGTCACCACTGCTATTGAATGCGCATGGAAGTAGGAACGAATTTTCCTTGCCTAGGTCACCAAGGCGTAAACGAGCTTCTCCAATATAGTATAGTTCTTTTCAGGCTTGGTTAGAGCATGACTCACATAGTAGATAGGTCGTTGGATCCTATCCCCGCATTATTTGACCAAGGCCCCGCTCACAACGATTTCTGCAACGGCCAAGTATATTTGGACCTCTTCTCCAGGATTTGGCTTGACCAGTAGTGAAGGGCTTGTTATGTATCTTTTCAAAGCTTGGAAAGCTTGTTCGCTCTCCTGATCCCATTTCATGTTTCTTCCCTGCTTGATAGCTTTGAAGAATGGTAGGCACTTATCGGTAGACAGAGATGAACCTATTGAGTGCTGCTACCTATCCGATCAAGGCTTGAACCTGTTTAAGAGAGCTGGGGGATTCTAGATCCAGGATATCCATGATCTTTTTCGGGTTAGCCTCTATGCCTCTCTCATGGACCATGAAGCCTAGAAACTTCCCCGCAGTTACGCCAAAGGCGTATTTGAAAGGGTTCAACCTCATCTGGTTTTCCCTTAGGATCATGAAGATCCTACGAAGGTCATCCAGGTGGCCTCCCGAGGTTAAAGATTTAGTGATCATGTCGTCGATGTACACCTTCATCGATCTTCCAATTTTGGGCTTGAACAACTGATTGACTAACCGCTCGTAAATAGCTCCAGCATTTTTGAGCCCTAAAGGCATCACCTTGAAGCAGTACAGGCCTTGCACGGTGATAAAACTGGTATTTTCTTGGTCTGTGGGATGCATCATAATCTGATTATAGCCGAAAAATGCATCCATGAAGCTCAGAGCTTGTTCCCGGATGTGGAATCGACCAGCTGATCAATTTTTGGTAGAGGGAAACTGTCCTTCGGGCATGCCCGGTTGAGGTCTGTGTAGTCTACACACATGCACCACTTCCCATTTGCCTTTGTGACCATGACCACGTTGACGATCCACTCGGGGTAACGGGCTTCTCGAATGAAGCCTGTCTGGGTTAGTTTATCCACCTCTTCCTTAACCACCACATTTATTTCGGTGTTGAAGTGGTACCTTTTCTGTTTAATAGGTTTGAAGGTCGGATCCACCTCCAGTCAATGTGCTGCTAATGTCATTGGGATCCTCGACATCTCAGCATGACTCTAAGCAAAAATGTCGTTAAACTCTGTGAAGAGCCTAATCAAACCCTCTCTCTTTCCTGGCTCAAGGGTAGCTCCGATCTTGATGACCTTCGAGGGATCGCTTATTCGGACAAGAATCTCTTATAACTTATCCACTGGATGGCCGCTGGCCCATTCTCTTCTTTGTTCTTCCATGTCGGGCACCACGAGGCCGTCTTTGGGGCAATCGATGGAACCCCGTGTCTTCCAGGTTTAGTGCAGGGGTTATCCTACCTTGGATCGTTGTCACCTGGGCGAGTTGTTTTGCTAGAGCTGCTTGGTTGGCCGACACTGCGTAGCATTTCCTAGCTGCTTGCTGATCACCCTGAACTTCCCCCACCTTGTCTCCCACCGGGAACTTCAGAACGTTGTGGTAAATAGAAATTACCCCTTTCAAGGATGACAGAAATGGCCTCCCTAATATTGCATTATAGTCCGATGGGGTATCCACCAACACGAAGTCGGTCATGATGTTTTGCTGGAGAGGTGCAGACTCAATCACACGCGTATGATTATATAATGGAGTAGTGCAACTATTGTAACACCACTGCTTCAAGTTCAGCTTTTCCAAGGTATCTTTGAACAAGACGTCGACGCTGCTACCTGTGTCAACGAGCACACGGTGCACCATGAAGTTCGCAATTTGTACAGTGATGACCATAGGGTTATCATGAGGCTGCACGGTGTTATAAACATCTGCTTCGATGAAAATGATCTGTGACAGCTGGGAGGGGTTGGTCGGTCTCTGGTCGATCTTGAAGATATCCCGCCTCTCGTCCGTACGAGGGACCTTTCTCATATGGTTTTTCCTGGAACTGTTGGAGGTGCCAGCCAGAGTGGGACCCCCGCTGATAGTATGTATTATCTGAATCTGTTGCATCAGGTCTGGTTGCTCTCCCTTCCTTTTCTCGGCATGTTCTCGGATCTCGGCTTGTACCTCATTTCCAGTCTAAATGTTCTCCCTGACTTGTTGTAAGAATTCTATCAAGCATCCTCCTCTTATCAAAGCCTCAATCTAGTTTCGCAGGTTGTAACATTCTGAAGTGTTGTGCCCTACATCCTCGTGAAAGTAGCAATATTTATAACGATTTCTCTTATCGACCAGGGCTTTCATAGGAGCGGGCTTCTGTAACAAACCCTTGTCCCAAATGGCGAGGTAGACTGTTTCTCGGGATGCATTTAAGGGAGTGTAATGGTCGTACCCCCTTTTCATCGCGAGCTATAAAAGCCAATGTTCTGGGAGGTTGTAACGCTTGAGGAGAAGCTCATTTATCTGGATACCTTTCCGGTATGGGCTGAGGAAGGGGGAAGTCGTATGTTGATTTATTAGGGGGTTTGTTCTGGCTTTTCTGAGCTTGCTCGGGTCTGGGAGCTTCCTTCTTTTGTCGCTTTACGGCTCTCATGTCGTCATGTTCCATCTTGACCTTGAGTTGTTCGTCGACCTCAATCTGATCTAGAGCCCGATCATAAGCTTCTTGATAGGTTTCTGGAGGTCTCTTAGCGAAAGACTGAAAAAACTTTCCTGCCCACAGGTTTCTTCTGAAGTTGGTGAGGGTTTCTTTCTCGGTGAAGACCCCCATCTGGATGACTTCCTTATGGAAACGCTCGACATAGGCCCGGAGGGTTTCCCCTCTCTCCTAGATCACGTATTGTAGATGGATCAGATCCTTCAATCGGGACTTAACTCCCTGGAATTGTGAGCAGAAATCGGTTGATAACTTGGTGAAGGAATCCACGCTTCCAGCGAGTAGTTTTCTAAACTAGGTTTTAGCATAATCCGTGAGTGTAGTGGGGAACATTCGACGCATAGCAGCTCTGGTTATGTTCTGAACCTCCATTTATTGAACGAAGCTCTCTAATTGGCTCAGGGGATCTTTAGTCCCGGAGAACCTGTCAGTTGGCATTTTGAACTTATGCGGGAGCTCTGCCTCCCGGACCCTTCTGGTAAAGGGGGAATTCATTTCACTTAGAAGATCTTTCTTGTCCTCCTTGTATTTTCCCTTCTTCATCAATTGGACCTCCTTCTGAAGTTCTGCCAACTGGTCATTTAGACGTTTGCTTTCGGATTTCCTTAAGTTGATCTCGGATTCCTCACCATCGGATCCTTCTGACGAACTGGCGACCTCCATCCGGTTCTTTCTTCGGAGGGGGTCTGCTCGGGGGCTTTGTTGACTTTCTTCCTCTCTACCCCGGGCTTCTTTTCTTGAAGTCGTTGGGTGGAGAAACTCTTCCCTCTCCCGGGGAAGGATGTCTGCTGTGGATTTGACTTGCCTTGGTTGGTAGCGTGGCAGCGTTTTGGGAACGTGTGGTATAGGTCCTAGCCTATCCCGGATCGAGGTTGGGAGCCCCGCTCTATTACAAGCTGATTCCCAAAGGGCAGGTCCTAGGAGATCGAATGCGGGTTGCCTAACCCTAGGTCTGATTGACTCCCCCTGATTGCAGAGACCCGCTTGTTGGATAGCAATATCCTCAGCGAGTAGTCGAATGCAGACATTTTCTACAAAGGTCGCGGCTTGTTGGTCAAGCTCGACCTGACTTCCCAAAGGAGAATTTAGAGCCCATACAGTGTCTGGCTGGGTGGGAATCTGGCAATGGAGCCCAGATTTTCTCCCTTTCCTCTGGTCTTTTCGTGTCGATGTAGCAGAAGGTTGTCTTGATGTGCCCTGCTGCCCCTACGAGGAGCAGAGCCTCATGATTATTATGAAATAACAAACTTTTTAAATGTAAAGGTGGTGGTGTGAGAGTTTCTCACAGACGGCGCCAGGAAGTGTTGACGGGAAATTTGCTCGGGATGAGAAATTCTTGTTAACACCCTCGAGACCACTACCACGATAGTGGTAGCCGGGGTCTGTACCGTTGGTACCTAACCTGTTAAGAGATAGACGAGAGGCTGAATCGTAATAACAGTAAATGTGAGCTTTTATTATTGATACTTGCTTTAAAATACAAATCACTCTCTTATATGCTCGCAGTCTCTCTAAGATGTAGGGTGGTGGCAACTCTGTGCCTGTCGAATAGTGGAAACAAAGGTGACCGTATTCTGAATACAAAATTTAGGTCTTCCCTTATTCTTTTCTTTCTCTATTCTCTCTGTTGTTGCCATCTATCTTTTTTCTTCTCTCCAGCGTATCCTGCTTGGCTCTATTTATATATGGTTCAACTCGGTTTAAATTTGCTGATATCCCGCTACGATCCTTTGAATCTGTTTACTCCTTATCGGGCAGCATCCTTTATTCAAAAATTGTTGACCCCGAGTAATAGCGGAAAACAATTAACGTGAATGAGTTTGTTTCCTCTTTGGAATCAAACTCTTGTCTTGCACGTATACGGGATTAATGATGGTTATTTCCTAGATATGATATTATATGTTATCGCGGCATGGTTGTTCATGGAGGTCGCCCAGCTAGTTGTATGTTGCCCTGTAGAGCGAGGTAGATCTCTTCTCCGACTCTGTTCTTAGAAGCTTGAGATGGATTTTCCTTGACCCTTAAGGGCTCGAGGTGTTCCTGTAGACATTCCTAGGAGGTAGCCGGGGTAGTGTAGATTTAGGCGTGATTCCTCTTTTATGCCCAGCAGGGACAGCCGGCTTCTGGAGAGGTTGTCTCTTGAGCTTGGAGACTTCTCTTGGCATTCACGGGGCGGTTAAGGAGCTCGACCTCAGAGCTGAGGTTCCCCGATAGATGGCCTGGAGAAACCCGGGTTCCGGTATTCTTGTGAGGGCTAGTCCTGGTCGCGCCTGACTTGTTTTCTGGTGGTTTTGAAGCCGAGCCGGCCTTCCCTGCTCCTGCGGGGTGGCTTTATGGTCTATCCAGGCTTCATGATTGTCGAATATGGGTTTCGACTTGTGGCGGAAAAATAGAAAGTTTCTCTTTGACCCCTGACCAAATTTCACTATTAATAATTATATATATATATATGAGTTTATTTTTAATTATATAAATTGATTTAAGTTAATTTAAACAAATTATATAACTATATATACATTTAAATCAAGAAATCTTCAACAATAAACTAATATAGTCTAGTTGGCTAGAGATCATATCTTTGCGCCTTTTAACCATGGTTCAAATCTTAATAATAGCATTTTAATTTTTTTCAGGGTTGACCAACTATTATTGAAACTAGAGGGACTAAAATACACAATTTTAAAAATAAAAATAAGGGTAAAATAGTATTTTTACTCGTTCTGTTATAGTTGACCATTAATTTTTAGTCAAATGGACTAAAGTGATGTATTGTGAAAAAAACAAGGGACTAAAGTGACTAATATAGTAAAAACGTTTAAAGATATGACAATTCATTAAAAAGTAGGGACTTTAGTGATAATACCTCATTTTTTTTTCTAGTTATGATGATTGTAATGACTTTGACCAAATTAATATTAATTTGGGTTCAATTTTTATGTTCTTATATGTGAATCAAGGCTCAAGCCCAATTAGTTGTTGATCCAATTCAAAATGTAGAGATATTTTGTCTATGTAGTCAAGAAAAGTTCAAAAAAATATTTATAAATAAAAGAGACTAGGGAGATAAAGACGATAGATAGAAAGGAGAAGATAGAGAGAGTCAAGAAAAAAGAAAAGAAAAGAAAAGAAAAAAGACAAGAGAAAAGAAGAGAAAGATAAGAAGAAAAAGTTTGAAATTCCTAAGTTTATAAGGTAAGTGTCCATATTTTCATTTGAGTTTAAAATTGTTTACCATGTCACTTTTTATGAAGTTTTCTCTCTCCAGGGATGAAATACTCTTTGAGGCTATGTTTGACAATTTGGATTGGTTTGGGATTAGATAAATTTAATCCCAATCAATCATACGTTTGATGATGGTGTAAAATATGAAACTAGTAATCCTAACATTAAAATAGTCTCATGATAATGAGATAAAATATACCCACCTCTCACCATGCCTTTATTAATACAAGATTATTTTTACTTAGGGGCCCCACTCATTTATTCATCCCACCATCCACTCTCTGATCACATTTCAACTTCTTCTCCTTCGTTGAATCTCAGACCCCATTATTCATCACAACACAAAATAGATTACAAATTCTTTTGAAACAAACCGAAACAAAATTAATCGAAAAATAAAAACCTAACAATCGATCCAACAATCGCTGTTGCCGTCGTCTCGCCTCCGTCGTCCATGTCTTCTTATTCCAACAATCGGTCCATAGCTTTCTCTCTCAAACAATGAAAACGAAGGAGAGAAGATGGGAGAGAAAGAGATGGCTGATGGTAACAGATGTGAGAAAGGGAGGAGTGATGAGTGAAGAAAGTGAGTCAATGGAGGAGAGAGAGAGAGAGTTTGATGATGAAAGTCGAAGCTCGAAAGAGAGGAGAGAGATTATAATTAAAATAGCGTTATTATATTTCAAAATAATGATTTTCCTCTATTTTTTTTATATTTAATGCAATCTTGTGTTTCAGCAAATAAAATACGGTATTAATTCAGTTCAGTCTCATATTTCTTCGAACACATTATAATATTAATTTAGTCCAATCTAGTCTAATTTAATCCCATCTAATCCTAGTCCTATTTCAATCCAATCCAATCTCATGAAATAGTTCAATTTAATTCCACGCACCAAACGGGGTTTGATGGAATAAAAATTAAGTTTAAGTTGTGATTTAAATGCTATGTAAACAATTTTGAATATGATTTGGCAGTAAATTGAACTTGTAGTAGCTTGGTAGTGAAATGTTGGAAAAAAGGAAATTGAGGAATATAATAGTTCTTGAGCTATTATTATTATTATTTTTTTGTTGTATAGATAAATTCCAAGAGCTGGAAATGTTTTAGAATCTATTACAATTGAGTTCTCAAGTAGTATATTCTGAAATTTTGATTAATAGTCATGGAGAGAGTAATTGTGGTTAAGAATTGTTCATAATTTATGGTGTGTTGGGTGGGTGGGAACAATATTATTTGAGTATTCTTTAATTTTTTTTTATTTTTTTATTTTGTAGGTGGCTCGTCACCTACAGATATAGGTGTCCACGGTTCGGTTAAATCGTTCGAAACCGAACCGAAACCGACATCAGGAAACCGAAACCGAAACCGAAACCGAAACCGTCGGTTACAAAACCGGTTGGAAACCGTCGGTTACAAAACCGGATCCCGACGGTTCGGTTAGGGTTATGGGATCTTAAAAACCGACCAAAAACCGCCGGTTTCATTTAAAAAAAAAAAAAACCAATGAAATGCTGACACGTGGCAGCATTTAAAAAATAAAAAACCCAACGAACTGAAACCGAACCGAACCGTTCGGTTTCGAAAAACCGGAACCGAAACCGAACAGAAAACCGCCGGTTCCGAAATCGTCAAAAACCGCCCTATTCCGGTTACGGTTACGGTTCGGTCTTTCCACGGAACCAAAACCGGCGGTTCGAAACAGAAACCGAAACCGAACCGAAACCGAACCGTGGACACCATTACCTACAGATGATGTAGTTGAGACTACTAAAGGAGCAATTCAATGATACTGGCGAAAAATCGCAATACTCTCTCATCAAGGTAGGGGGGAATTCTAAACTCAACTAATTATGGAGCTAATTATAGACTTAATTCTATTGATATGTCAATGACTTTGTAAATCATTGTTTGAATTGTTTGCTTTAACAAGAAAAGAAATCATGTGTGATATCATATCGTTTTGTATTACATATTTGTATAGGGATGGTTATGAATAAACTATGTTTCAGAATACATGGAATCATGAAATGGTATTATGAGTTAATACATAATAGAGATTACATTATTTTCATGTTCCTTTCATTGCATCAAGTTTTTTTAATGGAATAATAAATAAAAGATTAAATAGAAATGCTAATATCCAAGATATGGATTCGTTGTGGTTATAGTGTTGTGATCGAGGTTTAACGACCTCTGTTTGAGAGAGTTGCAACACTCCTCATGTCGAATTGGATAAGGGTAGTACCCTTTTATTGTGGTACTTGTTTATGATTGAAATTCATGAATTCTACTGTTGGTAAATTATAAAAATATACTGTTCAGCTATTATGAAAAAATTTGTTATATTTTCTGCAACTTAGAAATATTTTCAGCATCTTAGAAATTGATGCTTGATTTATAAATTGATTTTTATGGAATGTTAAATTGATTATAGTATGAGAGTACAACAGTATACTCGATTGAATCCTCATTTTTGTTTTATAATCATGTTACTGAAATACAATTTAAGTATATGATCATACATGTTGTAAATTGATGTTTGCTAAGAATTTAGAATACTTCCTACTGTGCATTGTAAAGCTCACCCCTTATTTTTTCCCAAGTAACAATAGTTGATAATTCGATACGAGATAGGTGGCTAAAAGTTTTGACTATAACTATTTAGTTGGATAGTATAAGTGTAGTACCCTCTCTTTTGTTGTAATATATGAAGGATTGTATTTATGTATATATTAAATTAAGGCTGAGTTGTAAATTATGTAAATTCACCGGGGTTATGGTTTATAAAAAGATGTATTACGAAAATTAAGTAAAGAGATGTGGAATCTCTAACAAAATAATTTTGTTAAAAAAAAGTTATATCTTCCAGGTTTAGAGTGAAAGTGGAATGATATTCCCTAAATCACCTGCTTTTGATTCGATATTATTTTTTTATAAAAAATAATCACGTATCCAAAATCCAGGATGTGAAATAGTAATATAAAGTTTCGAAAAATACTGCTTAACTAACCTCTCCATATCAAAAATTGAGTTTCTCCAACACCATTGTCATCTAACAAATAAGTGATTCTGTTCTTAGCCCTCATAACCGACACTTTAAACGGAAGAATCGAGTATTTCGCTCTTCACTCCATTCTTGATATTTGACGCCAATATATCTCCTCTGTACTCAAAGCATTGTCTAATTGATTATCCAAGTCACTGATTAACTTCCACGAGCTAGGCTTCTCAACCCTACACGCATCAGAGAAGGCTTTTCTTTTATGCACATTTTTTTCCGGGGTCTAAATTCTCCGTGTCCCCATCCTTATTTGAGAATTTTTTTTAGAGAAAAATGAAGAAATTGGGGAACGGGGAAATCATCCCCATATTGAAATGGGGATGCCTCCCATCCCCATTTTCTCCATTTTCCCTTAAATTACAAATTAAACTAAAAAAATTAAACATCCTCATCCCCATTTCAATATAATTGTGGGGAAAATGGAGAAATGGGGATGAGGATGTTTAATTTTTTTAGTTTAATTTATATTTTTTAGTTAAATTAGGAAACATGAAAAATTGAAAAATAGGAAAAATAGAGAATTAGAGATGGAAATAGATATACCTCCCCATAAAATTTCTCATCCCCATTTTTCCCAAATGGAGAAATGGAGGGATAGGATCTGGGAAGTGGGGATAAGGATGATCCAAATGTACATATTTAACTGCAGTCGCTATATTTTCACTTCTAGTATTTCTCTATAAAGAAGAAACAATTTCCTTGTATTCACTGTCATCAACCCAACAGTTCTTAAAGTAGAAACGTCTTCCATTCTTCACCGCATTACTTGTCGCCACATTTTGGCTCCTAAAAAGGTCCAGCACTAATGGGCTGTGGTCTGATCCCCAAAAATCCTGATAACATATGTCATACCTGAGAAACAAATTTTGTCCATCCCCTATTACAAGTTCCCTTATCAAGACACTCCATAATTGCCTGATTTCCATCTCTCTTATTACTCTGAGTGAATTTTGGACCCAAAAAGTTCCATATCCTCCAAGCCACATTCTTCCAAGACCTCTCGAAACGCAGCCATCAAAAGCCAATTTTTATTATTCCCACCAGATTTTTCCGAATCGAACATAATTTCATTAAAATCTCCGATGCAAACCTAAGGTAACTTAGATAAACTTGCGAGGCGATGAAGGAGAGTCTACGGGTTCTCTCTCTGAATCTGCTCCGGATGGCCGTAAAATCCGTAAATCTCCAATTTGGCCCCATGACTGTGTCTAATTCTGACATCGATATGCGCTTGAGAATAAATCTGAAGATCTACCAACACCCTAATAGACCAAAACAAATATAAACCACTAGATTTTTCCACATTGTCCACAATTAGTTTCCCATAAACACTAAGCTTCACAGGCTATCTTTCTATTTTCTTGTGATCACATCTTGTCTCCAATAAAAACATAACTTCTGGCTTTGACTCATGCATATGAGTCGCGGGATATTGAACGTCTGTGAGCTCCCCAGCCCACGATTTTCATTGTGATAGGCGGGTCGGAAGAGGCGGATCGACCGATAATTCCTCATTTGATGGTACCACGGGTGTGAACAAAACCCCACTTAGGGTAACACTAACAACGCCAACTTCATCGCAATCCTTGCTATTAGAACTAGTCATACTCACTTCAACTAAGTCTATGATTTCCACTGTATCCTCTTCCGTCGGATTCTTTTGCGTTTCCACCATGAACTCCACATCTGCTCACGACAAGGGAGCCTCCATGTCGGTCCTATCCAGTCCCAACCCCGGTCTTCGTTTCTTCCGACGAGTCTCATTGTCAGCATCTACTGTATCGACAATCTGTTTCCCTTCCTAGCGTTCTTCCTCACATCAAATTTCCTCGCCCATTTACATTTTCCACCTAGTTTATCCTGATTCCGACCCGACCCGATCGGTTCCCTTTCTGCTAGGCCTAGATCACTTGACTTGTTTGGATTTGTTGTCGTCACTCCCTTCTTCTTAAACTCTGTTGGGCCAGGCCTACTACTCTTCACTTCTAAGCCTGCATCATCTTGTTCTTCCTTCTTTAAATGATTCACTTCACTTGTGAGGCCAGAATATCAACTCTCAGACATCTCCCGAGGGGACTTCTGTTATTTATTGGTACTCTCCTACGCATAAATTTCCAGACACAGTCCCCTGAATTTCCTCCATCTACATCCACAACTTCTCCAATCATCTATCCCAAAAAGGCACTAATTCCCTTGTCATGCATAGAAGAGGTATTTGGTGGATTTGTAACCAAAGTTCAGTATGGCTAAATTGCATTGTCTTAGGGTCATGAACAAATTCACATTCACTATTCAAATTTCAACATTTGGTGCTTTTACATAAAGTATACTGTGCGCAAGAATAAAAGGTGATAACATACCTCTCAACCTATAACACCTTATTATTGTTATTGTTACTAATTTGCAATATTCTCTATTTTCTCTCAATTTCATTTCGGGCAAAATTCATAAATAGCCTTAAAATTAGAGTGGTATTCAAAACAATATCTTTTCAATATCGTTTCCTTTTTTATCCAAGAGAAATGTGTCTTGGACAAGTATGTCACTTATGCATTTCTGATGTGGCACTCAAGGCACGGTGATTTGTTTAAAATTTGAAGACAAAAATAATTTAAAATTTTAAAAATTAATTGAAATTAAAATCATTTTGGCATGTAAACTTGGAAACAGACACCAGTTTCCAAAAAGTGCCAATGTTGAGTGAGAAATCGGTTTTTAGAGAGAGAAAAAAGTGTATACTGGAAATATTTGATCAAGACCAGAGACGAGATTTATTCATCGCCGACGAACTGTTCATCAACAAACTGTTTCGTTGTGGAGAGAGAGATGATGTGGGCATGTGCTTTATTTCGATTAAAGATTGTTGAACTTTGGGTTTTAATTTTATGAATAATGTCTGTGTTTTGAAAGATTGAATTCTTAGTTTAAGCTTGAAATTACCTAGAATGCTTACATGTTAATATGACTTTACAATCAAGCGTGTAAACCCTAGTGCAATTTATCATGATTGTTAAATAGCGTGTAAAGATAGTGGGTTTGACAACTTGGTAAAAATACCTAAAATCGTTACACGCCAAAATCACTTTACAATGTAGTATGTAAACGTTTGTACAAGTCAGTGTGTAACGTTGTTTATTCTACAGCATGTAAAGATCCTGGGATCCTGGGTTTTATTACACACCAAAATGAGTTTACAATTGAGCGTGGTAATAGACGACTTGTTATGTTATAGAAGTGTAGATAGATATTGTACGACTTTATCACATTTTGTTTGGTACTAGATCGGTTGTTATTTTCATTGTACAACGTGTAAAGATTGTGGGTTTGATTTGTGTGAAATTGTAAATGACCCAAAATGGTTACACACTAACATGGGTTTACAATCCAACGTGTAAATCCTTTTACAAGTTAGTATGTAACGATGTTGTAATATACAACGTGTAAAGATTTTGGGCATGATTTGTGTGAACTTGTGGATAATCCAGAATCGTTACACGCTAAATGGGTTTACATTGTAGCATGTAAACCCTTGTAGAAGTCAGCGTGTAACGATGTTTAATGTACATCGTGTAAAGAACGGTTACACGCCATTGTTTAAGTGATCATGTAAACCCTTGTATAAGTCATTGTGTAAAGAGTTTTATTTAGCGTGTAACGACTGTTAACATGATTTGTTTGAGATTTTTTATATGTCATTATGATGTAACTATCATAGAAATATTTTCAGGTTGTAACCAGAAAATGAAAACGTATAAGAGACTGAGAAAGAACCAGAGAATTCAGATGGCAGAGAATAAAGACCGGGCAGAGAATGTGAACATGGTAGAGGCTGAGAACGTACCTGAGACTAGGAATGTGGCACAGACTAAGAATGTAACACAGAATGAGAACATAGTAGAGACTGAAGAGCCATCACAAAATGAAGACCTAGATAATTTTTGTTACACCCGAGGAATACGTGGGTGTATGACATAACGATAATAGTGCATTACAAATTCAAATTGATCCATCACACTAAGGAGGTGTTGGCTGAGAGCAGTGAGTTTGAAGAATTCAAGAAAAGTTATTTCAGGCATTACTTGGATCTACCACATTACATGAGGGGTTTTATTTCAAGCGCACTACACACATAACCTATTGCTCAGCCCAAATTCGGTTCCCGGGTGCCAATGATGACGAGATGTGGTTTGCTATGAGGAACACCAAGGTTAGACTAGGAAAGAAAGAGTTTTATTTGTGCACTGGCTTGAAGTTTGGTGTATTACCAGATATTTTTTTACGTCCCAATGCTGGATGGGATCCATAAGAGATATTTTGGTAGGGACAAATATTTATTATTGGATCAGCTTTTGAACAGATTCTTAAGGGGTAGGTTTGACTGGAAAGGTGATGGTTTGAAGATGACATTTATTTTGTTTATGAACAACATCCTATTTGGCCAGGGTTATTGGAGGACAAGTCATATACTGGCTAATGTCGTTGGCCGAGGACATAGATTCTTTCAATTCGTTCTCATGGGGACATTACATGTTCAAGATGACATTGCACTACATCCAAATCGGTTTTAAGGTGCCGGAACCAATGGGTCCTGGAAGATACAACCTTTACGGTTTTATTTGGGGAGTTCAGGTACCGTGACAACACTACGAACGTATTGTTATAATTTTATTTGTTCCTTATATTGTTATATTTAACTATTGAACCATTTTTATTTTTGGTAGTTTTGGGCAATATAGGTCATCCAATCAATACAGAAGAAAATAGGTAACAGATTTGCTCCTCAAAGGTGGTCCCATTTTAAAAATAGGAATTTATCAAACGGGGATCAAATATGAGTGATTCATGGTTGAAGAAAGAGGTTGAATGACATGTAATTTTTATTTCGGTTTGTTATCTTAATTTACTTTATTTTTCTAACTAATTGATTTGAATTGATTGACATGCCTTTGAATTTTTCAACTCACTGGATTAGCTACGATCTGTCCTACTCGACTGAAGGAAATAGAGGACTATTGGTTAGGCATTATTGATGATATGTCTGAAGGTCCTCAATTTGTACCGTTGAAGATTTTATGAACAAAGAGGACAGAGACGAGCCGTCATCAATAAATTTCCAAAAGAGGAAACGAAACCGCTACAGAGATTCTAATGAACCAATTAAGAGATGACGGAACGTCCGAGATGCATCACCACATTGGCGCAGCCCTGGTGATAACAGTGACAGTGTCAGACATGATATGTCACCCCCATTGATGGAAGATCGTGACCCACAGTCCCTTGTATAGTCCGGAGTGCACTCGACTGGAGATTTTTAGAGGACTCTATCTTCTGTTCGTGAGCGTCATCTATCTCCTACTCGACAACGTCCTCCATCTCCTACTCGTCAGTGTCAACCTCCATATCATCATCATTGACACCCATCGAGAATATCAAAGGTAAGTAGTTTGTTTAATTTTAATCTATGTAAAATAAGGAACATTATCATTATCATTATTATCATTTACTTTGCATTATATTTCTTAGGGATCGACCTCTACTGCAATTCCAAAGCAACTACCGGACCAACTGCATATCATCGTACGTGAACAGGTCCAAAAGTCGATGCAATTGCTGCAGTCTGAATTTAGAAAGTTGCGGACCAACATGTTAACGGTGATTTCTTCTCAGGTATGTATAATTTATTTATCTATTTGCTACAATTTGGTGATATTATCCCGACATTTAAAGTAATCATTTTCCTTATGCCAGAGACCCACTTATTTCAGCATGGAAGATGATGCAGTACACAATAACAGTGATGAAGAACCTGCATGTCAATTTGAGAGTGAGATATATGTGGACCTTAATGTGACAACCTTTCTCGATTTACAGATAGGCCTCACCATCAATTTACAGATAGCCTCCACCATCGATTTATCCCCCACCATCGAGACCACCCCCACCACCGAGGCAACCCCCACCACCGATATAACCCCCACCACAAGTCAACCACTACTACCATATGACATATAAACCTCTCCATCACCCTCACATGACATATAGACCCCTATACCATTACCATCATTTAACCAGACAGAAGTCGTTAAGGAGTGGCTATTGTCAAAGTGGTTGAGAAGTCCATACATGGATCCCTTTAAAGCATAAAAGAAGCAGGAAGTTGTCAAGCAATATACCGCCTTTATGAATGATTTGGGCTTACAGTTGTAAGTGTTTTAAAAACTTGTTTGGTGCTATGTAATTTGACTTGTTTGGTGATATACTAAGTGACTACTCTTAGTCACATGTATTACAATACAGTCGTAGCATCGGCATCAACGCTTGTGTTTAATAATTTTTTTTCCAGAGAATTTGAACAACTTACATCATGATTGAGCAATGAGCATGTGGATACCTACATAAATTTGCTTTGTACGTGGAAACTAGACCCAGATGAAGGTCACCGATTTCCACGTAAAGTAGCAGTAGTTGATGTCGCTTTCTGTGTAAGTAAAAGTTATTTGACAGTTTATAGTTTTGTCATATATTCAAAGCCCTTGCTTACACGTTCTATAACTTCATTGTTGGATTCCTTAAACAAGATTTGGAATATAGTGTAGCCGAATTTCCATAGACCGTTGCTGAAACCATTCTACCCAAATTTTTTTGAAGTCCCAATAGACTTGATTATATATGATATCGGACAAAAACCAACATGGGGGACACCATGGGCTAGTGTTGATGACGTACACTACTTAACTCCTCTGATTTAATACATACTGCTATACATACTCATTGCTATTTGTAACATGTTTTAGTTCTTTGCAATGTGGGTAACAGTCATTGGATATTCTGTGTTGTTCATATCCATGATTGGGTAATTTCAATTTATGACTCAGTCATAAATAAAATGCCAGACAACCCGACATATAAACAACAACATGTTTTGCATCTACGATGCTTGTTCCCACTCATTTACAGTGCGTCTGGTTACTACAACGTTAGAAAGCGGTTGCCTCAAAATCTAAATAGCACGAAGGCTGTGAGATTAGCTCCTTCTCTATTCCCATGCCAGGAAGATGGTAACAGTTATGGTGTTTTCACGCTTAAGGGCCTAGAGTATGTAATGATGAACAAAGATACCAACTTTAATTGCAACCAAGATAACATCTCTAGCTTTAGAAAAAAAATGGCTAGGGATATCTTTGCCAATTGTTTGCCTTGTGATTAGTATGTACAATGTCCACACATTGGATAATGAAATTTGATTTTAATTTTATATATTTACATTGCAATTTCTTTATGAATATTAGGTATTTGGATATGTTGGGTGTGGATATGTTTGCATTGTAATTTGTGCTAAGTATTCGTAGCAGGTCTAAGTTCATAACAACATGATTACAAACCAGTTTATAAGCATGATTACACGTTCAACATGATTACTCGCTAGTTTATAAGCATGGTTACACACCAACTTGTCTTCAATGGGAAATATTGTAAACATGAACACACGCTACATTATGTAGCGTGTAATCATGTTTACACACAGCAGAAATTTAACGTGTAACATATTTACATTGGTACACTGTGAAAGATTACATGATGCAACAATGAGAAAGATTATACACCATATTGTAAACATGATTAAACACTATATTATGTAGCGTGTAAACATGTTTACACGTTACAGAAATGTATTGTGTAACAGATTTACATTGGTACCCTGTGAAAGATTACACAATGCAACAATGGGAATGATTACACACTTGAAAATATACGTCATTACACACTACATAATGTAACGTGTAATCAGTCACATCGGTACACTGTGAAAGATTACACGATGCAACAATGGGAAGGATTACACACCATATTGTAAACATGATTACATGCTATATTATATAGCGTGTAAACATGTTTACACACTACAGAAATATAGCATGTAACAGATTTACATTGTTGCACTGTGTGCACTGTGAAAGATTATACGATGCAACAATGAGAATGATTACACGCCATATTGTAAACATGATTACACATTATATTATATCGCGTGTAACCATGCTTACAATGTGGCGTGTGATGATGCTAAGCGTGTAATCATTAATATTTATACCAAATATTGTGTTATTATACTGTTACAAGTTATCTTGTAAATATATAACTGTTACATAGCTATGTCTGATAAACCAAACATCATATACCAAATAATCATCATTGATGTAAATTACTTTTCCTATAGAATACAGAACCATATACTACTACAACACTGTTGTAATAGTTTACAATTTTTAGAATCCAGAAAAGTAAAGTACAAATGATATACAATTATGGAATAACAGTAGGAATAGACTGCTCTATCCTGTTCATCTGACCTCGTAGACATGTCTATCGGTTATGTCTTTGTTCACCGTAATCCCTACACTTACGTTGTCTCCGTGAAGGCTGACCAGGTGACAGACCATGTTGACAGTTGTTATTTATGGATGTGAGACCGATGGGATTTGGATAATTTTGTTGGTTATGCTCGGGCTGTTTTCCAAAGGAACATGTTTTTACCTTCCGTCCCCGATACTTATCTGTTGAAGGTTTCCTAATCTTACATGGCTGGCCAACCTGAAACATCCATTCATGAGGGTGCACTACTAAGGACCTGATTTTATCAGGGATTTCCTAGTCGCTCATATAACCAACTGGTCTGATAAGTCCTGCATACGCTTCAACTAAACTCAACTTTTATGGTAATGCGAGCAGAAATAAATGAACGATCTTTTACAAGCTCATAATGCAGCCAACACATGAGCACATAACAATAAATCAATTTGGAATTCTTGATAAGAACAAGTCCTAACCAACAGATTTACAAGTCCATCCTTACCCCCATCTTTAATTTCATTTTCATTCCAATCAATTGGACGCATCGTGTACAAAGTAGATTATTCATTATGTTATGTTAAATACATTGTTGCCCATGGTGTCGATTGTGTGTGCAACGAGACTGTAAAAGTCCACCAATCATGAAACCATTTCTATATCATATCACGTATGTACTCGATTAGAACACTAACTGGGAACTGTCGTGCATGTTAAAGACATGAGTTGATGCATTCTGCGATGTTTGAAGTCATCATAAAGTATCGTCTTACAGGGAGTAAGCACGAGACCATCTAACGGGCTCGATTATTATGAGATCATCATATGCCTTCAGGTGCACCCGTATCAATTCACTCATTTCTTCATTAAACTCAGATTCCCAGTAAATCTTATATGCATACTTGAAAATACTAGTGACATCTTCCCTTTTGAATGTATTCTTAATGTTCGTAGTCATGTGGAATACACAGAGGCCGTGTGGTGCATCGGGGTAAACAATTCACATTGTCTTTTTAATGCCTTTGTGCTGGTCAGATATGAACATACAATCCGTAGGACAATCGACGCACTTAAGGACATGCCTCAAAAACCAAGTCCACTACTCTTTATTTTCTTTATGCCCTATCCCAAAAGCAAGTAGATATACTTGCTCATTTCCATTTGAACATGCTGCCGCAAACAATTACCACAGAATCTTCCTTTCTGATGAGTGTCTTTAATAGCAATAACGGGCCTAATCATCGACCTAAACCACAAATACAAGCACCGTATGAGAAGAAAGCAAATTTGAAAATCAATCACGGTGCTAGGGTTCTTCTACTCAAACATATACAAATATGAAGGAATTTACTGGAACGACTCGACCATGGGTCCGAAAACAATAAAATCTGCATGATCCTTCACTCATCAAGCCTTCGTGTATTAAATGTGGAGACTATAATGTAGCTACATCTTCATCATGATGTATTTCAGTTTCAATGCTTTTCCATTAACCCAATACTTCGTAGACACCAATTCACCAATAACAGAAGAATTAGCTTACCGAAACCGACCTTGGGAACCCTCAATGGTGCAACTGTGTTCCTCGTCAAATTTTCATATCTGTCAATACTCTCCCTCATCTATTTTCCATGTTTGGACTCTAAATGAACAATTGTCATCCTTATAAGTAGCTTGAAATCTAGCCTTACTGGACCTCTTGATTCTGCATTCAAAATATTGCTTTAGTGTCGGTAAACTTAATTCTCATTTCAGCTCTTTTTTGGATGTAAAAATTCTGCCTTTGTACAACCGACCATTGGTGGTAGAAGACTCATGGCTGATGCTTTGGAATGAGTATTGCTCCGACCCAAGAACGTTCCACGGGTAAAGAACCGCAGATGAATATCTTTTTATTGTAGTATTGCCAGCTATATCATCATCATGATCACCTCTAGAATGACTATGGTCAGAATCAACATATTCACCACAACTATCACATTCACCGTCAAAGTTAGGACTATCACAATTCACCCTCTCTCCATTGTCTCATTCTCTAATAAAATCACCAAAAGTTTCATCTTCTGTAAACAGGTATTGTTCAGCAAGACTATCCATCCCATGATCAATATTGCTTTCAAATTCAGGTGGACTCGCACCATCTTGATCGCCACTGCCTATTGCACCATCGTTTTCATTTTGGTCTGATTATTGTGATGTCTCTTCATGGATTGTGGGTATTGTTAGGGTAGGTTCGACATCTTGTGCAGATGACATTGACCCGCCCATTGTGTTTCTCCCACATGCTGATTTTAAATATTCATAAAAGCTTTGATTCACTGGTTCAAAAGCAGGTATAAGTTGGTAATGGTAAGGTGTAGGTTGGCCACCAAGTTGTTGTGTAACTGGTTCAGATGTTTAGGCATATGTTGATAAGTATGCCTTGGAATATGGTTGTTGTATATGCGTATAATATGGATTTACAAATTGCTGGGCAAAATATGGGTACATTTGGAAGGAAATTAGTTCATGAGACATTTGGGATGACATTTGGGTTGGCATATTACTACCACTAGTTGGATCTCTTCTGACAATGGTAACATATGCTTCAGGAATTACACTTTCTTCTTGCATCAAGAATGACACATCCTTGTCATTTTTTATACGCACAACATCACGCGTCCCACTCGTAGTCAAAATAGCATTTAATTCTATGTTGAAACTGGACGAATCAAATGTAATAATATCTTTTACCGTATTTATCAAACCATTGTAAGTCAAATCACGAGGTACGAGAGCAATTTTAGAACCCATTCCCTCATAATTCCGACCACACCATTACCCACCGTGAGATATAAGTAATCACAATTCTGCAATCAACATGTGCATAATGGAGGATAAAATTTAATATTATTTAATAAAACATTCAATGCTGGTTAAACAAAGGAAATGTTCAATGTTAACAACTTGATAACATGATTACTACTAACCAAATGAATGTTTACAAGCTAATACTTGCTTAAACGCGTAAAATTATGTATGATTACACATTGTAAATGGAATGTTTACACACTAATAATTGCTTACACGACTAAAAGTGTGTATGATTACACACTGCAAATGATATGTTTACATGCTAATACTTGCTTACACGACTAAATAAGTGTATGATTACACGCTATATATGGTTTAACATTGATTACAATCAGTTCATGTCCTTTATAAAGAACAAAGATGAAACTCGGTAATGGTCCAATCCTATTCTCCTCTATTATTCTTTCATATTGTAATGAAATGTGATTTGTGTTAATAATATTTAGTTTCAATTGAATAACTGAACAGTGTATTTACCGGGCAAGTGGAGGATGTGAAGCGTGGAGACTTCAACGAATTGCTTAAACCTATGAAATGGTTAACTAACATGGTAAGTTGTAAGAAACTGTTCAGACCAGACCAAGCACATTTCCATTATTTTAAAATAACATTTTGATATAAAATGTCTATGTAGCACATAGATAGCTATATGGATGTTTTGTGGAAGAGGCGTTCCTAAGGAAAGTTTAACTACTCCCATGATATTGGGTTGGTCCACACCGCCTTCTTTGTAAATACATTTAATTAAACATTTACCTTTCATGTGTCTACCTAAAGTTTATCTGTTAGTTATTAACGAAAGATTTGTATTTTCTAAACAGGCTCATGTGGACCTCAAGTGGAAATGTGTGAAGCGCCTGTTGGATGATGAACGTGTATTAAAAGAATTTGAGGTTATAGAAAATGAAAGACATGAGGAGCAACCAGGTCCCTTGATGAAAAAAAAGGAAAAATGTTAGGCAAAATGAAGAAGGATCTTACAGCCCCGACAGTGGAAGTGTGGGAAGAATATCCTGAGTACAATCCTCTTTCTTTCTTGCTTAACGATGATACCCTCGATTATGTTTCAAGCAGTGAGCTTTTCTACACGCAACCTTGGTGGACTGTAGAGTCGGTAAGGATCTCACACGTTAAGGTTTCATTTATATCATTTTTATCATATGTGTGTATATTTAATGAGCAAATGTATTGTATACACATGTGTTGATTCATTATAACACCGACGATCACTGGGTTCTGAGTCAAGTGTTTTTAAAAGAAGGGAAAATTCTTATGTTTTATTCATTTTGGCCTCGTAAGGGTACAGGTGACCGGTTGAAAGACATCCAAGGGTTACTTTTGTTGTTGCCACCAATTCTCAAGCATACAAACTACTATGAACAGGTGATGATACCTCCTCACACAACTCCATTCAAAGCCAAAAATATCAGTCTATTGTTGGTTCCTCAACAATCTAACGGTACACATATGTTCTTTGTGTTTTTTAAGTTCAATTTCTTTATTATTATACACATTTGTATGCTTGTATCTTTACTTCTTGCGGCTGCAGTTGAGGTGCTTTTGTTTTAAAATATGCAGAGTTGTTACTAACTGGAGCCCTTTTACCATCATGGATGGACACTTTCGGACAAAAAGATGTTCTAGCCATTCGTGAGGCAATAGCACTTGATATCTTCATGAACGATGAACTGTGCAATCTCTTATAGAAATGTTAATAGGAAGACGTGTGTATATGTTATTTGGTAGTTGTTAGTTGTTGTTGTGGGTCGTTGATATGGTGCATTTTGTTTGTGTTGAAGTGTATGTGTGTGACTTATGGCTGATGGTGTGTATTTTGTTTCAGTGCCAAATATTCATTTTTACAGCCCAGTAATCATTTTAACTGCCCATTATTCTATTTTGAAGACCAGTATTATGTTATGAAGTCATCAAGTGGTTGTTATAGAGCCCTGCAATCACAATGTTAGAGCCTTTAATGTAAGGTTTTTTGGGCCCAACAATGTAACGTTGTAGAGCCCAAGAACTTGAATTGTGAAGCCCAGTAAAGGTTGTTATAGAGCCCTAGAAACACAATCTTAAAGGTGAGGTATTTTATGTAATTTCAAACAATTTGGGGAAGCGAATGTAAATTTTTAGACCCCAACATATGTACTTTTGGAACACATTAATGTATATCAAAAGCTACGGTTTATGCTGTGAACATAACATATTACTGTACCGAATTCCATTGATGAAGTAAATTAATTAAATTATTAATAATGTCTTGTTGGTTCAGAGAATAAACATTTTCAATTATAAAAAAATAATTATATAATTATTTAATAATGTTATGTTGGTTCAAAGAATAAACATTTTCAATTAAAAAAAAGGAAAAAAAAAACAAATGAAACATGGTGATTGGGCTTGGGACCCACTTTGGGGCACCAATAACGATTGACATCATAAGAAACCCTAGGGTGTTTAGAAGTTTGTGTTTTTTGTTTTTTGTTTTTTATGTTTTTGTGTTATGACGAACCATAGGGTGTTCTTTGATCTAAGCATCGACGACGTAATATGGGTAGAATTGTGATGGAGTTGTTTGCAGACAGTACCCCGATAACAGCGGAGAACTTTCGGGCACTTTATACTGGAGAAAAGGGGATAAGCACGATTTGGAAACCACTCCACTATAAGGGATCAACCTTTCATTGTGTGGTACCCGGGTATGTGGTACGTGGAGGATACATCACTCACATAAATGGAACCAGTGGTGAATCGATATATGGCCTAACTTTACCGATAATAACTTCTTAAGAAAGCATATCGGTTTCGATATCCTGTCAATGGCTAAAACCAGCACAAGAGGCAATGGCTCCCAATTCATCATCTGTACCAACAAGGCCAAGTGGCTCGATTGCAAGCAAGTTGTCTTCGGTGAGGTGGTCGAAGGATTTGACGTCTTGAAGGCCGTTGACAAGATCGGTTCCATCACCGGTATCACATCCAAGGTTGTAAAGGTGATTGACTGCGGGGTATTGTGATGAAAGGTTTTAGGGTTATGAAGCACATGAGTTTATTTTTTCTAGCAGAAGTGTGTTTTAATTCTTAAGTTTTCCTGTAATGGGGTTTCATGTAATGAAGGGCTGTATTGGGGTTCCCCTTCCGGGGGGTGGGTGTAATGAGCAATTTTGTTGTTATGTATGTTAGGATTATGCTTAATAGGAAGTGTGTAATAATGTTTTTGACAATTGTTTCATATTAATAATGTGATTTCTAGTTTAACAAATCTTATAGCATTTATAGTTTAATTATTATAATTGTCAAAAGTAAATAATCTTAAGGTCAAAATACTATGAGAAAAGAAGAATTGTTCATGCATCTGGATATGTCTGAGGTAGACACAATTCTTTAGTTAGTATTGAACAATATTCACAACTTAAGATAAAGCTTGGGCACCTTTATCTTGTTAAAGTTGTAGATTCTTTTGATCAAATGTGTTATGATGAGTCTAAAATCATCAAAGTGTGGTGTCTTTGGATAAAAGAATTTAGTGCACTGGGTGCATTGGTGCATTGAATAGGACCATAGTGAATTAATTTATCCACAACCGTCAATGGATAAATTTTTTCACTTGAGGACAATTGGAGAGTCTATCTCAATCCTGAGATAAATGATGGACTTATGGTTGCAAGTGTTATCATTTGAGCTATCAATGAGTACTATTATATAGCATAGTCTATCCTCTATAGTTTGGTGGTATTCATTTGTTAATCGATAGATGACTTTATTTATAGATATGGACATCGTGACTCCATTTATTAAATGTGAGTAGAATACTATCATATGGATATTTTGAGATATTGGATATTAAATCTTAAAGTTAAGTTTTCAATAGTGTCTATTGAAACATGGCTTCTGGACAAGTTAAAATATCCAAGTTCAAAATGTGATCATATGAGTAAATATGGTAACTTGGAGAGTGATAGGCGGTCTATGAATTCTTGACGATTACTGGTATTCTTCACAAGGATACATTATCTCTATAAAGATTGTCTAGGGTATGAATGAGAAATATTAACTTATTCTATCTTTATTTAAGAGTTCAATTTTAGTTCTTTAGTGGAATGAATTAAAATTAATAGATCAGACCTAAGTGAATCATTTGTTGATTGTGATTAGGTTATGTCTATTGGAACTTAAATTTAGATAGCCCGACAAGATCCCAAATCCACACGAACTTGTATGGATCACTTGATATATTATACCGGACCAATTTAGGGGTCCATCTAGAATTGTATTAAGGCATGTGGACTTGTTTCTTTTAGTAATAATGAGTCTAGTTAACATGTAGACTTGTTATAAAAGTCCAATGGATTTAATAAAATAGGAAAAATAATATTTAGCCCATGTATAGGTGTTGGGCGGCAAAGCTATATAAAATAGCTTATTATATTGTTTTTTATTTTATTATTTAATTACATAGAAATTAATTAATTATTTATTTATTAAAAGTCAAAATCTTTTTCTTATTAGAATAAGGTCTCCTAATATTATACTATTGTTGGTAGTATAATTAATATTAAAGATTATATTTGATAAGTAGATAAATAAAAGGAATCATTTATCTAGTCAAATTAAGAAATCTTTAATATGGTCACAAATACACTAATGAGTTGGATTAAGAGTCTTAGTGTAGAATAGAATTCTTCTTTAAAAAAGATTCTTGGTCACCACGTAAATCCACCTAAGGAAAGGATTCTTGCCCACAAGTAAATCCTTCTTAGAAAATGATTTGTGATCATATATATACAACCTCTATAATTTCAGCCAACCCTAGTTTCTATGAATGAAAATTTTGGCCAGGCCAAGCCAAGGTATTTTTCTTAAAGAGAGAATTCAGCCAAACAAGAGAGAATTTTGAGAGAGAAAAATTTAGTTTTTTGCTCTAGACAAAATTCGGTCAACTCATAGATATAGGGTGTAAATTCGGCCAAGAAGAGAAAAAAGGAGAACGTTTTTGTTTTCGATAGTACACTAATATCCTTTACATCAAAATGGTTTTGTCTACAAAATTGAATCGGGTTCACGCGAGTTTCAATCAAGTAGATTGATAATTCACAATTGACCAGACGTTCTTGGATTTTCTCTTGGAGGATTATTGTGACTAACAAAGAAAAAGATTTTGTTTGTTTCCATCCTCATGTATACAATTTAAAGAAATGGAGCCCACAGTCATAGGTGATTCACGTTTGTGATTAGATTGGAAGATCTTACAGATTCAATTCGATGCTAGTTCAATCGTCACGAGAAAAAGGTACGATACTTTTAATATACATCAATTAATCTAGGGTTAAGGTTCTTTCTATTAAAAAGGGAAAAAAATTAAAATATTTCAAACCCTAATTTTACGCTTTCGTTGTGCGATTTTCCCTACAATGTAGCACATGTTTTTCACATTACTATAATGAAATTAATGATACTGAAATCAATTGTTTTTTTTTTCAAGCACAGTATAGGAGCCCATTATAATATGATTTCTAATATATATAAGACTATAAGGATTATATGAAAAAGAACTAAATACAAGCCTTGTAACGTATTTCAGGGCTTCAAATCACATTCCAGGGCTTCAAAACAATTGTTACCGGGCTCCTTAACCGTTGTCCATTATGGATGACAGATGGATCCCACTGACGCAAGATAGTGGACCACAATTGGATCCAACACAAGATGCTCAACTTACGCGTGGCCTAGTGCTTAGGTTATTTGGTACAGTAACAATTTTCACTGGGCTTGCTCTGGGCCTCTGACCCAACAGTCTTTCTGTTAATTTAGTGCTTCAAATATGTTTCCAATGCTTGAATGTCTTTTGTTAGTGCATCTAATGATATGGGTCTCGTTGTTTTCCTCGAGATCAAGAAGGTCTAAAGTGGAAGGGAAATAGGTGAGCAACATGTTAGAGTTTATATGGACCATCAGATGGTAAATGTAATCACCGTTGATCAACTAATACTTTTACATAGCATCACTTAGGAAGCTTATAAAATTTTCATTACTAATGTAGAAGACTTGAGCATATGATGAAAGGCTTTCGAGAGTAGGTTGTCTGTATTTGTAATTTCAGAGTTCCAACGTGTTGCCATATGTTGTGTAACAAACATTGTCCAATGGGGGTGAAATGTAAAAATTTCTAAAAAATATAATTAAATGAGAAAAGAACAAATGCAAAACCTGTAACATATTCCAGGGCTTCAAATCACATACCAAGGCTTCAAAACAATTGTTACCAGGCTCCATAACTGTTGTCCATTGTGGACGACAGCTGGATCCCACTGACACAAGATAAGGGACCACAGCTGGATCTCACACATGATGCTTGACTTACACGTGGCCTGTTGGTTAGGTTATTGGGTCCTGTAACAATTTTCACTGGGCTTGCTCAGGGCCTTCGACCCAACAGTCCTTCTGTTAATTCAGGGATTGAAATATGTTTCCAGTGCTTGAATGTCTTTTGTTAGTGCATCTAATGTTGTGGGTCCCTTTGTTTCCCCCAGATCAAGAAGGTCTAAAGTGGAAGGGAAGTAGGTGGGTAACATGTTAGAGTTTATCGGGACCATCGGACGGTAAATGTAATAACCGTTGACCAACTAAATTACTTTTACGTAGCATCACTTAGGAAGCTCATAACATTTCCATTACTAATGTAGAAGACTTGAGCATATGATGAAAGGCTTCCAAGAGTAGGTTGCTTGTATTTGTAATTTCAGAGTTCCAACGTGTTGCCATATGTTGTGTAACAAACGTTGTCCACTAGGGGTGAAATGTAAAAATTTCTAAAAAATATAATCAAATGAGAAAAGAACAAATACAATCCCTGTAACGTATTTCAGGGCTTCAAATCACTTTCCAAGGCTTCAAAACAATTGTTATCGGGCTCTATAACTATTGTCCATTGTGGACGATAGCTGGATCCCACTGACTTAAAATAGTGGACCACAACTGGATCCCACACATGATGTTCAACTTACGCGTGGCCTGGTGCTTAGGTTATTGGGCCCTGTAACAATTTTCAGGGCGTCAAATTATATTCCAGGGCTTCAAAACAACAAATACTGGGATTGAAAAACCATGTCACATCAGCCATAAATCTGGGACACAGCTGGATGCCACTTACATTGAATTATGGACCACAACTGGCTCCCACAAGTGGACCAACACATAAGGGATGAACGTCTACGTCGTGGCTAAACCCAAAAGTCTCTTTTCTTTAGAATTTCTTTTTTTTTTCTTTTCTTTCATTTCTTCCAATCCTCTGAAGGCGGTCAAAGGTCAAAGGTCATTTACTTTTTGATTCACTGAGTTGTAAGAAATGGGAAAGAAATCGGTGTATGCTGTGTATAGAGGGAGGAAAACCGGTACATTCAACTCTTGGCCTGAATGTCAAGAACAAGTTGAAGGATTTTCAGGTGCATTTTTCCAGAAATTCAGCATTGTGGATGAAACATGTGAAGCAATCCAAAGCCGTACCATTATGGTTGAGAACCAGTCAACTGATGCATGTGCCACCAGCGAAGATCAGGTTATTCACGTTCAACCACCCAAAGAAATAGAAAACCTTCCTTTGTTTTACATTCCTTGTTGTGTTCCTTATCGGAGTGATAGTGGGAAAAATACTGTGAAAGGGGTTTCACATGGGTTTTTTTGGAAGGGTAGAGGTCCCTGTTGTTTATATGTTTAGTGTAAAGTTCTTTAAAGTTTTTAGAACTTTGATGTAATCATTTTTATGCAACGACCATGCCTTACCTTTTGTTATATGAAGTAAACGTGGTTGTTAGTAGATCTACATTTTGACTTTTGTTTTTTAGTGGGTGGTTGTTTTGTACAGATATGCAACACCAATTTGTTCCGTTTTTGGACTTTGTTTTAACAGTGAAAGGGGAAACCAATCATATCATTTTCACCATAAGTAAATATTACAATATCTGTGGACAAAATAACTAAACAGATAACAAAAACATCAAACATGAAACAGTGAACACATAACCACCCCCCAAGTCTCACACTATCACTCTAAGGAGACGGTGAAATACCGAAGTCCAACAATTTCTTCTGCAATTTTTCCACTACATTATATAGTCCGTTGGGTTCATTGTCTCTTGCCTCCATTGAACATGAAAATTGATTATTTCGGCCTTCAAATTATCGACCTTCCTCAACAACTTTTGATTTTCAACAGTCAATAGTCCAACATTAGCATGCTCATCACGGATAGTACTCTCTGCATTTGCAATCCTTTCCCTCAGACATTGGAAGATAGATTCTAGCTTGTCTGCTTCATCCCGGTGCATGCCATTGGTGTTCCTGAGTAGTAGTTGTTGTTGGTTTCTGTCATTGTACGGAAAGCAACAATAAACAATCACACAAAAAAGTAAGTGAAATGAAGAGCAAAATGGATATTGTTGTAGGCGGGGAGGGGTATTATTTAGGTATAGGGATATGAAAGAACCGATAGATGCTGTACAACTTCAAATGAAATGTCACAAATGAAATCCGTAAAAGTCACAATGGTTAGAGTCCCAAAGTGTTGTTTCAATGTAAACACCTACATCTGTATTGATGCAGTTAATTAATTTATTATTATTATTTCTTGGATTTACATACATAGGTAAGAAATAAATAGATGAATGCCAGGTCTTATGGGAATAATCAGTAAACTCAAGCCCTGTCTGGAATGACTTGTGGGTTGCACAATATACAGGGCTTCACAAATAAGTGATTTGTATGTAACATTTTTTCACATTAATTGGTAAACTCAAGCCTTATCTTGACTGACTTGTGGGTTGCACAATATACAGGGCTTGACAATTAAGTGATTTGTATGTCAGGTTTTTTCACATTAATCAGTAAACTCAAACCCAGTCTTGCATGAATTTTGGTATGCAACATATACAGGGCTTCACAAAAAAATATTTTGAATGTCAAGTCTTATGTGAATAATCAGCCAACTCAAGCCCTGACTTGCATGAATTTTGGTCTGCAACATATACAGGACTTCACAAATAAATATTATAAATGTCAGGTCTTATGTGAATAATCAGTCAACTCAAGCCCTGTCTTGCATAACTTGTGGGGTGCAACATAAACAGGCTTCACAAATAAATAGATGTATGTCAGGTGTATGCAATGCTCATTTTTTGCATAAAAACATAAACCTAAACCCAAATACTAGTAGCACATCAATAGAGGTAATGAAAAAATTATGTTCCTATTAAACACTGGACCATTATTCAAATAAAAGACCACAACCACCACAACATTCAATAATACCCAACTATAATACAAGTCTATCACCAGCAACAACATATAAATAGGTAGTGTACATCTTCTATACAAACACAATATCTTTTGCACCAAACAAAAAATACTAAACCATTGCCATCCCAAACCATTGACAATATAATGGGCTGCTCATGCTTCTAAACTTAGCGTACAGTTGTAAAAACTACAGAAACCGTTGAAAATCTACATACTTCGTTCAGCTCCCTCGTGTCAACCTATAATGAAGGTGTATGTGCATGCAACAACAATCAACATGGGTTTTCATAACAATCAACCGTAACCAACTGCACGCTCTTAAAGAATTTGTTAAAAAATAATTTTTTTTAATAAAATGATGAGTCTCAACCATACATAACAATCAACAGGGGTCTTCATCGTCAGTGTTAGTGTTATCCAAGCTGAGGTGGGCTCCCAAACTGGGGTCGGGTGTTTTATGTGATGCCGGGCACTTAAGCTTGTTATGTCCTTCTTTATGGCACACACTACAACAATGTGGTTGTTTGCTGGATTCCTTGTGGTACAGGATGAGTTTGTACAACTTTTTTTTATTGTGTCCCTTATACCCGCAATGCCCACATGTTTGCTGCTTTCATTTCTCCCCAAGTAAGGTTTATAATTTTTCTTTGGTCTTCCTATAAAATGCTTCTTTTTCCATGGCAATACAATGCGGTTACGAACATCTTCAGCAAGGTCCCACGCTTCAAGGTTCGAAACAGGGTTGACAGCCATGGCGTACGCTTATTTCAGCCATCCTATTATGAAAAAGTTGGAACATAATGTGTTGATGGACATACCTTTCACCCTAATACAAAAGACACAAATTATGTAACCGTACATAGGTTGCAAGGCTATTGTAAAATGTAAATTGCAGAAAATGGCTATAAGCCTGTAACGTAAATTGTAAATAAATTAAAATTACGTAACCATATGTTGCAACAACCATGGCATGGATACAAGGTAGGTCATCTAGGTCCCATTCACGGCATGAGCATGAACGATATTCCATGTCGACAATTGCTTCATTCCATTGGTCTTCTACATTAAACCTATTGAAGTCAATTGGGTGAATCTGACACCTTTGTGATGATAATACTTTGTCTTTGATGTGTTGGTCGGCATCCTGAGTCAAGAATGTGGGTGTTTCTCTTGCATGCATCGACAGTCGTGAAACCAATGTTGCAACAAATCTCTTATAAATTCGGCAGTAGATCTGATAGGCAACTTCCGGATTACAAGTGGGCAATAATTCATGGACTCTGCAATATTGGTCGTCATCATATAGTAACTCTTCCTGGTACAATAGACACGTGAAAACTTCTGTATCCCAACCTCTACCAGCTCATCATGAACTTTAGAATGGATGGATTTCATCTCAACTATTAAGCGGTTGAATTCCTTAACACGATAAGCATATGTAACACGACAATAAAGATTAATCATGTCACCTCTTCTTAAAATTTTGTTTCAGATTATTGGCCAACTGGTATGCACAAAACCCATGTGCTGCATCAGGGAATATTGCTTTCATGCCATTAGAGATACCCGTGTGCCAATAAGGAATTATCAACATACGTTCTAGTTATAAGATCACCCCTCATAGTTGCTTCAAGAACCATGTCCACGACTTAGAGCACTCGAAATTGGCAAACCCAAATGCCAAAAAGTATATCATCTCATTAACATCCTTGCACACTGCAACTAACAACACACCCCTGGTCTTCGATTTCAAATGGGTCGCATCAACGATAATAACCTGCCTAATAATTGTATTGAATCCTTCTATTCAAGCTCCAAATGCCATGAATTCATATTTAAACCGGTTTTTTCTATCGGTTTCAATCTTTGTTATCGCCCTTGGATTACATTTTTCCAACATGTGAAAGTATGCAGGTAACATCTTAAATGACTCTAATGGATCACTGAAAACATTTTGCAAAGCGTGTTCCTTAGATCTGTACGCTTTGTTATAGAACGGGTTTATATTGTGCTCATCCCTCATGTCATTGATTATATCTTTAGGACGGATGTGGCGTCCTGGATCAACAAACTATCTTGAGAAAAGTTATCCTATTACCTGGGTACTTACACACTGAAAATCAACGTTGTAGTTTCCATTATTACCACATGTGTGCATAGAGTCAACATATGTAACATTCCAGTAGGTCCCTGTAAGTTCCTCAGTTTTTGATTGGTTCATTTCATTGACAACCACATTTTGGGATTAATGTGTAAGGGTAATTTAGGCCATCATTGCTTAAGACCTAGCTCAAGCTTCAAAAGGTAAATCACTTGCTTAACCTTGCTTGAAGAGTTTTTAGTGCACACACACACACACTCTCATGCATGTTTTGATCATCTTGCATGCTTGCTTATATGTCAATTTGTGTGTCTTTTTGCCATAACTCTTGGTTAGGTGTTTGATACATTTAGTTTGCCCTTATAAGAGAATTTTCCTCTTGACCGCGGTTGGGACCGCTCCCGGTGCATTGCCTCCACCACGGTATACACAACGATGTTCTCCAGACGTTGCACGCTGCTTCTACCGCGACCTGTGCACGTTACATGCACAACTGTCTCCCAAGCGGAGGTTTATAGGCGTGTACCGCGGTCTAGACCGCTTTTGGTGCACATGCCTAGCTAGCAACCTAGGCAACGGTAATGTCCAGCCGTGCCATGCTGCATGGACCGCGGTCTGGACACTTGCCTAGGCTGCGGCACACACAACGGTCATGACGGGAATTAGTTGCCCTTCGTCCAAAACGATGCAGTTTTGTGTAAGGCACAATATATATATGTTCTCTTCTCTTCTCTTCTCTTTTTTTCAAGGGAGTTCAAGAAGCCATTTTTATTGTCTAAGCTTTTCTTTGAGAGAGAAATTGACTCTAATAGAAAAAGAGCTCCCAAGAACCCATTTTGACTCAACCAAACTCCAATCCATGAGCATCTAGCATCTTCTTACATCTTCCAAGCATGGATTTTCTTGTTTGTCTTAAACTAGGTAATCTTTACATGCCCTAGAATCTCTTGTTCCATTCTTATGACATGTATGCCTAGGTTTAGCGATTATTGTTGATTAAATGCATGTCTTTGAGTTTAATTGCATATATAACAGGCTTGAATTGTTGATTGTTGGTTGAGATTTATGTTTTGTGATAGCTAGGATTTGTGACCATTTTTCCCTTCTAGCTAAATCTTTATGTTTTGCATTTAGATATTGTTTAGGTCTAATTGATTGCATTTGTTGATTGCATTGATTGTTCTTTGCCATGCTTAATGACAGCTTGTGTTGATATGGCTTTTGTGATAGCTAGCATTTAGGTCATTGTTCCCTCTAGCAAATTAGGTCATATTGATTACATTTTCATGATTGCATTTAATGACCATGCCATACTTAATGACAACACATGTTGAAATGGCTTTGTTTGATAACTAGGATATAATGTTGCATAACTATATCTAGTTAAGTCTTTATGAACATTCATTAAAACATTGATATCTAGGAATTGTACTTAGTGACATTCTTAAATTCCTAGATAAGCATTTAGTGTTGCCAAGCATTACTTGCATGTTTGAATATTTTATCATATTCACTTAGGTTGTGTTTGACTCTTCTTTGAGGTTAAGTCTTATGTCTAATTGGTTAGTGCTCAAGCATGTTGATCAAGAATCATTATTAAGGCCCGTTCGGTGGAGTGAAAGGGTTAGTAACTGGAGGGTGTGACAAAAGGTCAACCTAGGTTGTAAACTTTCATTCAATAGTGGATTTGAGGATCGAGTGTGGACGTAAATATTGTGTGTTGTTATTGTTTTAAACATAATTGGTTTTATTGAATGCTTGTTTATTCGGGGTAATTTGTGTTAATATTGATTAATCGAAAAATCGGTAATTGATTCGATTAAAACCTATTCACCCCCCTTCTAGGTTTAGATACACGTTTTTTAGGGAACTTTCAGTCCCATTTCTCTACTTCCCTGCCCTAAAAACCCATTGACAATCTATCTTTTTACATATTGCAACGAATCGTGTATGATTTGATTGTCGAACTATGTAATCAAACCTCTATGCCAATGCATTCATCCTTAGAACCCGTTTCAAGGTCTTCCCCCTTCAAGGTCTTCTCGCTCTTGAACATCTGTCCTTTGAATATTGGAACTACACATCCATTATCTTTAAACAATCGTTTTGATCTAACTGGTTGAATTGAGTACAATTCTGACCCCGGTATTGTCCACCGTGTCGTCGAATAGGGTGTAGAAATGTTCGGTGCTCTATCTGTTTCAGCTTCTGTACAGTCTATCCTCATTTTCCTATCACTGTTATACTCATCCTCATCCTCTGTATCAGAGGTTTGAGAAAATTCAGAATCAGCTACATCATCCTCTAAATGCTTATTAGTCGATACTAGAGTCCACTGATCTTTCTCGACCGATGTAAATCGGGAGGAAGACACTGGCCCAAACCGTTGGTTGCTACCACTCACTGACTTAAAATATGGAGTACCAACTGGGGATTCTACATTACTATAGGGTTTAACAACCGACGATATACATGAGTGGATTGTTGTAGTTTTTGACTTTGACGGAGTATCAAATACATTTTCAGTTGCCTTTGCCGGTACACATCTTTCAACGAGTTAGACCTTAATTTCAATCCAGGAGGAATGATTATATGAAAGCAAACAGGTACATCAGTGTCGCTCATAATGGATAATGTCCAACTCCTTTTTGCCGTTACAAGGTCTGCACTTAGCCTTATTACAAATCTTTCCCTATTAACCCCGATCCGTTTACATATTGTTTCCAACTTTTTACTATATTTATATTCATCACATGCAAAAGTAATTGGATCCATCATCTGGTTATCGATCCAATGCCTATCACAGTGCACTATGAACTCATCCATTTTTTCTGTACACCCTGGAAATTTTTTCAAGTCAAAAGGTTATGCAAATGAACAAATATATAAATAAAACAATAACAACATGGCATTTTCAAATCTCTGGAACAAATTTAAGAACCTATATAGAAAATTGCCTTTCAATCTAACCATTTAAAACATGTTCCTAGTTGGAAAGTAAAACATTTTTTTTTCAAGCTCGGTCAAAGAATTTTAAAGCCATGAAAGATTAAATTTAAAGCCCAATATATTGATTATCAGCCCTGTAAAAGGATTTCAACCAATCAAAATGTATTTCAAGCCATACCACAAGGGTTTCAAGCCCAGAACACATTTGTCAACCCTAAGAAAACCAACGCCCCTATAAGCTCTAATGGCACCATTTATTAAAAACTCCACACACCCATTGCTCACAACCGACTACCCAATACTCATCACAATCAACCACTATAGGACGATGTCATTCATTTTCTCTAGCAAACACAACAACAGACAACACCAACAACAATGCTCACAATTTGTATTTAAAACATTGGAAAACAGTGTATATTGGGTTGTAGTTGCCACAAATTTAACTTTCTCACAATTTCACATTCTGAATGATACAACATGCACCTGGTGGATTCATTTCACAAAATCGAGCTTCGATCTACAACCCACGCCTAGGCTACCAGCTACGGTATCTTACTCTTCAATCTATCTCTGACAAACTCAAAATCGAGCTTTAACACGACCTTCTAAACACCACAGAGACAAATCCATCATCCCCTGTCGTCCTCGTCACCTCTATACCTCTATATCTGTCTGTTTTTAGGGTTTCTCTATCTCTATCCATCACCTACGTTTATGCCACGAAGATGTCGACAACAAGAAGATGTGGAGAAATGAAGATGTCGACAAGACAACTGAAAGAAGGAGAAGAAGCGAGAGACGGAAATCAATGGAGCTCGTGGCCAATAGTCCACAAATGGAGGGATGGGAAGGGTAATTTTAGAAAACAAAACTCTTTAGGGGTATTCTAGACATTACACCCTCATTTATGTGGGAAGGGCACTTTAGTCCAACGGGGGACATTGTATACAAAGTTAACTTCAATTGTGGACACATATACAAGAAAAACATGATGGGTACATTTTTACTTTTTCAAACATTGAAAGGGACATTTTTAGAAGGCCCCCAATGTGGGTAATTCGGGCGTTAAACATTGTCGGCTTAATTAAACGTTGTTTATAACCGATCACTTTAATTTACAACATAATGGACAATATTTAACCATTCATTATGATTTTGAAAAAGAAACTCATTATTTGACCATCAAACTAAATTGAATTTTCTCAATATACTACTTTTAAATTAAAATTCTTGATTATCAACTATTATATTAAAAAATAACCTTAATTAACTATTAATTTAATTTGAATTAACATTTTAATTATTAATCACAGTTTAAAGTCTTAACAAATAAATTTAGAGTCAAGCACAAAAAAAAAAAAGTTTGATTTTTCGGATCTATCAAGCATCCCAGGGTTCACCTCCATTATCATCCATGATTCCATATATGGCCCATGCATCCGTCATTCCAACCTTGAATTGAAATATAATTGAAATTTGTATATTTAGTTTTTCTTCCAATTGCTTTATATAAGTATTGCGGATGTCTGGACATATATGAAGTGTTGCTGACCACAAGCATTTTCATATCTTTACTTATTCAAAAGTAATTCAATCAATAAAACTTAACAAACATGCATGTTAAATAATGAACCTGGAAAAAAGTAACATAATTATTGTAACAACTAACTTATGAATTAAGATATCTTTAATTTATTAAATGATAAGGCAATTATATTGCGTTTCTAGAAAGGCATCTCTACAACGGTCCAAATCCACAAAATAGATATGTTTATGATCGGTCATTATTTGTATATATTTTTAATCCCCTTTCCTCCGATCAATTGCTTGTTTCTTGAGCCTTTTTATGTATTTAATTTGTGTATTTGAGCATTTTTTAGGACATTGGATCTTGATGTTATGTTTGGAAGTTTGGAAGTTTGGAAGCAAAAAGAGACAATTTTGTCAATTGCTGCCCATGCAAAGCATCCACCGCGGTCTAAAAAGCAGAAAATCACAGCCTAGCCATCTTCTATAACCGCGGTCTGGACCGCGATCTAAGGCGTGTCTCCACCACAGTCTCCACAACGGAACATCATAGAGAGCACATCGCTTCATGCACCGCGGTCTGAGCAAGCTATTAGTGCCGCGGTCTAGGGAGCGGTCGTGCGTATTCCTTGTTGTCTTGGGAATTCTGAACCCTATTTTGAAAAGAACCTATATATATACATATTTATCGATTTATGGAAGAGACAACAACCAATATCACCCTCCATAATTTTTTCAAACACAACAATTCTTTCATCCATCGTTGTGCATACGAAGATACGAAGACTAGAAGATTTCAACATTGAAGATTTGAAGAATCTGTTTGGGTTTTATCTTTTATTTCTCTTGTCTTTCTATTTACATGATGTGTAACTAAATCTATAACTAGGGAATCAATGTGAACCTTTTATGAATGCTCATATTTGGATTAATATTGTTTCATCAATTCAATTCTTGATTTATTCATTGTTCTTAACTGCTTAATCCTCATTAATTATAATTTTTCTTCACGCCTGGTCCAAAGGGTGAATGATTATTTGGCATGATTTTAGGATTAAAACTATCTGATAATTAGGGTTAGAGTGGACCAAACTTAATCTTAATTAATGATCTTGTGAATTAATGAATTTTATCTTTAGCTGGACCAAGGCAAAGTAATAGAATTTGGTTCTTATTTCTTGCACTTAATGTGTTTTTGATCATTATTCACACCTGGACCAAAGGGTAAATAGCGGTTGGAAACATGTGACTCAACCCGCGACCGTACGGTAATAGTCACATTAAAGACAAAGAATGAACCCTAGATTAGATTGAATCTTGTTTACAAATTAATTCCAAACATTGAATGTTCATAATTGGGAATCATTGATGACCTAGTGCTTTTTCATCCTTGATCACAACCAAATCTTTTCAACTGTTTTCTTTAGTTTAATTTAATTTAGTTTTAGCATTAAATCAACCTCAACAATCTTCTTGTTACTTTAATTTAGCTTTAATTAGAACTAGTTTTCAACCATTAAATCTCTAGACCTTGTGGGAACGATCTTTACTTGCCGCTTTACGATATTTTTACGATTCGTGCACTTGCGAGTATTGTTTTTATGAACACGATTATTACACATCAAGTTTTTGACACCGTTGCCGGGGAGTAGTTAAATTTATTGGATAATTCTAGTTTTAGTCTCAGTTAATAGATTTAATTAGTTAGGTAATAGAGTCATTAGTTTTAGATTTTTAGTTTTTATTTTGCCTTATTTTATTTTCGTAGTTTACTGTGTGTCTATCTTTTGTTTCAGGTTTCAACGGTGAATGCAAGGTAGAAGATCACTGCTAGGAGAATTACCACCGTTGAAAGACAACATTGATTGTATTGAATAAAAAACAATGGGAGACGATAGAAATCGTAACATCCAAGAGGTTCCGGAACTACCAGTTGTACCTATCAAGACTATGAAGGATTACAGCAGGCCTATAGTTGATAATCACCCTCTATGTATTGCACTAGATGAGGCAGCAAGAAACTATGAGCTAAAAAGTTTCCACTACAATCTTTTGCATGTTTTCTAAGGACTTCCAAATGAAGATGTACTTAAATTCCTCAGAGAGTTCTATTCAGCAATTCAAGCTTTTCCAAACACCAGGGTGACAAAAAACCAGCTGCATATGAGGTGTATTCCACATGCTCTCAAGGAAAAGACGAAAATATGTCTTTTGACTTTGCCTCCAGCTTCACTGACAACATGGAAAGAGGTGGTAGATAGACTTACTGATCAGTTTTATTCTCCCCAGAAGACCAGTGAGATCATGTCTAAGATTACAAATTTCTTTCAAGAAGATCAAGAGTCATTCTATGATGCATGAGAGTGTTACAAGATGCTTCTGTTTGATTGTCCTCAGCACGGATATCAAATGCACCAACTCTGGCAATGGTTATATGATGGACTAATTGATGTCTCAACTGTCTCAGTAAATAATGCATGTGGAGGGTCCATGACTGACAAGACTCCAGAGGAATTGCAAACTATTTTTAAAAAACTTGCTAGAAAATCCCGAGAGAAGAACTCTAGGAGAAGGAAGGGAACTTTTGAAGTAGATACTACTGCCTGGAGCTCAATGCAAATGTCACAAATGTAGAAAACTATGGAAGTACTTGTCAATCAGGTGGGACAACTGAGAGAGGAACAACGCAATGGATATAAGCAACCAGGGTATGGTGTGGAAGTGTTTCAAGCAAGAGGTCCTAGACCTAATGATGAGGAAGAAGTACAAGCTATGAACAATTTCAACTCTAGACCTCGGAATGATCCTTTTTCAAACACATATAATCCAGGGTGGAGAAATCATCCAAACTTCTCTTGGAGAGATAATCAAAGCACCGGGACAGTGGGGAAATAACAACAATTATGGCCAGAGACAGTATAATGCCAGTACCTAGCAGAATCATGTATCTCAACCCACAAACCTGTCATTGGATGATACAATGAATCAATTTATACATACTATGGTCCAAGGAATGAATCAATAAGATAAAAGGCTGCAAGACACTGATGTGAGATTTCAAAATATTGATGCTTCATTATGGAAGATGGAAACACAAATTGGGAAACTAGCTGAAGCTAATCAAAGGAATGAACAAGGAAAATTTCCAAGCCATACTGAGCAAGCAAAAGCCATCACAGCTCATTGGAATGGTAAAGATTTAAATAATGATAAACCTGCTGAACTATTTAATGCTTCTATTAATGTTTTAGGTTTCTTGAAGAAGAATAGTGAACTAAGATAAGTGGAGGAGCTTAAGGTAGATAAGTCCAAGGATACATCAAAAATTCACAAATCGCCTGTTCCTTTTCCATCTAGAGTTCAAAGGAACAAGTTTAACCAATCATTCAAGGAGATCTATAATATCCTATCAAATGAAAATGTTAGTCTGCAAACCATGGAAAAGATTCATAAGATGCCAGCCTATACAAAGTATTTCAAAGAACTCAACTCAAGAAGTAGGAAGACTGATTCACACGAGACAGTGCCAATTCCAGATGGAGCAAGTGCAATACTCCAAAAGAAGTTGCCCTCAAAACTTAAGGATCCTGGAAGTTTCAACATCACCATCACAGTGGGAGAAACAAGGAAAGAGATAGTCACACTGGATCTAGGGGCGAGCATTAATTTGATGTCATATGATGTATACAAAGAGATAGGATTGAGTAATCTTAAACCAATCAACATGGAGCTTTCACTTGCTGATTGATCTATTTGGTATCCTCATGGAATTCTGGAAGATGTTCTAGCCCAAGTTGGCAAGCTCATTATACCTGCAGATTTTATCATACTGGATATGGAGGAAGAAGGCACTGATATAATTGACTTTCTTATCTTGCTCGGTAGACCATTTATGTCAACCGCAAAGGCTATCATAGATGTGCATAATGGGAAGGTTTCTATAACAGTGTTTGATGAGACAATCAATGTTGATATTTTTGAATATTTGAAACATCTGGTAGATGTTACTGATTGTTTCGATGTGGAAGTAGTAGATCCAAGAGTTTGTCCAGAAATCAACTTTGGCCTTAAAAGAATCTCGAAATAGCAAAAGAAGTAAAATTTCACATGCCCAATATGATTGTGCAAGATATAAGAACATGATTGAGCAGTTAAATGAAGACAAACAGGTGATTGCCTCTCTTAACTCTGAATTGGCAATAAGGATCAGTAAATTACTGGAAGAAAAAGAGTCTTCATTACAAAAGTATACAACACTTTCTCAAGAGGTAGAAGAGCTCACAAAAGAGTATGATCACCAGATGAAGCTAATGAAGAATGAGATTGAACAAAGAGAAAAAGCCTTAGAGATTATGAAGATTAAGGAGCTTGAAAGCATTGCAAATATTAAAAAGGTGGAGCAAGAGATCAAATCAACGTTCATGGATGAGAAGAAGCAATTGGTGAAAATCGAGATCAATGAGATGAACAATGATAAGTCAAGTGATTCCATCACCAAAAAGGAAGATCCAATTCCAAAAAGAAGAAGGAGAAACAGAAGGAATCAAGGTCGATCATTGAACAATATCCACTAGAGAGGTAACATTCATAGATTTATTCCCCGTTTATCACTTTTGTAACAGGAAAGGTCACATTCGACTAAGATGTTACGAGTATATAAGACAATATAAACAAGGGAGAATGAATCCAACGAATATGAATAAAGTATGGATCAAAAAGGCAGAGCTAAGAAACGTTGAGAGTGGTGGAACTTTCAGGTTGAAGAAAATTGGTGATGGATATATGATTGTTGCTTCACCATTAGAGTCGTAGCACTCACCTACGTCTCGCCTAGACGATAAATAAAGTGTTTGGTGGGACGCAACCCACCCAGGTTAATTCTTTTGCTTTTACTTTAATTTTTTGTATTTTTTTCTTTTTCTTTATTTTTAAGTCATAATTAGTGTGTGGCGACAGAACCTTTATAGCCAGAATTGAATACTGTCAAAGTTTTTAATCTTATATAGAATTCAGATACATCATTTAATTCAGATTTAGGATATCTTGTAGTTTAAAATGAAAAGAACATGTGCTTCTAATGTATACATATTTGAACTGTGCAGTTGAAGTTTGGGAACAATTTTGATCATGTACCGCTGGCCAGACCGCTCTCTAGACACATGTCTTGACAGCGGTACGCAAAACGTGAAGGCTCTGCCAATTTTTATGGTGCATACCGCTCCCCAGGCGTGTGTCCACACCGTGGACCAGCAAGCAGGTACCCACTGAAATTTCTTACGGTACAAACCATTCTGTAGACAAGGTGTCCGTACTGCGACACACAGAAGATTGATCTGTTGTGCATCATCATCGTTGTCTAGGCCACTGTAGATGCAATGCCTACACCACGGTCTAGACAGCAGTAGCCTAAGTAAAACGGTGCGTTTAAAGTTCCTAGGAAGCAAATTTAGGCATTACCGCTGCCCATACCGCGACCAAGGTAAGTGACCCAGACCGTGGTAGGGCATAATTTTACACACCTATATAAGAGCACTGTCTAGGTCACAAATTCACCCACCTCAATTTTCTTTCGATTCATATCTTCGCTGAGTATACCTCTTCTTCTCTTCCTCTCTCGATTCTTCCCTCCTCTATTTCTTTTTGAAATTTATTCAAGAATCCTTCTTTAATCTCTTTATCAAAGATCAAAGGTATGTCCATCTCTTCTCTATTTACTAGTTTATTTTGATCTTTGAAATTTATTTGACCTAGGATTTCAAGACTTAGATGATTGAGACGATTTGGATTATTTATTGCTATATTTTCAAAATTTCTTGTTTAATTGATTAATGGGTCTTGCTTGATGAGTGTTTTGGATTATTATTTAGCTTGGTTGGGGAATTTATATGGAGTTATATTTGAAATTTGAAATTGGGAATTCTTTGAGATATTTGATGATATTTGATGTTATTTGTGTTATTGGAATAATTAGTGTTGAGAATTTCTTTAGGAATGCTATAAGTTTAATATGTGGTCATTTTGTGGAATTGAATTCATTTCGTTTATGGGATGCCTTTGGATTATGTTATTGGAGAATGTTGTGATTATTTGAAAATTTGGGTCCATATTCAAGTCGAAGTGCTACCAAAATTTATATAAACTCTGCTTAATTTGGGTTGTTTACATATTTTCTGTGTACAAATGGCTAGAACAAATTTGGGTAAAAGCCCTCAAGTTAGCAGCACATAGGAAAAAGGGTCGCTTCTTCACGCTTAGCTCAGAACAAGGATTTTAGGGATCAAATGTTGAAATTCCAGAGGTGACATTGGATTGTGGAAAAGGGCATTGGGGTGCCCAGTGTAGGAGAGACATATGTGCCAGGGGTTGTAGTTGCCCATCGTTGGGCAAGATTTGTTCAGAGGCCCCCGAAACCAAATAAGAGTATAGTGGCCGAGTTTTATGCTAACATGATTCAAGAGAGATTTCTTAGTGGATGGGAGAATTCTAGTCCAAGGAGTTGAAGTCCATATTTCACCGAATGCGATCAACCAGTATTTGCAACTCCAGAGGTGCAAGTCAATCACAATATTGGGATAGATATAATTACCGACCTTGATCAGTACCTGGAGAGGTTGGCTGAAGTACTTAGGATGAATGACAGGGCAGAGTGGAACCAGATGGTTCGCCTATATCAGAGGGATTTGAGAGTGGACGCTGCATTTTGGAACGTCTTCATCTCATACTCCTTAAGACCGACACAGCATCGTACCGAGTTATTCTTTGAGCAGCCCGACTGTTACATCGACTTGTGATTGGCTGACCAATTAATATTGGTCGTGTAATTTTTAGGGCGATCTACAACAGTGGTTGTGAAGATGGGTCATCTATGGTATTTCCCTGTTTAATTACAGCTTTTTAGAAGACATCTAGTATTGAGGTGGTTGCAGGATTAGAGGAACAAACGCCTAGTATGTTACTATTGTTAGTATGGAACAAGCTTTTTCACGACTGGGGATTACCTACAATATGGCAGTATGGAGAGCGGCGACATCGTCGTCAGGAGCGAGAGGCTTAGGAAGCCCAAGAGAGAGAGGCATATTTACAAATGGAGGTTGCCGATCTTATGCCTGATGATCATACAGATGTTCTGCCAGTTGCTCAGCCAGAGGCCACTCAACCAGGAAATACATATTTTGATTCTTTGTTTCAGGCAATGCGGGAGCACATGGATGGCCAATTTAAAGGATTGGATGAGCGTATGAACACGTGCTTTGACATTGTTGAGGAGAGTATCAATGAGTTGTGCACGATGGTTAGCCGGTTTTCTATGGCTGACGATGGTAATGTGCGTTTCCAGCTTCCGGTTCCCCCACCTAGGTTTCAGGCAGGAGGCAGCTCTTGGTACGATCCGCCTAGTTTTGGATTGGGAGATCCTTAGATGTCGCAACAGTAGGATCGTGATTCTGATCAAGGGACAGAGGTTCTGCACATTTCAGATGAGGACAAAAAACTTTAGAGGATATGCAACTTTCATTCTTTCTTTTTTCTTATATTTATTTTATTTTTCTTTTTGAATAATTGTCATATTTATTTTCACTTTCTATTTGCTTTCTTTATGTTTTTGGATTTAACTTGGATTTAGAATTTATTAGTATTTTTCTTTAATTCTTTTTCCACTCTTTTATTTTCTCGCTTGTCACCATTAGGGGCAATGTTGAGTTTAGGTTTGGGGGTGTGATCCATGATATTACGTTTTGATCTGTGCCATAGATATTATATGCATTAATCACTGAGTTTACACTAACTTCTTGCCACTTAGAGTAGTGCATTGCATTTTTCAAAATTTTATGACATACTCTTGATGTGATAGTGGTAGGAAGCTTAGTTGAATTGCCATAATTAATAATGGAGACTGCCCTTGTGAGTTCACCAAACCAAAAAGCGTACATAGATGATAAATTACGAGGGATATTTTGTTTCTACTCCTAGACACTTAGTAGGTTCTTAGCATTTAGATTTGATCTCTATAGGTTATACATTGAGTATTATAGAACTTTCATCTTTAAAAGAAGTCACAGGTTTATTTTGATATTGAGTAAGTCGAACCAGTGGAAGTGATGATTAGACTATGAGTGCTTGAACTACCTAAAAGACCGTAAATATTTCCTACCCTTGTATTGTGTGCTCCATAGCCCTGTTTGAAGCCAAACTTTGAATTAGTCTTTTTCTTTCTTCACCACATTAACCGTAACCCAATAAGATATAATTTAGCCCTACCTTATAGCTTGGGATTATACTTTGAGAATGTGAAGAAGATGTTATATTCTTGCACGTGATTTTTTTGTATATTTTGATCAGAGGCCAATGAAGGAAAAGAGCTGCATTCAATCCAAAAAGTAAGTTTGATAATTATGATTTCCATGTAATTCTCTGATTAAAAAAAAAATTAAAAAAAAATTAAAAAGGGAATCAAAGAATATATTTGTCTTAGTCTTAAGTCATTAGAATACAAGTTGTATCAACTCGAGAGGATTTGTTGACATGAAGAGAATGGTGAATTTTTGAAGATTAGGACAATAATGAGTGTTGTTATCTCATTTGCAATAAAGTGAGAGAAATTTGCATGAAGCCGTAAAGGTTATTGAAGACTCTCATGGTATGGTCCTAGGTTTTTGAATTCCTAATTTCCCATTCTTTCTTAACCTCCACCCAATGGCCCCATTACAACCTTAATGAAAGTCTAGCTGATTTGCTGGTTATCCTTACTATGAAAGTAGAAGTGAATTATGTGTCTATCTTGTTCATAATGCTTGATTCTTTCGTGAGATCTTTTGCATAAAAATCAAACGTTCTTTCTATTATTTATTCATATGCAATTATATCTTGAAATTTCTTGTACATAACTTCTATCGCATATGCTTGTTGAGTGTATTTACCTAGGTTCTGTGAGAAATTATGAGTGACATCTTGTGAGGATTATAGTCGAGACGAATTACATCTATGACGTTTAGCGAATGTGACTTTGAAATTTGAACATCTTGAGAGAATGGGCTTTTCATTAAAAATTGAACAATGCATTCAGTTTTGTGACTTAACTTTAGTCTTTACTTATTGACTTTTACATGCATTGTTTCAATTTAGGCACAGTTCAAATGCATTTTAGATGATTGGAACTTTAAGGGCTTGTAGCATACGTTCAATGCTATCGTGTTCCCTACTAAAGTGGCTTAGTTAGTTAGGATTTTTATTTTTAAGTTTAGCTTTAAATTTTTGTTTTCTTAGTTTTGCTCGAGGACTAGCAAAAGATAGGTTTAGGAATATTAGATCGGTCATTATTTGTATATATTTTAAATCCCCATTCCTCCGATCAATTGCTTGTTTATTGAGCATTTTTTGGTATTTAATTTGTGTGTTTGAACAATTTTCAGGATATTGGATCTTGATGTTATATTTGGAAGTTTGGAAGCAAAAATGGGCAATTTTGTCAATTGACGCTGTGGAGGTCACTGCCCATACAAAGCATCCAATGCGGTCTAAAGAGCGGAGAATCACAGCTGAGCCATCTTCCATAACCACGGTCTATACCGCGATCCAGGGCGTGTCTCCACAGCGGAACATCATAGAGAGCACATTGCTTTATGCACCGCGGTCTAGGGAGCGGTTGTGCGTATTCCTTGTTGTCTTGGGAATGCTAAACCCTATTTTGAAAAGAACCTATATATATATACATATTTATCGATTTATGGAAGAGACAACAACCAATATCACCTCTCTGTATTTTTTTCAAACACATAACAATTCTTTCATCCATCGTTGCGCATCTGAAGATTCGAAGACTAAAAGATTTCAACATTGAAGATTTGAAGAATCCGTTTGAGGTCTCATTGGGTTTTATCTTTTATTTCTCTTGTCTTTCTATTTTCATGATGTGTATCTAAATCCATAACTAGGGAATCAATGTGAACATTTTATGAATGCTCAACTTTGGATTAATATTATTTCATCAATTCGATTTTTGATTTATTCATTTGTTCTTAACTCTGCTTAATCCTCATTAATTATAATTTTTGTTCACACCTGGACCACAGGGTGAAGGATTATTTAGCATGATTTTAGGATTAAGACTATCTGATAATTAGGGTTAGAGTGGACCAAACTTAATCTTAATTAATGATATTGTGAATTAATGAATTTTATCTTTAGCTGGATCAGGGAAAAGTAATAGAATTTGGTTCTTATTTCTTGCACTTAATGGGTTTTTGATCATTATTCACACCTGAACCAAAGGGTGAATAGCGGTTGGAAACATGTGACTCAACCCTCGACCGTGCGGTAATAGTCACATTAAAGACAAAGAATGAACCCTATAATAAATTGAATCTTGTTTACAAATTAATTCCAAACATTGAATGTTCATAATTGGAAATCATTGATAACCTAGTGCTTTTTCATTCTTGATCACAACCAAATCTTTTCAACTGTTTTCTTTAGTTTAATTTAATTTAGTTTTAGCTTTAAATCAAACTCAACAATCTTCTTGTTACTTTAATTTAGCTTTAATTAGAACTAGTTTTCAACCATTAAATCTCTAGTCCTTGTAGGAACGATCCTTACTTACCGTTGTACGATATTTTCACGATTCGTACACTTGCGAGTATTGTTTTTATGAACACGATTATTAGTTTACGTGGTCTAGAGCTTGACTTTATTTTATTTTTTAAAATCTTAAGAGATACATAGATAATGATACACGATACAAATTATTGTTGTGTATTGTTAATAGAATACATTATTGTTCCCAGAACTAAAATTAGTGCTAGGATGTTGCTAGGGTTTGAATATCATAGGGGCGAGTGTCTTGAAGAAGTAGAGCATTGTATGCTCTTCTTGTTGTCACCACATCCGCAGCCTCAGTTGGATGAACTGCATCCCAGAATACGTGATCATTTCTGTTCGAACAAGGAATCTGATTCGGAATACATTGAAACGATATCTTATTTGTCGCATTACAACATGGAATGTTCGTAATACTCAACCCTGACATATATACCCAATACAGATTTCATCATTTTTTAGTTTATATATTTACATCTAAAAAAAAAAAAAATGCTATACCTGTAGTTGGCGTTGGGGTCAAAGCTATCTGGTAAGAGTTGATATAAATAAACTTGGCATTGCTAAGATTGTTGTTGAAATCATCCACTAGAGATACAAGCTTAGCATTGAATAATTGGACTGCACTGTTTATGAAATCAACACATAAAGATCCATTCGTGCCATACATTGTTATCATTGCCGGAGTACACCCTAATGCACCTATTCCGAATACAGCTACCTTCCTTGCTTTCGAATCGTGTAAAGTCTAGTCAAAAATAAATTAACAAAAAAAAAAGCACAAATTAATAAGAAATATGGATATTTGTACAATATATATGTACTAATATACCACTTGTAGTCACATTATCGGATTGAATATTATTATCATATATATTAAACGTCCAAACCAATCGATTCCCAATTGAAACTGACTAATCTTTATTGATTTCAGTGATTTAAAAAATTGGATTGGATCTAAATATAAGAAAATTGAAGTGGGTGCTTGATTTGTGATTCAAACTACAATTTTACTTCAAAAACAAGGGATATGTACATAAATTAAATAAAGAACAAAAAATAAAGAAATTATTTTGTTGGGATTGTATATCAAAATCTGTTATTTCAGAATAACTATATATATAAATCTAGTTCAGAATGTATTAAATATTGACTTCGATTTTACATCAAATCATACTAAAAATTCTATATATATGCCGTATTCGAGACTATATTTAATATTGTCAAGTTTTGAAAATCCCAAGTGGGAATCGAATATCTAAAAAAAAAATATACAAGAGAGATACCTTTAACTGCAGAGAATATTGTTGAACAAGAACTGTGGCATATTGTTCTGGTGTGTATATTCTTCTTGTAGGGTAAAACGGTGAGAAGTAATTGCCGATGTAATCATTGTTACCAATTCCAACTGTATATAAGCACTCTCTTAGGTTAACTGCTGCTGATTGATTAATTGCAGTTATGATTTTGATGCGTGATAAAGTAATTTGATGATTGATTAACTGTTTATTAAAGCTGATTCGAGCACCCTGAGAAATCAAATATGGATTGTAAGGCTATTAACTAATATCACTTTAAAAGTTAAAGAACAGATTCTCTATTACAATTATAAATAATTAATAAGATCATTTTAAATTAAGAATATGTTATAGATGCATAGAAGACATTTTTATATTCATGTTTAATTTAATTACCAGATGTTGGCCAGTTTCATCTAGAATTCCTGCGGCTCCAGATGCATAATTAACACCTTTCAAAATCGCTTGCCCACTTGCACTTGCAAAAGGAGGAATGTAAGTCTCAAATCCTAGAAGCTCAGCTGTACAGTGATAACAACATTTCAATTACATTAACAATTTGATAATCATAACATTTCAATTAAGCTAAAAGCTGCAATACTCAGAACTTAGTTTCTATGAGTTTTCAATCAATATGTAAGATCAGGAAATATGATATAAACAGATGGATTTTAATTAGTTTTAGCAATTATTTTGGATACATCTTAGCCAGTCTTTGATTGTAGTAAAACCAATCATTCAGTTCATCTGATCCACATAAAATTGAATTCAAAATTTGTGTAAATTGTCATTGAACTGGATTGAATATTAACGAAACTGCGGGACTCAGCAAACATATGTGAAAAAAAAAATGTAAAATTGACCTAAAATATCCGCCGTATTTCGACCATTGGTAAATCTTCCGACTGGACCTGTGGGAAAATCAATCCCGTATGGAGGATAATTGGTTTTTGCCTTGGTTATGAGAGCATGATTGTTTCCATTGTCATACAAGGAATCTCCAAATATGAAGTAACAAGGTACTTGTGGTGCTCCATAAACCAAACTCGAGAGGCTCAAAATCAGCACTGATACGTGCCACATTTTTGAAACAACAAGAGGTTGGAAATGAATTGTAATACAACAACAAAGTATTGTAGAGAGATGGAATGTATTTAGATACAGTGAGGTGCTATGCTTATATACTGTGGAGAACAATTAATTTTATCTTTCTATCTACGTTTACACAACAATAATAATAATAATAACATATTGTAAGGAAAAATTGTAGTAGGTGTGACAAGAATCGAGTGATATTCTATCGGAACAAACAATGTTACTTAATCTAAAAAATTAATTCAAAAATCAATTCAAATGATACGACAAATGATTAGTGTTTATGATATAAATAATTTTATGCAATTAATTTTAAAAAATAGTTCAAAAATCAACTTAAATAATAAGGTGAATGACTTGATTTTTCCGAAGAAATTATGAGTTTATATAATATTACACGTTTTTTATTTTAATTTTTTAATTTCTTTTTATGTTTGTAATATTACAATTAATGAATGAAGTGTCATTTATCTTGATAGTTAGAGTATTTGAAATAAACTTTACCACGAAGTTTAAAACTTGGATATTGTATTTGTATATATTGATTGTCTCATATTTACCCGTAAAACACGGAAGTGCAGGAAGTAAACCTCTTACATGATTGGTGTCAGAATTAAAAAAGAAAAAAAAAATCATAAGAATTTTTTTGACAAAAGGAGTAGTTCTTCTAATAGAGTAGCATGTAGCCCTAGTTAGCAAGATGTATAGGAACTACCTAACTGACCCAACTCCAAACTACATTTAAACGAAAAAGGCTCACAAAATGGTTATGCATCAAAATAAGGGCACCGAGGCCTTTCCGTGACCACACGGATTTCATATATAGGGTTGGCAAAATGCATGTCCAATCTTAGACCGTACCTACAATAGACTTGCATAGTTGCATAAAATAAAATTGTCCACCCGATTGGCACAGGATTCGGGTTGTAGTAGACCCATGCTTTGGCCAGATTTTTTAGACTCGAGAATCTTGGCTAGAAGTTTTTTTTTTTTCTTTTTTGCCAAAAAATTTATAACCCAAATCAACAACCAGTGATATTTACACAATTACACTCCTCTAAAGTTATAAATTTTCTAAACATTTTTTTAAGTACATTCGAGGAGTTTACATCGGACCAACATCAACTCTATACACACATTTTAGACATGATTATAGTATAATGATATGCATCATCACACTTTTGTGAAGCGGTGATGCATGATTTAAGTTTGGGATATTATTATTTCCCTCCTGACTTTTAAGGTATTAGATACTCTGCACCCTCTTGTTTCGTTATTGACCATTTTCCACTCTGACATTTCATTTAGTAGTCGATATCCTTTTTTTTTAACAAAACCGTTAATAAAATGGAATATTATGTTATGCAATGAAAGGTATAATCATAACTCAACAGGGTATAGTTAACCTTTATTAAAAGATATTAAAAAATAATATTATAAAAATAAAAATCAATTAAAATTCGAATTCTCTTTCTCTCTCCCTCTCTTCTCTTCATCTCTTCTGCTCTTTCTCTCTCTCTCTCTCCCGATTCTCTTCTTCTCTTTCTCAACAATAAGCTTTTCTACTTCTTGTTCAACACTCCAGTGTATTACAACCCAGTATGGCTCATCGACATCTACCGTGGAGCTGTAAAAAAAATGTTATCTATGGTCAGGGGCGAAGCTAGAAATTCAAGATTGGGGGAGCCAATATACATAAACAAATAAAAAATATGGGGACCAAATTGAAAGAAAAAGTTAAAAATTTATAACTATTTTATAATTTAAAAAAAAATGAATTTTGAAGGTTTTGTTGAGGGAGGAGGAGCCATGGCCCCCACCAGCCCCCCTCTCCCTCCGCCTTTGTATATGGTCTCTAACTGATGCAATGTTGCAACCTTGTTTTCGGTCCATGCAACCAAAGGTACTTGGAGCCTATTTACATACACTTCTTTATGTGAAATACTTCCCAATAAAAAATCTGAATAAACGGAATGCAACATTGAAAATATCTTGAACCTTCATCCCTGAACTTTCTAACACCATCCATTAGATATAGAAAATAATATGTTGCCCGGTTCTTATACCTTATTAGTTTAGGATCATTTAGTTGTGTGAGCAATGTTTCGTCGATTTTTGATGATACCAGACGGCATAACAAGGTGGAGATCGTAAACAAAATGAGGGAAATCTTGAAAACATCATCTGTATCTTTCATATTCTTTAGTTTCGTCATCAAGCTAGACAAAGTAATCGTGTGCTTACCGGTATTAATCACAATATTTTTCATCTTAATGTATGTTTCGCCAAACTCACCTATGTCACAGTCTACATCATGAGTGTCGTTAGGCAACCCTATCACTTTTTCAAAGTCAGACTCCCTAATTGGAATTGACTTTCCATGTAGCACAATTTCATTGGTCTCCAATGCAATGGTTTTTAACAATATCTCGCATAAAGGGAGGTGGAATACCAAACACCTATTGTTCAATGGCACCCCAATTCTCATATCTTATATGGGTTCTCGCTATTTTGTAGTCAAGTCTTTTACTAGGTGTGTGCAATTTCAATTTGGTTTGGGTTGAAGCTCATTATCAAACCAAACTGATACGTATCGATTTGTCTATATTTCAACTCAAACCAAACCAAATCAATGTGATTTACCAAACCGATTCAAGTCAAACAAAAAAAACTCGGGTTGGTTTGGGTTGATTTGACGGTTTAGGTTTGAACCTAAAAATCATTTTTTGTATTATTATAAAAAAATTATTTAAATATAAAAATATTAAGTAGGTGTTATTTAATTATTTTAAAAATTAAAAATATTATATAATTAACAAATAAACAATAAAAGGTACAATAACATAAGAATAAAAAATAAAACATAATAAAACTCATATTCTAAAATGTAATGGAAGGAATGAGCAACTGTATTTTATTTATTAAAAAAATATAATATGTAAAAGAATGAGAAGTAGTACAATACCAAATGGTTGATGATAATGAGTGTGAAGAAAAAAAACTTATTTATATGAGAAGCAAATAAGTATAAATAAAAGTTACAAAACCCCATGAAATATGAATTAGATTTTATTAAATATATGAGTTGGTTTGGGTTGTATGAATTTTATTTTTAACAACCCAAACCAATATTTGATCGGTTTGGTAAATGAAAAACCGATTAATAAATTTTTTGTATGTAAAACCGAACCAACCCATAAAGTTTGGGTTGGGTTAGACGGGTTGGTTCAGTTGGCGGTTTTTTGCACACCCCTATCTTTTACAATTTCGATGAAATTTTATGGGTTGCACATAGTATGAAATTCACCTTCGGATTCTTCAATGGAGGACAATATTATAGCCTTCAAAAGTGTGAAGATTTTACGGTTTTACGAGTGGGGGTGAATAGATGAAGAGACGAAGTATGTCATTAAGTAGTGGTCATGCGTGCGTGGGTGGCCCAAACAAATTGTCAATGGGAAGTAATGTCATTATTGCTAGTGACTTGACGGTGGCCGAGTTAGAATATTATCATTAATTAGGAGATTGTATAGTTGACCTGGTATAACTTGATTGATTTGATTTGATTAGAATCAATTAGAGGATCAATTAGAATCAATTAGCTTAATTGTAGGTATTTGTTTCCTATTGTATCTATTGTATTTTCTTATAAATTACCTCAAATATGGAGAAGAATATGTAACAAAAATCTGAATTGTTCATGGTATCAGAGCCTAAGAATTTAGGTTTTCTGATTATACTCTTCTAAAAATAAAAAATTCTTCTACCGTTTTTTTTCTTTCTATCCTTTTTTTTCTTTTCTAAAGCAATAGGACTACTACCTATTGTTTTCTGGTGAGTCTTATCGGAATAACTGTCGCCGATTTCGTATCAACCTCGTCGGTCGTCTTCAACCCAACACTGATCTTCTTCAGCCTTACTATCTGCTCACAATCTATCGTGACCCGACCCGATCCATGCCAGTTTTTCCTCCTGCAGTGACCCTCGTCTCCGATTAGTCTGTCGACTCCAACGTTCGTCGATCGGCAGGTGTCCGACCTAACCTAGCCACCCACGTCGCCTCTAATCCAGTTGTTCTTCATCGTAAACCCGACCCGACCAGTGTCGGCTTTCTTTCTCCTCCATCAGCGACCCACGTCACCCAATTTCTCTGTTTATATATATATATATATATATATATATATATATATATATATATATATATACCGATTTCTATAAAAAAAAAGAGTAAAAGTCCAATTTTTCTTTCATTTGCTTCCGCTGATATTGTTATACTATCACTACTATGGGCAATGGTGACGAATAATCAGACATATCTAGCCACACAATTCCACCACCACCATTAATACTTCCTCCAATTTATTCTCATGATAACTCATCTAAGATTGAGATTAAATTGGATGGATCAAACTACCATTTATGGTCCAAGTTTGTTGAGATCTTCGTGGCTGGAAAAGACAAATATGGTTTTCTCACAGGGGAATGTGTTAAGCCTGCCATCACCAGTCCTACCTATAGGCAATGGTTGGTTGATAATGCTCTTGTGCAAGGATGGCTCATCGGATCTATGACTCCCAAAATTATGGGGAAGTTTATCCGATTACCTATTGCTCAGGTCATTTCGAAAGCAGTTGCTCGTACCTACTATGATGGTGCAGATCAATCCATCATCTATGAACTCAACAGCAAAGCATTCCATATGCGTCAATCTGGGTGCCCTATTGCTAAGTATTACGGGGAATTGAACACAATCTGGCAGGAGTTAGATCAACGTTGCTTGAATGATATAACTGATGCTACAAATGTGGTTCGACTGAATGATCACATTGAAAAACAAAGAGTATACATGTTTCTTGTAGGACTAGACCCTGAATTTGACAAAGTACGAGATGATGTGTTACGTATGAATCCATTTCTTAGTGTTGAAGGAGCATTTGCCTATATCCGTCGTGAGGCACAACGTCAAGCCACTATGTTAGCTTCCTCACAAGTAAGTCACAGCTATGATCTATTAATCAATAAAAGGGTTTCAGGAGACAGAAAATGTATGCATTGTGGACAGAAGAACCATATCTGAGATGCCTGCTAGAGATTGCATGGGTATCATGAGTGTTACCTAGAAAAAAAGAAGAAAAGGCCTCCAAAGATTGGAATTGCCTCTCTTGCATCTTTCTCCAACAACTCATCCATTCCACAGGGTAATATTTGTGATTCCAAAGTTCAATTTCTCAACTCAGGTACATTTCATTCTGCTTTTAGTGTTTCTACAATTTCGAGTAATAATACCTGGATATTTGATTCTGGTGCAACGGATCACATGACTTTTAACCCTCAAAACTTTAGTCATCGTACTCCGACCGAAACAAATAATATGTCATATGCTGATGGTACACCCACCCCGGTTCATGGGGCTGGATCCATATCACTAACTCTATCCTTACATTTATTATCTGTTTTACATGTGCCCACTTTATCTAACAACTTACTCTCAATCAGTCAAATCACTAAATCTCTAAACTGTGTTGTGACATTCTGGCATTCTCATTGTGTATTTCAAGACATCACAACCAAGGAGACGATTGGAACTGGTAGAGAAAAATGAGGGTTGTACTACTTTACAGCAGACAATGTTTCCATTCATCCTTACAAAATAGCACAAGTTAGAACCAACAATGAGAGTAATATTTTCCTTTGGCATAGGTGTCTAGGTCATTGTTCTTTTAAATATCTTAAATTTTTATTTCCTTCGTTGTTTAAAACTGTTGAGCACAATAATATGCAATGTGAGACATGTGTTCTATCAAAATATCATCACACTGCTTTCCCACTAGTAATAATAATAAAAGATCTATGCCTTTCTCACTTGTTCATTCTGATGTTTGGGGTCCATCTAACGTTGTGTCTATATCTGGTATGCGTTGGTTTGTTACGTTTATTGATGATTGTACTCATATGACTTGGATTTTTCTTTTAAAACATAAAAGTGATGTATGTGATGTTTTTCAAAAAAATTATCATATGATTCTCACACAATTTCATAAGAAAATTCAAGTTTTATGCTCAAATAATGGTGGTGAATATTTGAATCATAATATAAAAGCTTTTTGTTTGAAAAACGGTATTCTTCACCAAACATCTTGTGCACATACCCCACAACAAAATGGTACTATCGAGCGTAAAAATCGTCATCTCTTAGAGGTTGCACGATCTTTACTGCTCGGAATGCATATGCCTAAATCTTTTTGGGGTGATGCAGTACTATTTGCTGCATATCTCATTAATCGTATGTCATCCATTGTTCTATCTTTTCAAACCCCACTACAATCCTTGTCTCATTACTGTGATGTTAACTCTGCATTACATATTCTTCCTCGATTTTTGGATGTGTGGTATATGTACATGTTCATATTCCTTATCAAGGAAAGCTAGATCCACGTGCTCTTAAATGTGTTTTTATAGGATATTCTAGCTCACAAAAAGGATACAAATGTTATCATCCTCCATCCTGTAGGGTATTTGTGTCTCAAGATGTTACTTTCTAGGAGAATAAGACATACTTTACCTCAGAGACTTCTCTTCAGGTGGAGAATCTGAATGAAGGGAAGTCTCTTAAAACTGCTGACAATGGTATACCCATTCGTCTGAGAAGTCAATCTTTCGAAGGAAAAAATCTATCTTCGGAAAGTGAGATTCTTGATAGTCTCACAGAAAAGATAGAACCAACATTGCGAGTGTATGAAAGATGAAATAAAGGGAAAGAGAAACAGAGGGAGTCAGTTCTCATACAGGTAGTACAACCTTCCTCTTATTCATCACCGGTTCGTCAATCAGACTCTGAGGTTGAAAATGCTCATAAGGTAACTTTTGAACCCTCCTCTTTATCTAATGATTTATCCAGTGAAAATCACACAGATCCTGATCCTAGTCCAACTACTAGACGGTATCCTAATTAAGAACATAGACCACTTGTACGATTTGATTCCCCCCCCCCCCCCCCCCCCCCCGAGCAATCTCCAGCAGATAGTAATGCTCGTTACTCTATTACTAATTACATCTCAACTCATAGACTATCTGAAACCTTTAAAACCTTTGCACATCAATTATCCTGTATCTATTCCTAGTAAATTGCAAGATGCATTGACAGAACAGAATTGGGTCTGAGCAATGGATGAGGAGATGAAAGCTTTACAAAAACATTATACCTGGGAGATAGTGGATCTTCCTAAAGGAAATAAGGTTGTTGGATGTAGATTTGTATATACCATCAAACACAAGGCAGATGGCTCAATTGAAAGATACAAGGCTAGGTTGGTTGCCAAAGGGTACACTCAGAATTACCGGGTTGACTACCAGGAGACCTTTACCCCGGTAGCAAAATTAAACACTGTTAGGGTACTTCTCTCACTATCAGCTAATCTGGAGTGGTCTTTGAAACAATTTAATGTAAAGAATTCCTTCTTACATGGGGAACTCAGTGAAGAAGTTTATATGGATCTCCCCCCTGGTTTTGTTTCTCAAACTGGTAAAGTCTGTAAACTAAAAAAAGGCTCTCTACGGACTAAAACAATCACCTAGAGCCTGGTCCGGACGACTCAGTACTTCCATGAGGAAATTTGGATATCAGTAGAGTAACTCTGATCACACCTTATTCTTCAAACGTAAGGGTGATAAAATCACTATACTGATCGTCTATGTTTATGATATGATTGTTACAGAAAACGATGATCTGGAGATGACTAATCTTCAAAGTCACTTGCCACAGAGTTTAAAATGAAAAACCTGTGGGTATTAAGGTACTTTCTGGGAATTGAGTTAGCTCGGTCCAAACATGGGATTTTTCTTAATCATAGAAAGTATGTTCTTGATCTGCTTACAAAAACTGGGATGCTTGCTAGCAAATCAGCAGATACTCCTATGGATCAAAATCACAAGTTATGTGAATGTCCAGATCATCATGATCGAACCCCGACAAACAAAGAAAGATATCAAAGGCTGGTTGGTAAGCTTATCTACTTATCGCATACTTGTCCTGATATTTCATATACGGTGAGTATGGTAAGCCAATTTATGCATGCTCCAACTGAGAGTCACATGGATGCAGTACTTCGGATTCTAAGATACTTAAAAGGATCTCCTGGCAGATGATTAATGTTCTCTAAAAATGGACATCTAGACATCAAGGGATACACTGATGCTGATTGGGCTGGGAATGCTAGTGATCGGAGGTCTTCCTCTGGTTACTTTACCTTTATATGAGGTAATCTAGTCACTTGGCGGAGTAAGAAACAGACTGTGGTGTCACGATCCAATGCTGAAGTAAAATCCTGAGGGATTGTCCAAGGAATTACTGAATTACTGTGGTTGAAGAACTTATTAGGGGATTTGAGATTTCGCCCAAATGATAGTATGAAGCTATATTGTGATAATAAAGCTTCAGTCCAAATTGCCAATAATCATGTCCAACATGATCGTACCAAACATGTGGAAATTGATCGATTCTTCATCAAATAGAAATTAGAAGAGAAAATAATTGAGCTTCCGCGTGTATCAAGTAAAGATCAACTTGTAGAAATCCTTACAAAGGCCATTAATGGAAGGAACTTTCATGACTCAATTAGCAAGTTGGGCATGAGTGACATCTGTGCACCAACTTGAGGGGGAGTGTTAGAATATTATCATTAATTAGGAGATTGTATAGTTGATCTGGCATAACTTGATTGATTTGATTTGATTAGAATCAATTAGAGGATCAATTAAGATCAATTAGCTTAATTGTAGGTATTTGTTTCCTATTGTATCTATTGTATTTTCCTATAAATTACCTCCAATATGGAGAAGAATATATAACAAAAATCTGAATTGTTCAGGCCGTTTCTTGAGTCAATAACAAATAAGAGATAGGCAGCTTGAAACATATAGATATTATTAATGATATTCAAAGCTTCATGAATATGATGGGAGGGCTAGTGATAGTATATAACTCAAGGGCCACTAAATCGTTCGCCGACAACCATACAAGGGTAAACTGGTGTAGGGAGATGGATATCGTAGTGCTAGTAGATTGCTTCCCTCCATTTGCAAGGCTTCCCCTGTTTTCTGGTTAGGAGTTCGAGTAGGCTGTTTGCTGCTATGCTTTTTCTGGGTCTTCATGTGGCTTTAGTCTTGTGGTGTTGGTGTTTTCCAAGGTCTTTCGGTGCTTTGGGCTTGTCTTTGCGTCTCTAGCTTCTGTTTTCAGGGGTATATCTTTGAGCTAGGTTGGGTGGGTGTAAATAACCTTGTGCTTGTCTTTTCGGCCTTTGTGGTCCTTTATAAAATCTCAGCAGTTCAAAAAAAAAAAAACTTAAATGTACATACGTTTTTTATTTAAATTTAAAAATAAATTATTGCAATTTAAATTCACAAAACGTATTGATGTATGAAAAAAGATCTTATGATTGAATATATAGTATTGTGATCACTTTGATTTGTAACCGTATTATATTATTTTCACAGATCAAATAACGTTTACATTTACAATTTGATAAATACGTCGTTTACACTATGATAACACAACTTTTGATTTGGAAACTTTAAAGGGTGTGTACATATGATTGTAATAAGATAATGTGATCACTTTCATTTTAAGGTGTTAAAGTTTATTAGTTAATCCAAATATTGTTTACAGGTTAGATAGAATAAATACAAAATTCATAAACATATTAGGCTTGCATGCAAGGTCTTCATAAATTTGTCATGCATACATGAGATGTCTGTGGTGATCCTCTATTAATTTAGCTAATAAAGTTGCGTTTTCATTTTGATATTGAAACAACATTCCTTGTTGTTTAAATTTAAAAAGCAATGATTGCCTTTTAAATTTAAAACGATTTATTGCCTTAGGAAGCAAAAAGATGTAGCCGAAATTTGAATTTGAGAGACTGACTATATAGATTTATAGGTGGACAACAAGTTAAACCATCATGTACCGCACAATGAACCAATTTTTTTAAAAAAAAATGTATGGTACAATGTTGCACCTAAGCTGCATATATATATATATATATATATATATATATATATATAGTGATTCCATAAATTTAAAAAAAAAATTGGGGTTTATAATTTTTAAAAGTTTTGATATGTCATGGCTCCTACGCTTTTTATATATGGTTTTGCTTTAGTTCACCATAGTAAAAAATTCAACCTCGTGATATAAGTGTTAGAGGTATACATCGGATCAATCTCATCGTGTCAATCTATATTCAATACTTTTTTGCAGTATATATTTAGACTAAGTATTTTTTTAAACTTTTTTTTTACCATTAGTAGGATTCGAACCACTGACTTGAAATTATTTACCTAAGTCTGAAGTTCGTTCATCCACCAGCTGAGCTATGCCCCTTGGAAAACCTTTATTCAATCCTTAAACAAATAATATTAAACATTTTTACGGAAGTTTAATCAGTAAAAATATGGTGAAATTCATTTTAATAGTCAAATTGGTCCTCCAAGTTTTTAGAAGTGTTTCGTTTAGTCTTTTTTATCACGATTTCCGTTGAAAAAGTGAAACCCGGTAAGGATATTGCCTCTGATTTTTATTTTAAACAAAAGAAAAAAAGTTTCAAATAGGATCCCAGTTCTGGGTTCAACATCAAGCATCAAACATCATCATCTTCAACCGAACCTTATACCCAAATTCATTACCACACCATACTACCACCAAAGACACACCTAAAACACTGTGTAAACAATAGCTTATTTATTATACCAAATCAGCACTCAGTTAACACCAACAAGAAACATTGGATTTAAACAAATTTGCAATCCGGGTTCCAAACAAAACTTGCGTTACATTCAATCGGGTGTTCAATACGCACATAAAGCCCTAAACTTTTCACACGAGCAGTGAGTTCCAATCAGATTCTCAGCAAAATTAAAGTGGGGTTCAAAAAATATATGGTACTTTTTGAACGTGGCATTTTAACACTGTCACTGCTTTAATAATTTATGTTTAAAAGACACATATTATGATAAATGGATAAAAATACCCTCAATAGTTGTTCCACATCAAATTTCTTTCATTCATTTTACAATGACAATTGTGAAGTAGAGAGAGAAAGTCTCGTTGAAATCCAGAAAATCACTCGAACGACGACGGAGTGGCTCAATATAGACACATTCTGGGGTAGAAATATAATTATAAAAAGCTCAGAACCTTTAGTAAAAGTCTCGGAGCCTTTATTAAAAAGCTCAGAAGCTTTATTAAAAAGCTCGGAGCCTTTACAAAAAAGCTCAGAGACTTTACACAAAGTCTCAGATAATTTACACAAAGGCTCGAATGCTATAAATAAAGTCTCGAACATCCTTCAAAATGTTGGGATATGTGAAGCCAGAAACAATCGGAGAAAACAAGCTCCAGCCGGTAACGCGGCGTCAACCGCGGAGAAGGCAAGAGTTCGAACCGTGGCACACACAACGGTGAAGTCCAGGCGTGACATGCTGTGCGTACCGCAGCGCAAACAATATGCACACACCGCGATCTGTAAAGCGGTATTCCACAGACGAATCATGGGTTGTGGACCGCGACGCAGGCATGTGCCTACACCGCGGTCCAGACCGCGGTACAAACATATATTCACGAGAAGAGTAAATCTTACGTGCATAAGTAATTGGAATAGGAAATAGATTCCAATTGGGATTTGGCTAACCCTAGTACTCTTATATAAATACTACAATTATTTGTACTTTAGAGAGAGAAGAAAGCACAAAATAGTGCGTAGTATGTGAGAAAAATTGCTAGAGAGAGAGAGAGCAATTGTAGAGAGACTGAAAGAGAGACAGAGAGATTGTAATCAACTCTGAGATATAGTGGATTGAGTGCGGTGCGCTCCATGGACGTAGGCAATTTGCTGAACCACGTAAAATCTTTGATGTCTTCTTTCTTCTTATTGTTTTCTGTTATTTTGTGTTTGTGATTAAATTTGTGTGTGTGCGATTTTTTCTCAACAATTGGTATCAGAGCTTCGGGTTGGGGCAGATTATTTTCACAAAAATCTAGGTTTTCTCGAGGTCATCGATTTCATCTTGGAGATGGAGTCAGAGAAGGAAACACACAAGATTGAGAAATCCAATGGTTTGAATTTCAGCTTCTGAAAGATACAGACAGAAGATTATCTGTACTAGAAGGATTTGCACTGGTCGATAAAAGAGAGACCAAAGGATATGACCGATGAAGATTGGAAAAAGAAACGAAAACCGAAGAACATGGATGATGATGACTTTGAGATAGGAAAGCATTGAGAGCAATTCGTCTCAGTTTGATGAAGCAGGTCGCCTTCAACGTAAAGGATGAAAAGACAGCCAAAGATCTAATGGATACCCTATTATACCTATACGAACATCCTTCTACGGTAAGGAAAGTCTATCTTGTCAAGAAGTTATCAACCTTGAAGATGACGGAGGGTCAGAACTTTAAAAAATTTCTGAACCAGTTGAATGAGGTAAAGAATGAGTTGTGTTCTTTGTCTATGGGTTTTGATAAGGAGTTTATGGCGGCATTTCTACTCACCCAAATGCCATAAAGTTGGAAAACAACATGCCAGTCGATTGCCAACTCGTTCTTGAAAGAAAATTTGAATCTTCAAAAGGTTATAAACATGATCATGGCTGAAGAGATCATGATGCGTGAAGAGGGATTAGAGGCATCTACATCTTCAGCATTGAATTTGGAAGGTAAAGAAGGCAGAATCAGAAATTGGAACACAAATCAACTGGGAAGATCAAAGTCAAGAGGAAACTCCAAGTCCAATAATCATGCTAGCTATTCGGGAAACCAGCAACGAAGCAAAAAGGATGTAGAATGCTGAAATTGTGGTAAGAAAGACCATCTCTTGTATGAGTGTAGATCTGAGAAGAAAGATTAAGGCAAGAGTAGTACAAATTGTGTATTAGAGGAGTCAAATGACTGCCTCATCTGCTCGTTGGAAAGCAAGACGGAGTCCTGGGTCTTGGATTCGGGAGCTTCATTCCATGCCACACCTCGCAGGGAATTGTTCTAGAACTACGTCTACAGAAATTTAGGTAAAGTGTATCTTGGTGATGATCAAGCATAATACATTACTGGAAAGGGAGATGTGAAGATTCAACTGAAAGGGTCAGTTTGGAAACTCGACAATGTGAGGCACATACCGGACTTGAGGAAGAATTTGATCTCCATTGGGCAATTGACGTTAAATGGTTATGTGACGACTTTCACAAGTGATAAGTGGAAGATTTTGAAAGGTGCAATGACAATCTCCCAAGGAAGTAAGACAGGGTCGCTTTACACAACCATGGATAGTTATGGTTCAATCGCTATGGCGGAACGTAAAGACGATTTGAACATGTGGCACCATAGGTTTGGGCACATGAGTTCTCAAGGGTTGAAGTGTCTGCATTCGAAAGGTAAGTTGCTAGATTTAAAAAGTGTTGAGGTCGATTTCTGTGAGAGATGCATTCTAGGAAAATAGAAGCGAGTGAGCTTCAAGAGAACCGGAAGAACACCAGCAAAGGAGAAGCTGGAACTAGTGCACACCAATGTTTGGGGTTCAACTTCAGTCTCATCAACCAGAGGTAAACTGTACTTCATCACGTTCATTGACGATCATTCCAAAAAGGTATTGGTTTACTTTCTAAAATACAAGTCTGAGGTATTTGATGGTTTCAAGAGATGGAAAACCAAGGTTGAGAATGAGACAGGTTTGAAGATCAAAAACTTGTATTCAGACAACAGTGGAGAATATGAAGACAATGAGTTCAAGAAGTTCTGCTACCGGAGCAGAATAAAGCTCAGTGGACAGTCCCTAGAACCCCACAGCAGAATGGCATAGCGGAACAGATGAACAGGACATTGACTGAGAGAACCAAAAGTATGAGGCTACATTCAGGACTGCCAAAACAGTTATGGGCAGAAGCAGTCAATACAGCAATGTATTTGATCAATAGAGGACCATCAAAGCCTTTGGACCTCGCTATACCAGAAGAGATCTAGACTGGGAAAGAGGTAAAACTTTCTCACCTTAAAGTGTTTGGGTGTGTTTCTTATGTACATGTAGGTGATCACGCGCAGAGTAAGCTAGACACCAAGTCAATGAAATGTACTTTGGTGGGCTACGGAGAAGGTGAATTTGGTTACAAGCTGTGGGATGACCAAAACCACAAGATGATCAGAAGTAGAGACGTTGTCTTCAACGAAAGGGTCATGTACAAAGATAGGACACACAGGTGTCTGAGCCAGAAGAGCCAGTTTTTTTTGACCGAATGATGTACAGGATAGAGGGATCATGGAACACATCAAACAGAATGATGAAGAGCAAGGTGTGAAGCCCCAGGTACAAAAAACAATCCCACCTAGAGATGTTCCAATGACACAGGTCTAGAATACATTGAGAAGATCAACTCGAACTTCTATACCAAATAGGAAATACTTGCACTACATGCTGCTGACAGATACGGGAGAGCTATGATGAAGCTTGTCAGGGAGAGTATGCGAGCAAGTGGGAGTTTGCAATGAAGGATGAGATGGAGTCGTTGGCATCTAACCAAACTTGGGAGTTAGCCAAGTTGCCTGAAGGAAAAAAAGCCCTACAGAATAAGTGGGTGTTTCGGATCAAAGAGGAACATGACGGTTCCAAGAGATACAAGGCACGACTCGTAGTCAAAGGTTTCCAACAAATTGAAGGTATCGACTATTCTGATTTTTTTTCTCCTATTGTTAAACTAACTACGATCCGATTAGTGTTAAGTATTGTCGCAGCAAAAGGGTTATATCTGAAGCAGTTAGATGTGAAGATTGTCTTCCTTCATGGAGAATTGGAACAAGAGATATACATGAAACAATCAGAAGGTTTACGGAAATTGTCAAGGAAGAGTTGGTATACAAGTTGACGAAGAGCTTGTATGGTTTAAAACAAGCTCCCCGACAGTGGTACAAGAAGTTTGATGGGTTTATGCAAGGGAGTTGCTATTTGAGATGCAATGTTGACCACTGCTACTACTTCAAAAGGGTTAAGTCTAGTTTTATAATATTGCTACTTTATATTGATGACATGTTAGTAGTTGATGCAGATTTAGAAGAGATAAATAATTTGAAAAACAACTTTCGAGATGAAGGATTTGGGTTCAGTAAAGCAAATTCTTGGAATGAGGATTAGCATAGACAAACATGAAGGTACATTGAAGCTTTCACAAGCAGAGTACATTCGAAAGGTGTTACAGAGATTCAGCATGGGAGATACTAAACCGGTGAGAACACCTTTGGCTAGTCACTTAAAGTTGTTCAAGGATCAGAGTCCGAAGACGGAAGAAGAAAAAGACTTCATGGCTAGAGTCCCTTACGCTTCAACCATTGGAAGTCTAATGTATGCCATGACTTGTACAAGACCAGACATTTCCCAAACAGTGGGAGTTGTGAGCCGATACATGTCCAATCCAAGCAAGCTTCACTGGGAGACCGTGAAGTGGATCCTAAGATACCTGCGAGGTATGACAGAAAGATGTCTAACTTTCAAAAGAGATGAAATCAAGCTAAAAGGTTATATGGATTTAGATTTTTTCAGAGAAGTGGATCATAGAAAAAGTACCACCGGATATGTGTTTACAATAGCAAGTACCGCAGTTAGTTGGGTGTCCCAATTGCAGATGATAGTGACAATCTCTACAACTGAAGCAAAGTATGTGGTTGTGACAGAAGCAAGCAAAGAGTTGATATGGTTACAAGGGTTGTTAGCCGAGTTGGGATTCGATCAGGTAATGAATGTGTTGCATAATGACAGTCAAAGTGCAATACACTTGTCTAAGAATTCAGCGTTCCATTCTAGGACCAAGCATATAGACCTGCGCTACCACTTTATTCGATCGTTAATCGAAGAAAGAGTGTTGAAGTTAGTGAAGATTGCAGGAACTAAGAATCCGACTGACATGTTAACCAAGCCAGTCACTACTGAAAAACTAGAGTTGTGCGCAACTTCAGTGGGTCTTCAAGAGTGAAGACGTGAGGAATGAGCGCACCGTAATTTATCCACTAAGTCATCAAGGAAGGATGGAGAATGTTTATCGAGTTTCAGTCTTCAAGTGGGAGATTGTTGGGATATGTGAAGCCAGAAACAAGCGGAGAAAACAAACTCCAGCAGGTGACACGGCGTTAACTGCGGCGGAGGTAAGAGTTCGAACCGCGGCACACACAGCGGCGAAGTCCAGGCGTGACAAGCTGTGCGTACCGCGGTGTCTGCAGACAACATGGAGACACCGCGGTCTGTGGAGCGATATTCCAAAGACGAATCATGCGTTATGGACTGCGGCGCAGTTATGTGCCTACACAGCGGTCCAGACCGCGGTACAAACGGATTTTCACGAGAAGAGGAAATCTTGTGTGCATAAGTAATTGGAATAGGAAATATATTCTAATTGGGATTTGGCTAACCCTAGTATTCCTATATAAATACTACCATTATTTGTACTCTTGAGAGAGAGAAGAGAGGAGAAAATAGTGCGTAGTGTATGAGAAAAATTGCTAGAGAGAGAGAGCAATTGTAGAGAGACTGAAAGAGAGACAGAGAGATTGTAATCAACTCTGAGATATAGTGGATTGAGTGTGGTGTGTTCCGTGGACGTAGACAATTTGCTGAACCACGTAAAAATTTTGATGTCTTCTTTCTTCTTATTGCTTTCTGTTATTTTGTGTTTGTGATTAGATTTGTGTATGTGCGATTTTTTCTCAACAATACAAAAAGCCTTGGATAGAGCTTACAAAGGCTCAGAGATCCAAACTTCAAAGGTTCAAACTTCACAATACCAGTTTCATGTTCACACAAAGACTCAGACAACAAATCATAAGGAATGAATAAATTGTTATAAGACTCAAAATACTTTGTTGTGTTGAAACACATCGACTTTCAGATAAGTTATAAATCGATTTTCAGATAAGTTTATTGGAGAGAGAAAGAGAGAGAGATGAGTTACTACTTTCAGTGATCAACGTGTGGAGATAGAAGTACAAAGAAAATTAAAAATTGATTATTTAAGGACAATTTGGATAGTTCACCATAATAAGTGTATTTTAAACTTGTACCAATACTAAAGTTTAATATAAAATGTAAAAAATTTCCTCCAATACAGTGTCAATTACTATGCTAAATTTGACATATGTTAAACTTTGTGTCAAATTTGATCCACAATATAATAAATGTCAAATTTGGTATAACAATAAATGCTTCTTTTTTAATTATAAAAATATTATTATATATATATATATATATATATTAAATATATAAAATAATTTAAATTTAATATACATTAATGATAATTTAATCAAAATTTATTTCATCGATCTATTTTTTAACAATTTAATGAATACATTAATGGTAAATGTTGACTTTTATAATTTTAATTAACAAAATAATTAAAATAACATATTAAATACAACTGTATATTAGAGTATAATACTAAATTGTTATATCAAATATAATATTTTATATTTTATTATATCAAATTTAATATTAACAATAACACATTCATCGGAGATGAACCTAACACACTCACGTATCTTTAACCCATTTTATATAGTTGGTAAAGCAATTGATTCTGCATGTGGTCTTCTTCGATCAAACCAGTTTCCAACTTCCAAGTTAAAAGAAATGTGAAAACGTTTTAAATTTCAAACGAATTCAGCATTAATTCTTCAACTGATTTTGATCACCGTCAATGTAATAGAAAAAAAAAAGAAAAAAAAAAAGAGAGTTTTGGGTTGACGACACACTACACCAATTTCCAGGCAGTGTTCACTATGATCGATAATCAAGTTGGAGAGCACTACACACCGTCGTGTTCTAAAAGTTGTGAACTTTAATGACTTAACCACAAAATTTATTAATAGTTAGTTATTCAATGCGTTAAACTGTTAACTTAATTTGATCTCTTGGTATCTACACTTTCCAATCACCAATTTCCCTTTTTCATTTTAATATTCTGACCAGTTTATAAATATAAACCAAGTTTTGCTAACTGTTTTTATTATATTATTATTATTACCCTACAATCTACATATCGAAAAAAGAAATTATTATTAAATTCTGATATTTTAAGGGGTCAAAGTGCCAAAGATATAGATATAAATCACATGCAATTTATAAAGTGAGCTACTATATATGTCTCTCTACTTCACTATATAGCATGTGGGGTGCTCTAATATTAGTTATAAAACCCCAGTTTACAAAGCTAATGTTTTATATAAATTTCTTCACAACCAGACTTCAAGAACTAGCGCTGGTTCCCAACCTCCCATGCGTGTACTACTTGTTGTAACCAGTCAAGCCTCAAGATCTACCGATTTATTTAAGCTAAAAAAATGAAGCTACGTCTTCAATTCATACTTAGCAACCCTGTTAATTAATCAATTAATAATCTGATATTTGTATGTAAGGGTAGCTTCCACTACCTTAAGAAACTGCGCCAAAGCCCATATCTCAGCTGGCAGCTGTAAATCCCCTTTTACTATTTGTAGGTAGCCAATGTAAGGACAGCTTACACTCTAACATCAAGATAAAATTACGTTAAGGAGTTGTTGATTGTAATGGCACCCAATTATATAGTTTATTATTGAGAATATATGTATATATATTAATACTAGTCAACCTAAAAATTTAGTTTAAATTTCAACCCAAATGATATGATAAGTGATTTTTTAATTAACCACATCATCTCATGGTTTGTACGGTGATAACAATCCATTTATCACATCATTTGGTTGAAATTTACACTAGATTTTTAGATTGTCTAGTACTACTTATACATATATATATATGGTTTAAAAATTAAATAACATTTTTTGGAGGTAGCATTTTAACATTGTCACTGTTTAATAACTTATGTTTAAAAGACACATATTATGGTGAACGTACAAAAATGCTCTCAATAGTTGTTCCATCAGATTTCTTTCATTCTTTTTTTTTTACAGTGAAAGTTGTGAAATAGAAATAGAAAGTTCCGTTTAAACTCAGGCGCTACGCATCTTTTTTTTTATCAGTATTTAAAAAGCTCGAAACTTTTACTAAAAGCTCACTCGATTTAACTAAACCAATTTTTCAAAAAAGAATATTCTCGATCCTTTGAAAAATATACTCGATTCTTAAAAAAAAAAACTCATCGATTCTTTCTAATATATGTTCGATCCCTTGAAACAAATATACTCGATTTAACTAAACATTAATTTTCTAAAAAAAAATCTCGATCTTTTGAAAAATATTTTCGATCCTTTGAAAAAATTATCGATCCTTTGAAAAATATTCTCGCTCATTTGAAAAAAATATCTAGATCCTTAAAAAAAATCTCGATCTTTTGAAAAATATTCGATTTGACTAAACCTAATATTCTAAAAACAAATCTCGATCCTTTGAAAAAAAATTCTCGATCCTTTGAAAATATTCTCGATCCTTTAAAAAAAATCTCGATCCTTTGAAAAACATTTTCGATCCTTTGAAAAACATTTTCGATCCTTTGAAAAAAATTCTCGATCCTTTGAAAAAAATTCTCGATCCTTTAAAAAATATTCTCGATTTAACTAAACCTTATTTTTAAAAATAAAATGCTCGATCCTTTAAAAAATAAAATGTTCATACATTTTCATACAAAGACTAGACAACAAATCATAACGAATGGATACATTGTTAAACCACACAGAAATATATAAAAATATATAAACGAAGACCACAAATATATGTTATCTTCTTGTGCATAATCTGGAGAGAGACAAGTTTTTTGAAGAGAGAGAGGAATTATCGTTTTCAAAATGTAGATGGAAGCATAATGAGAATAAAAAATAGATTATTTAAGGACAATTTGGATAGTTCACCATAATAGGTGTCTTTTAAACTTAAGTTATTAAAACGATGACATCATTGCAACACATAAAAAAATGTGACATATCTCACTATATATATATTCGAGGAAGAAGTTTGAAGGACAGTTATCTCTTTACTATATACTTGTACTCAATTTTAACATTCAGTAGCGCATCCCTTCAGAAAGTGCCATGCATACATATCATGAATGGAGGCCGGCGACCCCTTGAAGGAGGAGGCCTCACGTTTATTTTATTATTATTTTTTGATTTTTTTTTTAAAATATTTAAGTCTAACGTCTCCCAACTGTATGTATTAATACGGTTCAAACCATATTTAATCAATCCGACGTACAATTTAGTATGACTATAAAATGTAACAAATACTATATAGGGAAAATCGTATTTTAGTCTCCGTAGTTTGTCTTAATCTGTATTTAGTCCACGATTTTTTGGTATTATAACTTTTAGTCCATCATTTCTGACAATACGGATATGAGTCCCTACCGTCCCATTGTATTAGGGTTTCGTCAAGTCAACGAAGGTTAACGAGGGTAAAAAGGTAAAACAACATCTGATGTTCTAGAATCTCATTTAATCAAAGGGTATAATAGTAGTATACAATTAATTTTAAATAAATAAATAAATACTATTAAATTAAATACATATTATTTAAATTAAATTAAAAATTAAATAATAATTTTTAAACAGATCTCCACCCTCCATCTTTCTCAAAAATAAAAAATGGATGGTGGAGATCAAATAGAATATTTTCTAAAAAAATAACTTTTTTTCATTAAAAAAATTATCAATTATATATTTTTTGAATAAAAAATTTAATTAAAACAAAGATCTAACACACGTTCACTGTAAACTCCACAACTCAAACATCATCTTCTTCACCATTCCTTCATCATCGTGAATCTCTCTCTCTCTCTCTCTCTCTCTCTCTCTGTGAATGAGATGACGAAGAAATCAACTCGCTCAACAACGACGAAGAAACGACCTTGCCAACATGAACCAACCCTGATCTCTTCCTCTCCCGTCTTCTTCTTCTTCTTCTTCTTCTTCTTCTTTGTTTTTCCCTTTGACTGGGTGTCAGCTCATTTGGTTTAGGAGTGGTTTCTGGGCTCGATTGGGTGTTGATGTGGATGGTTTCTAGGTTCGATTGTGCGTTAATACGGGTGTTTGTTCGATTGGTTTAAGGGCGGTTTCTGGGTTCGTTTGAGTGTTGATGTGGGTGGGTTCTGGGTTGAATTAGGTGTGGGTTTCGATTGGTTTGGTCGTGGTTGATAGTTTTTTGGGGTGGCTAGGGTTTGATGGTGGTGGTGGTTGACAGTGTTTTGGGGTGGCTAGGGTTTGGTGATGGTGGTAGTGGCGACGACTAGGGATTTAGATTCTCTATGAAAGGAAACAAAATCTGGAAATGTTTTGAGATTAAACCCTAAATGTGGAAATATGGTGACAATGTTTTTGTTTAATCTGAGGCGTTTTTTTTTTCCAGATAGATGAACAATCTGTTTCAAAAGTACACATCGGTTTCCAGATCGATGAAGCCCATCTCAGATGAAGCCAATCTCAGATGAAGCCATTCCATATAACCTCCATCTCAGATAAAGCACATCTGGTCCATCTGATGTGTGTCTGGAACAAGTTTTTTTTTTTGTTGAAATTTATTGAAGGAGAAATACGATTATGAGATGAAATTTGTTGATAGGATTGATTTGTAGATTTTTTAGAATTGATTTGGTTTTTTTCTTTTTTGGTTTCCTGATCGATGAACAAGGGGTTTAATTATTTTTTATTTTAATATTACTTTTTAATTTTGAATGGCTAAGGGTAAAATGGTCTTTTCAATGGGATGAACACACAACATGGGTATTAAGGTCATTCTATACATCTGACTGTGGACTAAACGTAAATTAAAACAAACTACGGGGACTAAAATACGATTTACCCTACTATATAATACAAATTAAGTAATAGTAAGGTGTGCTAGTCCTTTTTGGTGTGGAGCACCAAACATTTCCTTATTACATTTATATAGTACAATGAAACAACACGGACCTTATTGATCAAAATTAATAACATAAAAAATTAAATTGATAATTATTTAAAGGTTAGATTATATTAACTTAAAATTTGTAATTTAAATTTTCATTAATCTATATGCTCTTTGTTCAATGGTGGAGAATATTATATAAATAAAGAGTAATAACAATCCTTAGATTACTAAGAAGTGTGAAAGTTTGAAGAAACTGAAACTGACAGTTTGATCAAATCTGAAAATGTTTTACAAAAAACTTATGGTATGTTCTATAAGTGTTTTTCATTTGTTGTTTTTCGAAAAGGCAAATGAAAATGAAAATAATATTTTTTGTTTTAATTTTGAAATCCGAAAACGTGTTTAGTAGCATATGCTGAAAACTATATTCTGAAAATAAAAACACTTAAAATGGTTTCAGTTGGTATCAAAATTTTACAATAATTCATATTATCTATTACATGAAGATTTTTTATTAAATAACAATTACATTTAAAGAAAGAATTTAAAATATTAAACATTAATTTTGAAAAAATATATAAATTTAATAAAAAAACAATTAAAATCTTTCAAAAAGAAAAAAAAATGAAAGAGCTTGGATCTGCTAATGTTCCTTATCACTCACTTCTTTCTATACTTGAATGGGCAATTGGGTAAGAGAACATGGAGAATCGCAAGTGAAGATAACAAGAGTCCTTAGCGAAAGGCTTTCCCTTTCATTACTCTTTCATTGGCAGAAATCAACCTCAACGGACTTCAACCCTGGTAGTTTACCTCTCGAATGCAGACACTTCAGCCTCTGACTACTTATGTGTCTAAACATCTGGTGCCACATATTCGGATCCTCTATACCTTCCTCAACTATAGCTGATCTATACCTATCAGTAGTTGTGTAAAGTGGTCCATTCTTAATTCTCCGAGCAATTGTCATTGCCCCTTTCCAGATCTTCCACTTATCTCCGGTGAAAGTCGTCACACAACCGTTTAATGCTAACTGCTCTATGGAGATCAAATTCTTCCTCAAGTGCAGTACGTGCCTCACGTTGTCGAGCTTCCAAACTGACCCATTCACCTGAATCTTCACATCTCCCTTCCTGGTAATATCACATGCTTAATCGTCAACAAAATACACCTTACCAAAATTTTTGGAAACGCAGTTCTCAAACAATTTCCTGTGTGAGGTGGCATGGAATGATGCCCCTGAGTTGAACAGTCAAGATTTTGTCTTGCTTTAATAAGGCAGTCCTTTGACACTTCTGAAACAAAATTCGCTCTGCTCTTGCCATCGTCTTTCTTACCGGACATACACTCATTCGAGTAGTTACCCATCTTGCCACAATTCCAGCACTTGATGTCTTTCTTGTTTCGTTGCTGATTACCTGAGTTACTGCCTTGATAGCCCATGGACTTTGATTTACCTCTAGACTTTGATATACACTGTTGATTCTTGTTTCGATTTTCGCCACTGCCTTTTCTACCTTCCATGTTCAGTGCGGAAGAATATGCCCTTGAACCTGTTTCACGCATCCTGATTTCTTCGGTCATGATCTCATAACCTGCTGGAAGTTTATCTTCTCTTTTCGAAACGAGTTGGCGATCGATTGACATGTCATCGCTCAACTGTCTAGCTTCTTGGAAAGTAAGATGCTGCCCGAGAACTCCTCATCAAATACCATAGATATCAAACTTAACCCATCTTTGACTTCATTGAACTGGTTCAGATGATCCTTGAAACTCTGATTCTCTAAAATCTTCAGATTACCAACTTATTTGTTTGATGGACCTATCTCGCTGTAGAAGGCTGTTTGTATAGGTTCGATAAGATCCTTATAAGATCTGCTAATGTTTGCACCTCATGTCTGTGCCGGTCATCATGGTATGGGCCGCGGTCTGCAGCCCGTGCCCTGCAGCCCGGTAAACCTTTGGAAACCACCGCTCCTTATACCGTAATCTGTGCATCTTGTCTATACCGCGATCTACACCGCATTAACTCTCTGTAATTCAGCACTGTGTGTCACGGTTTGCACCTCATGTCTATTTCACAGTCTACGCCATGCTTCCTTCCGGTTTTAGGTTCTTTGGCTGATTTCAAGCTTCACAAAACCCAACAAGCTATAATATGTTACCCATACAAGCAGTTTTGAGTTGTGTATTGAATTATGTTGCGCATTACAATTTCTCTAGCTAATCATCTACCTTTAATGCTCAGATGTTCTCATGATATGTGATTGTGATCCTCTTAATAGAGTTGCTAATAAGGTTTTATGAAGCGCTGAATGCTTCTTGAAGTAACCTGAGTTTTATCAGCTATCTGACTATGACATACATAGGTTTGACAGTTGATGAAGTACAGTATTTAGCTAAGCCATTTACCCATTAGTCACAAAAAGAAAAATGGATGAATAAATGTCAAAAATACAAATTTAAATTATAATATTAAGTGATGTAGTCTAATCATGATGTAGGACAACTAGCATTGGAGTTTGAAGAAGAGTTGGATAGAAAATTGACAAAAAAAAAAATAGGCACGACTAAAAGAGCTGGTTCAAAGAAACGGACATAACTTTTAGTTCGGTTGTCCGATTGCCTATTATAATATGTTTTCGGAAAGGGATTTTAGCGATCTATGTCGTGGTAATTGGGTTCCCCGGTTGAGGTCATTTGCACTCTAAAAATAGCTGATTAAGGCAGACTGTCGGGTATTTGAAGTTTTATTTTCATTTTTTAGTTTTTTCGTTTTAACCTTTATTTGTTTAGTGAATGTTCAATTTGGTCTTTTTGCTTTTAGTTAGGGTTTTCAGAGGCTATTTAAACATCTTGTACTTTGTTTTGAGGAGAATATAAAAGTTTTAGTTGAATTTCAAATATCTTTTTTTCTGATGGATTCCAGATTTACGTTCTTTGGTCTTACGTTGGTAAACCCTCATACTTCCGTTTTGCATCAAATCCTTATATAAATGACAAGTAATGGTGGCAAAATTGTTTATTAATTTCTTTTAAAACCGACACCAGGCAGTGTGTGAAATAGAAAACACTTGTTTGTATGGGGAGTTGGGGACTAGCTAGACTTGCAAAAATATAAAATTGAAAAAAAGCAAGACAAACCCCTCCTCGTTGCATGCATGGCGGCAGACAGGCGCTAACACCCGTATCTTCCATTCCACGCGATGATCCTACACCTCTGCACCTTTTCATCAAAAACATTTAAACTTTTTCCTTTCAAGGCTTTTGAACACTGCTTTCTTTTTTTTCTTTTCTCATCGTCATTCCCCAAGTTAACAGCTTATTGTTTAGCTAGCTCAGCTGGCCCTTAATCTTATTTTATCATGAAAATAGGAACCCAAGCAAGTGTTGGGACCCGGGCTTTTGACTTGAGTTTGTTTGGACTCTATAAATTTAAAGACCCTCTTCTCTTTCACTTTGATTCCTCTATGTCGTCTTGTCGTTGAAGCATACCCTAAGAAGAAAGGAAGACAAAAAAATGATGTTGATCATAAGGCTTGTAAGCTTTCTACTTGTGTTGGTTGTTCTACATTTAAGAGACGCCAGTGCACATACCCACAGAGGTATTATAAGTTAACTCTTTTCAAAATCATTTTTTGTCACTAATTTTAATGATATTTCATTAAGCTTATATTAGAAAGTTTTGTTGAATTTTGTAGAAATTGTAGCAGCTCAGATGGGATTAGCAGGGAGCTTGGTGACGGTTGAAAAACTCGATGGAGTTCCAAGCGCGGCAGAAGATGAAAGCACTAAGCTTGGAGGACGGAAAATGATGGTTAAGGAGATGATTAAAGAGGAAGATTCAGCAATTATTTCAGATGCAGCCCATTCTGTTGGATACTGTAACCACCAATATAGAAGAATAGGAATTTTGAATGTAGAATGCAAACTCAGAAATAGAACAGGTTCTCCTTCTATGAAGGTCAAAATGGGTGGTTTCACAGCTTTTAGTGCTGATTATCATGTCCCTAAATCTCACCCACCTAGAAATAATTGAGGGAAGCGATGTGAAAGCCAAATATTTTTTTTTTAGATACTAAGAGATATTTCGTGACAATAATATATATCACCAAATTCTCCAATTTTGTTACCAGTTAGTTCTTATTTTATTTTTTTAAAAATAGGTGTTGTATTGATGAGTTCATGAGCGGAAATATCATACGTGTAAACAAAAAAGAAACTTAATGTTGAAAAATATTTCCTTTTTGAGTTGCAAAGTTAACACTGTACGTGTTCTTTACATTTATTTGTCTTTTCTTCTTTTATAATTAAGGATATAAAAAAAAAAAAAAGATAAACAGTTATTTGACATGTAATTTGGAACATACCCTATTCTATATTGTTGAACAAACTTCAAGAGAACGGTACTTGAAAGTTGATCAGGTCTATCTCCCACTAGACCTCTACCAGTCTACCATTCGCTATTTGTTTATATGTCCTCCAAAAGTTGGAATTTGACTATACATAATGTTTATATAGAACGAGATAGAAGAATGTTGAAGTCAATGACACAGAACTCTGGAGGCCTGGAAATCTCAAGGGGGGGTCATCAGTCAGTTCAATATTCCAAGCTTGGTAATTTAAGTAGAAAATGCAGATTGGGAGGTTCACCAATTTCTGATGAAATCAAACAATATTGTGATTAATAATAACGGTAGCTTTCATCAGAATCTTGAATCCCAGAAGCATCTAGATTCTGCTAATGAAATCCTGGAGCTGATCAACAGCAACGAGCCTTTGAATCAGGAACATATACATGTGATAGTACCTGTTATACTGGAAATTTTTGTATATGTGCCACATTACCAGCATTTGATAAGTCAACAGGGACCCACCGATTGCCACGTCAGAAAGATGGTTGACTGGTCAATCGTTTCTATTACGGATCACAACGATATTGGGCTATAATTCAGGCCATAACAAACAATACGAAGCCTGGCCCAACAGATCCATGGGCCAGCCAACAACTGGCCCAATTTCTCTCGGGCATCTCGTAACTCGGTAGTTGACAGTCGTTGGTCACATAATTATATCTTAAGAACCGTGTCCATTTCAGCACCGCATGCAATAAGAACACGTGTATTACACTTATAACATGCATAGGATGACTCAAAATAATTTCTGAACTTGAAGAGAAAATATTCGAGTTCACTTCTGCTCACGGGTGGGCATTATTATCGAGTTTCAAAAATACGACATGTGTTTATAGGGGATAAAATTATCTAAACTCTGTTATCTATCAGATAATTTTATCTTTCCATAAACGCATGTCAAGGGAGTAACTTAAAGAGAACTGGACTCGAAATATTCGGTGGTGCAACAATTGAGGGTTGCATCGGTCTCTGATATTCTGACACATCAATATAAGTTAGATTTTAAAAAATTAAACAAATCAATTCAGTGAAAGCGAGAGAAAAAATAAGAAATAGAAGGTCTGAAAAAAAAAGAAGATATTTATATCCCATGATAAATGAGTTGTTATCACCATATACAATATGAGATGATATGGTTAATGAAAAAACCACTTATCACATCATTTGGATTGAAATTTAGACTAAATTTTTGGATCGACTAGCATTACTGAAATAAAAAATCTAACACATTGATGTGTCAAAATACTGAAGATTTTCTCTTAAACTTAGACTAATGATCGTTTGTTTTTTTATCTTAAAACTGAATAGAACGGAATGAATACTAAGCAATGATTGAAACCTAAAACTGAATGACATATTTGTTTTTTTTTTTTATAATTACCCCGGTGGTCGTCAATTTGGATCACCACTATTAAAATGGCCATTAAATGGGAATTGGTTTCAAAATTATCATTTTTAGTAAACATTATTACACCAATGGTCATTTCATCAAATTCCATTTAACGAATGGTATTTTGGTAAGTAAATGAATGATATTAATTTATTTTAGATGTTTTTTTAAACGAATAATTATATTTAATGTATGTATTTACGTATACATATAGCATATCTCAAGCATTTATATATTTCTTTTCAACTTATCACACATATATTTTTTAGAATTTTTAGATTTTATAGCATTAATCTTCTCAAAAAAGATATATATATATATATATATATATATATATATATATATATTATTCGTATACACATACTAAATATAATTATTCGTTTAAAAAAATAAAAGAAAAAATTGATTTCCAAAAAACATCTAAAATGAATTAATATCATCCATTTATTTATCAAAATACCACTAATTGGATGGAATAGTCATTAGTGTAATAGTGTTCGTCTAAAATGGTAATTTTGAAACCAATTCTCTATCTAATGGTCATTCTGATAGTGATGGTCCAAATTTATGGTCATTAGGATAATTATCACTTATTTTATCATATATGAATAGAAAGTCAACTTGTTTGTTTTTTTAAAGATAAATGGTTTAAAAACAAATAATTTGACATGTATACCCCTGTTATATATTTTCATTTTATATGATTAAAACAACTAAATAAAAACAATTTAACAAATCCCAGACCATTTTCAAGTAATAATGATAAGATATTATTCATGATTAAGATATAACAAATAATTTGTTTTTTTATAAAAAAAAATGTGATGAACAATGATTTAGAAATTGTTTGGGTTTTATAAAATAAAAATAAACATTATGGTTCAACAATGATGTTAAAAGCGGTATCGTGATTAATATTTTTTTTAAGTTATTTATCATAAATAATAGGTTAAAAGAAATAAACTTGGATAATATAAAATTATGATAAAATTGGTGTAATCTCTAGGTGGATAATCTTTGAAGAAAATATATTAAGGGCTAGTTTGATATTCCTTTTTGGAAGTTAAAATCGGCTTATTTTATAATTTTGCTATAAAATTATGTTTGGAAAAACTTCCAAAAGTGATTAATTGATAATTTGACAAGTTTTAATAGTGATTTTGAGAAGTACGTGGGGGGCTTACTTTTTGAAAGTGATTATAGAATAATTTATTTCAGCGTTTGATGAATCTTTTAAAATATCATTATTATCCTTATGAAATTAAATTATAATTATTTATATACCTTATTTCATCTTAAATTAAATATTCTAATTAAATATTGATTTGATTTATAAAATATTTATAAAATATTTGTTTTTATCTTATGGAATTTTTTATTTCTAATTTAAACATTCTACTTAAATATTGATTAAATATATATTATTAATGAAAAAGAAAAAAAAAATAAAGTTTTAAAATCATATCTATTTCAGTTATTATAACTAATTTCAACACTTTTAAAATAAAATTATCAAACATATATATATATATATATATATATATATATATATATATATATATATATATATATATATATATATATATATATATATAAACGCCTAGTCATGACGCTCGTTTTCTATACATTACCCACGTATCCAGCCACTTTTCAAACACATTTTCCTTTCCTTGTATTGACTATTCAACCTTTACTCATGTGTCAGGGTTGAATCTTTGATGTTGATGTTTGCAAATTTAACTTGTTAAGGGTACCCTAATAAGTTTTCTTTTGTTTCAAATGTTTTGGTACCATAGGTAGGAAGAGATGTCTCCTATAAAACTATTACTAACCTCAATGTTCTTGTTAGAAATCAACATTATAGACATAATATAAGGAAAATTTTGATCAAGATTGATTGCAGAATTATTATTATGTTTACCTTCCATAGGGAGTTTATTTGCTTTGATTATATTATTGACTATTCGTTCCCTCTTTATATATAATTACCGTTAACACAGGATCTAGACATTAATTCTTTCCAGGGGCAGACCCACGTATAGCCTAGGTAGGGCCCGTGACCTACCTCAAAATTGATTCTGAATATATTATATATATATATATTTATTATGACTAGTTTATGTCTAACTAATGTTAGCATAGTTGGTAGTGTATCTTTCATTTTGAACTAAGGGTGCTTGGTTCAAGTCCCATCTAGGTACTTCTTTAATTCAATTTTATCTTTTAATTTTTTATGTTTTATTTATTTTACCATATTTTCCGATTCATTTTCTCTATTTCGTCGTTGCCAATTTCTTAACTACCGTTTTGTGTTTACTTAAATTCAATTTTATTTTATATTAAACTATATATTAATATTTTGGACTTTTATTATTTCTAATAGTTTTAATTTGACATACGTAACACGTCCGATCAATAAACCATAAAATCTTATATTTTACTTTATTGGATTAAAATAGTCAGTCTATTACTATGATTCATTTTATTTTATCCTTAGTATTTTTCTTTATTTTATAGTTTTAATTTATTAAGAATCAATAAATCAATAATTTACTAATAAATGAAGAATAAAAAAGTTAAAAGCATGTCTAATAACCGTTATTAATAAGTTATTTTTGTATAAATTTAAATTGAATTCATTAGAAATGCAAAACAAAGTTTTTTATTATAAAATTATATTGTAATTTATTCTTTTAAAAAAATTCATTATTTATGTTGTTTTTCTTCTTATTATTTATTTATTTATATTTTTTTTTCTTTTTGAATGTAAAATTATTTAATTCTAAGTGTTCTATTTATTTTATTTTATCTAAAAAGTCTATTTTACTATTATCTTAATTTTTTAGTGTTTTTCCATATAATTGTGATTTTAATTTTATTCAAGTGTCCTACCTGATTAAAATTTATGGGCCCGCCACTAATTCTTTCCTTATTGTAAAATTCTTAGACTGAGGGGTCGTTTATTTTTTTTTCACTTAATACATAATGAGTCTGAATTGAACTCATTAATTTTTATTTTTTAAGTGATCAAACAATTTCAAAATATCAACAAAAAAAAAAACTTAAAAAAAAAATAATTCTGACTTTTAACTTAATTCTCAATGGATTACAATTAAAATAATTTTGTCAAGTCTATCTTTTCAAAAAAAAAAAATTTCAAATTTATTCTAATTTGATATGGTATTGAATTCTTCCGTTTTATATATTTATTATTTTAAACTACCTTTAGGAAAAAAAAAACCCTAAAAGGAAAAAAAAAACTCCCATAATGAAATCTTCCAATGATTGAACAATTGAATTTCTCTCAAACCAAATCCTGTTAAGAACTCTTTATTTTATTTATTTAGCTATTTTGTGGTTGAAAATGTAATATTGTTTATATATATATATATATAATATGCATAGAAATTAGTACATATAATTCAGGAACCTATTTAAAAAAAAATCATGTATTTGGTTTCCAGTGCATATGATCCAAAAACCAAAAAATAAAAATGGTTTCCTGACTTATGCATCGGAAATGTAGACAACGTGCAAAATTGAATTTGAACCTTTTTTTATACAATAAATTGAACTAGATATTTCTATACAGAACATGCAATATTATATTCTTTGATGAAATTTTTTGTTTTCTTAAATTGAACTTTGTTTACAGATGAACATATAAAATCTTAAAAAGAATGTTGCATGTTAAATTACTTTATTTTATTAACATGGGTATAAATGTATAATTACTTATTTTTAGACAATTTTATTTTTTAAAAAAACAAACATGATGATACTACATTCAGATGTGAAGAATAAAAAAACACATCATTTAGGTTCAGATTTCAGTATCTATTCAGTATTTATAAAATTTTATGATTTTTGAGTCCTCATATTAAAAAACAAACGACCCCTTAGTTTCCAAGCTATTATATAAATATATACTCATTGTACAAAGATACACACAAAAGTATTCAATCACCATATTTTCTTATATGGTATCAGAGCCAAAATTCTGATCTCTTTCTTTCTTTTTCACCATTATTTTCAATTTTCATCTTTTTCAATCTTCATCATAAATAATTCCACATGAAATCAGTCCAATGAAAACTATTCATTGGGTAAGAACAGTCAAAACAAACCAACTTTCGTAGCTGCCGTGCACACGAGCACGTCAACACCAAGCACATGCAAAACACTCACACTAGAAGAATATGAACAATTTCGTTCCATAGTCTCAATTGGTAAAACTAATCCTAGCTAATAGCTTTACAGGTATTTCATGTGGCCTCATTTCTATTTTCAATCCTTTTACATGGATCATATGACATCACATCTGAAATCACATGCCGATTCTAGAGTACAACCTAAATATCGAACCAATGAAGCTTGTAGCCCTCATGGAAGGGATGGGTGATGCAGTTAGGTGGCTAAGAAAAATGAATGCCCTTCAAGAGCTTAAAAGCATGAAATGGTGGTACGACTTTCATGGAGATCATGGGCACAAGACTAAAGATTGCATAGCCCTCAAGATGGAAGTTGATAAGCCCTTAAAAAGAATGGTTGACTATGAGAATATCTGATTAAAAGGGGGAAAGAAATGATGGCTCGAAGAGACGACTAGTAGCAGTCGTCGAGACAATCACCTTCAAAGCACTGGACAAATCAGATTTGTTTAACCTTCATCATGATGCTTTAGTTATTTTTTTCATATATTGCAAAGTGTTTAACAAAGAGAATTTTAATTGATAATGGTAGCTTCGCCATTATCTTGTTTTTCAGTGCTCTCAAATAAATACAGATCGAAGAATCCAAAATCATCAGTCGCTCGACAGTGCTAAAAGGGTTCAATAGAGAGCTAAAAAGTACGATCGGAGAGAACGTACTACCCGTGTTTACAGAAGAAGTTAATCTCTTTATCAACATCCTAGTACTCGACAACCAGTCCTCCTGCAACGTGATCTTAGGGTGACCCTGGATTCAAGAGATGAAAGCCATACAATCAACATACTACCGGTTATTGCAATTTCCTACCAAGTGGGGAGCCAGAGAAATCAAAGGTGAACATAGAGCGTCAAGAGAGTGCTTTCAGAACACCTTTAAGAAGAAGAAGGCAGAGTTATAACAGCTACAAAGACAAGAACCAAAGCATGACCTAAACCAACCTAAGAAAGAAAAGCTCGACAAGGTGTTGATCCATCCAGACTATTTAGATCACAAGGTCCAAATCGGCTCGAGGTTTCCTAAAGAAATCTATCAATCACTGATCGAATTCCTAAGTCAACACTAGAACAGCTTCGTGTGGTGGCATTTTGATATTGTAAGGATCGATCCATAAGTATTAATGCACATGATGCATCTATACCTGGACCATCCACCAATAAAGCAGAAAAGAAGAAGATTTGCACCAAAGTGAACCAAAGTGATCAATAACAAAAAATCCAAAAATCGTTTGCTATTGGGTCCGTTAGAGAGATGGTAAGATATTTTCTAACCCAACTCCACCTAAATTTTTTGATAGACATGTTAATGTTTCGGGAGATGGGTCAGGATCGAGTGGAAACGGTGGAAATGCCCAAGTAGGGCTAGGAAATAGTAAAGGACTAGAGGTTGGTCAAAAGGACACCTCAAGGATACATAAGTCTCTGAATCCCTATATACCTATGATTCCATTTCCGAAAAGGCTTCAGAAGATAAAGCTCAACCAAACTTTCAATGAGATCTATGACATTTTGTCGAAGGTTAACGTTAGATTTCCTCTCTTTGAGGTCATTAAGAAGATACCAGCATATGCCAAGTTCTTCAAGAAGCTTAATTCTAAGACCCGAAAGAAGGAATTGAAGGAGATGATAGTGATCTCCAAGGAAGTGAACGCAACCCTAGAGATGGTATTGCCATCGAATATAAAGGATTTGGGACGTTTCCATGTTACCATCTCAGTAAGTGAAACTCGGAGGGAGAAAGCAATGTTGGATTTAGGTGCATCAATCAACCTTATGCCATAAGCATTGTTAAAGGATATGGGATTAGAGGGATTGAAGCCCACTACCATGGAGTTGCAACAACTCGTTAATAAAATGTTCACCGAAATGATGGGCTCAATAATGGAGGTCTACATCGACGATATACTGGTCAAGTCTTTAGCAGCGGAGCAACATATCGACCACTTGAGACAATCGTTCCAAGTGATCGATAAGTACGGTATGAAACTAAACCCTACTAAGTGCTCTTTTGGTGTATCCTCGAGTAAATTTTTAGGATACTTGGTGACTCAAAACAGGATAAAGAGAACACTGAACGAATCAGGTCGATCAGAGGGATCCCATCACTATAAAGTATCAAAGACATGTAAAAACTTACTGGTTGAATAACAGTTGAAATTCCCTAGAAAATGTGTATCTATAACCTGGAGGGGTGAATAGGTTTTAATTCGATAGATTACCATTTTTACGAATTAATCAATATTAACAATTTTACCCTATTCTACTTAAATGCTCAATTAAATGACAACAAATATAAAACAATAACAACAAGGAAAATATACGTGGAAACCCTCCAAATGGGAAAAACCATGAGCTATTTAGATCGCCACCCTCGATCCTCAAAATCCACTATTGAGTAAAAGTTTACAACCTACGTTGACCTCCCTTTTAACCCTCCAGTTACTAACCCTTTCACTCTACCCAACGAGCCTTAATAGCGATTTTGGATCACTAGCCTTGTGCACTAACCACTTAGCCACAAGCTAAAACAACAATGAAGAGATAATGGCAACCTAAGTGAATATGCAAGAATATTCAATATGCAAAAATGATAGGTCAATACATTTATGCTTATCTTGGATTAATAATGACAATTAAAACAAATCCTAGATATCAATGTTCTAAATGCAAAGGTAAGAAGAATTAGCTAGAAGGGCAAAATCGTCCTAAATGCTAGCTATCACAAATTAATGCATATCAACCAACAATCAATACACAAACATATCATAAAAGCAATTAAACATTCAACAAAGCATTTAATATGAAATAAAGACTAAAACCCTAGGCATACATGTCTTTGTATTGAAACTATGAAGTCTAGAGCATGTAGAAGTTACCTAGTCAAGAAGATGATGATGATTCATGCTTGAATGATCCTAGAATGAAACTAGATGATCATGAGATGATGTTGGGTTGAGTAAAAATGGCTTCTTGGAGCTTCTCTCTCTAAAGAACAATATCTCACTCTCAAAAATAGGTTTGAAAGCTCTCAAAAATGAGTTGGGAAGAATATGATGTATATATATGAAGCCTAATGTGAAACTGCGTCGTTTTGGGTGAAAGGCAACCAAAACGAGTCAGGACCGCTGTCTGTACCGCTGTCCAGGCAAGTGTCCAGACCGCGGCACAGAGAGCGGTGCATCGTCTGGATAACGTTGCTCTGTAGGCCGTTGTGCATGCAGCGTGCACGGACCGCGATCTGGACAGCATGCATCCTCTGTGAAACTCCGCTTGGGAGGTCGCGACGTAGGCAACACGCACAGACCGCGGTATACACAGCGTGCATCCTCTGCCAAACACCGTTGTACAGGCCGCGGTGGGGGCACTGTACATAGAGCGGTCTAGAGGAAAAAATCCTCTTTTTAAAGCAAAATCATACATTGAATCACTGAATAAAAATAAGACACACGAGGCACACAAAATGACAAATAAGCATACAAACAAGATAATTAAAAATAAAATGCATGAGTGTGAGTGTGTGCACTAAATCTCTTCAATGAAGTTGAGTGTGATTTTACCTTTGATGCTTGAAGCCCTAAACTACCCTTACAATATTGATCTAAAAATGTGGTTGTCAACGAAATATGCCAATCAAAAAACCGAGGAACTTACAACAGTGTTGAGTTGATTCATTTCCAAATCATCTGAATACTGCCCTTATTTTTTCACATTCTAGAAAAACAAGGAGTTCGATGGGAATGAAGAGTGAGAAAAAACATTACAACAACTCAAACAATACATGACATCTCCATCATTATTGGTGATGCCTAGAGAAAATGAAACATTGTTTGTATACCTAGCAATCTCAAACACTACAGTAAGTGTCGTGTTAGTCCGAGAAGAAGAAAATAAGCAGTCTCAAATCTACTACGTCAAAAATGTGAATTATGAAGACTTGGATACTTCAAAAATGTTGAAGTATGAAGAGACGTGCAAAATTTTTAAGACAATTGAAGAAATCTCTTGGTATGATTCTAGGTTTTTGAATTACTTTCCCGATTTGTTCTTAACCTTCACCCAATGACCCCATTACAGGTTTGAATAAAGTCTAACTAATCCATTTGTTATCCTTGCTATAAAAGTAATGATGAATCATGTGTTTATCTTATTCATATTTTCTAATTCTTTTCATAAGATCTTTTGTATTCATTCAAGCATTCTTTCTTATATATATTCAAATGCAATAATAACTTGAAATTTCTTATACATAAATTCTATTTTCTTATGCTTGATGAGTGTATTTCCCTAGGTTCTTAGTGAATTTGAGAGACATCAGTAAGGATTAGAGTCTAGGTGATTATATATATATGGCATTCAATGAATGTGTTTTTGAAACTAAAGTATCTTGAGTTTGGATTTTTCATGAAAACAAACTATATAATGTATTCAAATATATGACTTTATTTTAGTCTTTACTTAGTGGCTTTGGCATACATAGTTTCGATACAGTTTTCATTGATTGTATCTTGGTTAATTGGTCTTTTGCATCATACGTTTGTGGGTGTCGTAGCTTTAAACTCTAAAGAGACAAAACTCTTCCTACTAGGGACACCTACATGTTTAAAAGCTTGTAGCATTCGCTTAATGTTGTCGTATTCCCTATGAAAGTGGCTTAGTTAGTTTTTTTTTTAACATTGTAGCTGAGTTTTTTATTACAATTTCTCACTTCTTTTTTCTTGTTTTATCTTTTAGGTTTTTGCTCGAGGACTAGTAAAAGATAGGTTTGTGGGTAATTGATCGGTCTACTTTTTTAAAAGTTTTTCACCCCTATTTCCTATATAATAATCTTGTTTCTCGAGTATTTTAGGTGTTTTTAAAAGGTTTTGTGAGTTGTGCTGGTTGTTATCTCTGGAGAAGGTGCTTGGAAGATATTATTAAGAAAAATGAGGAAAAAAAAGGAAAGGGCAAAAATGTCAACAACCGTAATGTAGGTCGCTATTAATGCAAGATCCTCAACCGTGGTCTATCTAGCAGTACATTCCAGATAACTCAAATTATTCGTTGCGGTATAGACCGTTGCACATGCATATGGTCAAACTGCGGTACATACCGTAAAAGTTTCCAGAGAGTCACCGCTCGATAGAACCGTGGCACGTGCAAGTGTCTAGGTCGCTGCACATGCAGCGTGTTGGGGTTTATGCCTTAAAGATGTAATTTGTAAATGGATTTACGAAATAAATAAAAAAGAAAAGTTCAATTCATTCTTATTGTATTGCTTATTTTATAACTTGTACATATATTTAACATCCAAGATTGCCGGATGTAATCTCGAACTGTGTATATGAGTGTCATATACATATGGATACAGTAAGAGACGTGCAATCTAAAGAGTCCATAAATAGCAAATAAAGCTGGGTATTTTATTTGTGGTTAATATATAGTTACGGTTCATTCCGTAATGTACGATGATTCTATCCTGAATCATTCATATGGAGATATGAAAATGGAGCCACCTTGTATGATGTGATCATATAGGACTGGGCCATGATCTATATGAATCTCTCACTAAGATCTGTTTACTGATGAGATTCATATATATCAACTAATGATGACTATATATGGGTGATCTTAATCCTAAGTGTCTTATCGACTCCTTCAAGTTAGATCGTAGTCTTTTATATACCATGGGTGAGGTCGGATGCATTTCCTGATCAATATACTCTGTATGTTGAGATTGCGGTTTGACTTGTGGCTGGAAAGGTTTGTACATAATAGTGGAATCAATTCATTCTTGTGAGAAGTAATTGGTAGTTCCCTTAAGGGTTGATTCGGGACTTGAACAATATAAGTGCTCTCCTAGTTTCGTGAGGAAATATGATTTATTGTTCATTATAGAATCTATTTTTCATTATAGAATCAATGGTACTTAAAGGATATATATAATTAGAGGGGTATAACAAACATTATGACCCAGCTCTAATTATGAATTACTGTGGAGGATCACACCATGTGTAATAGATATATCGATGGACACCGAGTTGTATCGGTTTATGTAAAAGCGTTTGTAGTTGAGAGAGTACAGCTTCGGGTTTTTAGTGGAATAACACCGGAGTTAATAATCAAGGATATTAATTAAAGAGTTTAATTAATAATTCTAAGGATTATTGAAGCTCAAAATACTGTGTGTCCATTAGGTCCCCTTACTAGACCGATCGATTTAGGTAGCAAGGGTCACGGTTAATTAATTTGATTGTCCAATTAATTGTGTTATGAAAGTGATACGTATTTATTCAGGAATTAATTGAATAATGAAATTATTTAATTAATTAATAATAATGATTATGTTAATTAAATAATTAGATTATTTAATTATGTAATTAATCATTAGTTGAAGGGTGTTGATTGATATTTAATTTTTAAAGATAAAATAATTTTATTATTTTATTTTTATTAAATTAATTAAGTAATTTTCAATTTAAAGAGTTTGAATTCAAAATAAACTATTAATATCTTTAAAGATATAGATTAGTTTTATAAATATATATATATATATTTAAATATTTAAGATAAGATAAATACAATCAACATAAGAAAGAGAATCACATGACACGCACCGTCAGCTATTCAATTTGTATTTAATGCAAATTGTGGTGTTTGAATTTTTGATAAGAAGACATACAGTGTTTGCGTAGGATGCAAACTTGTATGTGAGTGAATCAGTCAAAGACAAACACATATAAATGCAACATAAGATGCAAATTGTTTTTGGCATGAGACCAATATACAACCTTACCTAATCGAAATGCATTAGTCAATGGTTTTGTATGGGATGCAATTGGTATTCATTATCTGCGTGAATTAATATTGATATGAAAAGAGATATCACTGCAAGTGTTGTTTGATATTAAAATAGTTATCAGTGAAAATGTGCAAGTGTCTATATCAATTAAGAAAAGTTGTCCGCAAGAGTTGTATGGAAAAAATAGAAGAAAGAGTTTATTCAATTCTCTCTAAATCCCTCGTTCAAGTTTCTAAGGCAGTGACGTGTCCACACGCAGTTACCAATCCCGAGAGATAGCGAGGAAGATCGAATGATTCAGACAAGAACACATCGTAAAGTGAAGGAACCTCCAAACGTTGATAAGATTGGTTCAGACAGGAGTATATCGTAAAGTGAATGAGCCTCCAAACGTTGGTAAGATTTTCTTCTTCCGATTATATTGATTATAATTTTCTATGCATACATATTGTATGTATAAGTTTCGAAAATAATTACGATCTCAAGTTCACTGGTTCCAGATTATGATCTATATAAAAAAAATTTAAACTCACTTCCGTTACGTGATCGGTGAATGAGGTTCCAAAACAGCGGTCATGCGATTACTCTCTTTTCCTAGGAAAGCGTGAAGCCCTAATCCGGTGAAAAAAATATATAAATACTTCATATTTTATTTTAAAGCCAGACCTCTACAACAACTCTCAATCATAAACCATACTTTCACAAGACAACCTCCATCACCATAATTCAATTCCATTCTACACACTCGATATCATATGAAGAAGAAGACTTGAAGATTGAAGAATCTCTACCTGATCAATATGGGTTCTTTCTTTATTAGCTCTTCTTGTTTATTTCTTGTAGCCATGTGTAACTAAATCCCATTCTAGGGGATCAATGTGAGGATGACATGAATATTGGGTGTTGTCAATGACTTATCTTTAAAATATTTATTCAAGTTAGTTTCAGTCAAGTTTTAACTGTTTTCAATCTCAGTTTGTTATTAAATTGAATATCACTCTTTATTTCAAATTGGATGAGAAAATTATTTGAGGATTTAATTAAGAAAATGCCATGCTTTATTGAATCATGCTCTAATTGAGTGGTAAGGATTTAATGAAGAGAATCCCACTTTGAATTGATTTTGGCATTTATAAATCTTTGTGTTTAAATTATATGTTTTCCAAAACTCTTACTAAATGCCATAGAGGAGTTTTGGTTTAAGGTTATTCATTTCTATCGTACTAAAGAAAATGTTTAGTCCTAACATGGATAATTAAGCATTAATGAGGTCAAATAATTGATAATACTCAATTGTTCATCACTTGATTCTATTGATTCCCTAGCATCCATATTCACTTTCAATTGATTCTAGCTGTAGTTCGAGAAATAATTAGGAGATTTCCTTTGAGACATTTTAATTTAGCAATCCAACGTGAGAAACTTGATTCAGTTTAATTTTCATACACTTAGATTAAATTTTACACTAAAGTAATTAGTTTTAACTAATATTCCATCGATCCCTGAGAATGAACTTTTAAAAAAATACTTCAACATGCATCCTGGTGTATGAGTCGTATGACAATTTTTTTTTTTTTTGATGATTCGGAAGACAAACAACGTTCGTCTTCGAATTTTATTTTTCATTTTTATATTTCAAGCCTCAGTAGGACACTTTTGCTCCCTACATTTTATTGTTATTTTTAATGATAATTTTATTAACTTTATTTTAAATATAAATATATCAAATTTATTCTTTCAAAAAATATATGAATTGTTAAGGGTATAAGTGTCTTTTTATTAGTTTTTTGATACAGACATTCAGACTTCAAAAATAAAAAACTAACATGTTTTCCAAATTTGAATTTAAGACACTTTTCAGACTTTAATTAAGTTAAGAGCGGTTCAGATTTTAAATGAAAAAACAAACTATCAATGCATTAATCTTAATTTTTAGGCTTAGAAGTTGGTTAAGGCGCTAAGGGCCGGTTTGATATTGCTGTAGCATTTAAAATAATCACCGTTAATTGTGTTGAAGAAATAATGTGTTATGAAGTTAATCAGATAATTGTTTGGTTAATATTACCGTTGAAATTGCTGTGAATAAAAAAGCAGTATTCATGCGTTTAGTAAATTTTACCTTTAATTGTTGTGATTTTACATAATGACTAAAATATATATGAAATTGAAATGTCAAGCGAAACAAAAATTTTCTTTTCACATCTTTCAATCTCAAACTCTCATGGCAACCGAAAAATCTAAGGTTTGATAGCACCAAATCTAAAAAAATAAAAAAATATAAAAAATTGGATACATCTTCCTTTACTCCTTTATTTTCTTTTCACTACAATATTCTTTGATTATTTTTTTTACTTGACATACAGATATATGTACTTACAACACTTCAATCTTTATCATCTTTTTTTTATATAATTTTTATTGATTGTATTTTTGGGTGAGTTTGTGATGGTAAAGAATAAAAATGGTAGAGAAGAAGAAGTGAATTGCGAAAAAGATGAGTTTTAGGGTTTTGTTATAAGTTCTAAGTTTGGATGTTGTTTGTTCCAGAATTGGGTTGAGAAGACGAACAAATTGTTTTAAAAATCTTTTCATTAATCTTATAATTAATCAATAATAAACAAATAAAATTAACTCATATTGAATTAAATATAAGATATATTTGTATTTGTGTTAAGTCAATAGAGATAATTTAGTATTTAAAAAGATTCATTAAATCAAACAACGTTTTATACCAATTACTTTACAAAAGTAACCCTTACATGCTTCTTAAAATCGTTGTCAAATCAATCCAGATTCTTAAATAATCACTTTTAAAAATTTTACCAAATATTTTGTTATATCAAAATTATTAAATAATCAGATTTTAACTTCTCAAAAACAATATCAAACGGGGACTAAACCTACTGGTTCTCCCACTTATTGGTTTGGATTTTTGTTTGTTTTTGTCTTTGTTATATTTATATATTATTATTTTATTTGCTTCCTTCTTTTTTTATTCATTTCGTTTAGTTAGTAAACCATTTGAAAATTGAAATTGTAAAATAGTTATAACAATTATTATTGATTTTTAATTAAAATATTAGTAATTTAATTTAAGGGTAATATTGGGATTTTGTAAAAAAAAAAAAAACTGAAGCGTACATACCATTTTAGAGGAATACAATTATCGTCACTCACTTACTATGAAAATCCAAAATTTGATATAATCCTATAGATTTCAGAATTTATGATCACAAACCTGTTTAATGGATTCTATAGGAGTTGATTGTGCCCACCTCTAAAATATTATACTACATGCACTCATTGTTTCATCGTCAATATTCTCTCTTGTTTTTTTTTTTTCCGTATTGATGCTTTATATCAATTTTCTTCGATTATAGCTTTTTTTTTCGGGGTAATATATTTAGTATATATATATATATATATATATATATTATTACAATAAAATGAAGCAATCTATAAGTTTATTTATAATATTTTTATAAGAGTAATGTTAGACTTCTTAATTTATTTTTATTTTTTAAAATTTCTTTCTAAATAATATTGAAATGTGAAACGTCAACATCTTACAAATCATGATATTATATGGTAAGTAATATAATGTTGACACCTCATGTCTAAAAACTATTTTAAAAGGAATTTGGGAAAAAAAAAAGAAACCTAAGGCCATGTCCTGCAGCTGTTTTTCAGTCCGTTTTCGTTTTTATTTTTCAAATACGATTTCGAAAACGCGTTCGTTAACCGTTTTTCATTTTATTTTCAAAAAGAAAAAAAAAAACCAGTGTTAAAAATGAAAGATTTGAAAAACACAAAATACTTGTTTTTCGTTTTTCGTTTTTGTTTTTCATTTCATTTTTCACTTTTCACTTTTTTTATATTAAAAAAAATTTTAAACTATTAATTGTACTATTATACGTTTAATGTGACTATAACAAGAAGGAACAAAATTTTTAAATTAACAAAGCACCCCTCTTATATATATATATATATATATTATAATATAGAATATTATAGAATATTAATATATATCTTATATATTATAAAAAATATATATTATGATATATATATATATATAATATCAAATATTATATATTTATATAGGTAATAATGTATTATTATATATAAAAATATTATAATATTTCATATTTTTTAAAATAATATATATATTATTATAATACAATTATATTTTTATTATATAATAATATATATGTATATATTATAATTATTTATTTATAATTTAAGAGTTTTGTTTTGATTAATTCATTTTTTTGATATGTTTTTTTGAATTAATTTTTTATGTGTTATTTTTGTTTAATATAAAAATTACAATACAAAAATTATATTGGTTAATTATTTAATCAATTTGGTTACAGTTGTAATAATATTAAACAAAATACTAAAATTGATATTTCAATTTTTGATAGTTTTCGGTTAACCTACCAGACGCGTTTTTTCCGTTTTCATTTTCAAATTACAGCTTTCAGTATTTGCTACTAGACGCGTTTTAAGAATTCGAAAATGAAACAAAAAATACTGTTTTCATTTTCATTTTCATTTTCGAAAAAACACTTACATAACGGACCCTAACACTACTCTTTTTTATAATCCTAAAAGTTATATTTTTACAACATAATCTGACATTTACATGGTTAACCCATTTTTTCTTAATACACTTTTTTTTCGATTGAAGCAAGAGTAATACTACTTTACCCAGATTTGATGTCCAAATGATGTGACAACGCTTTAATTCTCATTTATGAGTAATATTACTTTATCCAAATTTGATACCCAAATGATGTGGTAATAATCTAATTCATTCATTTAATTCATACAAATCTATTCCAATTTAAATGAATAGACTGAAGTATTACCACATCATTTAGGTATCAGATTTAGATAAAGTAATATTCCTGATCGTTTAGTCACCAATTTTGAAAAAGTAACATTATTGTTAAAAGAAATTACTTTTTATTAATATAAATAAAATTCCTTCTTTATTTTGAACCACAAATGAAATTTCTAAATGTTAAAAGAAAGCATCGAATATCTATAGATCTACTTGCTTTTAAGTTTTAACTTTGATTTTTTTTTTTTAACGAGAATTGAGGAACAAGTAAAAAGTCAAAAACTATGAAACATGACATAACGCGTGACGTAGTGTTTGGTGTGAATCGGTGATTATTCTTTTTCAACTTTTCAAAGAAGCTATAAATGAATAACTTTTGTGCTCATTTACAATTCATAAATACAAAACAGAACACCATCCCTCGTACGAAATCAGCCGTCGCCTAATTGTATCAAATTTTCAAGATGACCGCCACCACCACCACCACCACCGGACCACATATTCTGGTATATCCATTTCCAACCTCTGGCCACATAATCCCACTCCTCGACCTCACCCAACGACTACTCAGCCGCGGCTTAACGGTGACCTTTTTAGTCACACCCAACAACCGTCCTCTACTCGACCCGTTACTCTCAACCCACCCGTGTCTCCGGATCCTAGTCCTCCCGGCCCAAGGGTCGCCACTTAACCCCCCGAAAGACAGGCTTTTTACTCTCATGTACGGATTGCGTGAGCTTCACTACCCTGCTCTTCTCAATTGGTTCAAAACCCACCCTTCACCGCCAGTCGCGATTCTTTCGGATTTCTTCCTCGGGTGGACCCAACAGTTGGCTTCCGAGGTCGGCGTGCCACGTGTCGTGTTCTCACCTTCCGGTGCACTTGCTTTGTCGGTTGCATTTTCGTTGTGGGTTGATCTGCCCAAAAACGATGAACCTGAAAACGACAATTTCAAGGTTTCGTTTACGAAAATTCCCAATTGCCCAGTTTACCCCTGGTTCCAGGTCTCTCATATTTATAGGATGTATGAACAAGGGCACCCAGATTGGGAATTTTACAGGAGCTGCATGTTGGCCGATAAGAAGAGTTGGGGAGTCGTCTTTAACTCATTCACTGAGTTGGAGCGAGATTATCTCGATCATTTAAAGAAAGAAATGGGCCACAATTGTGTTTGGGCAGTGGGGCCCGTTTTGCCGGCTTTTGATGACATGGCGGGATCCACCTCGCGTGGTGGGTCCAGTTCGGTGCCGACTCAGGAGGTGCTGACGTGGCTCGAATCGCGTCCTGAGAATTCAGTTGTGTACGTGTGTTTCGGCAGTCGTCAGGTACTGACGAGTAAACAGATGGACGCGCTAGCCGGCGCGTTGGAGAAAACAGGGGTCAATTTCGTATGGTGCGTGCGTCAATCCAACAAAGGACACGTGGCGGGCAATGAGGATGTCCTTCCGGAAGGATTCGAAGATCGTGTGGCCGGAAAGGGCTACATCATCAAAGGGTGGGCCCCGCAGGTTGCGATTTTGAGACACAAAGCAGTCGGCGCGTTTTTGACACATTGCGGTTGGAACTCAGTTTTGGAAGGAATTTCGGCAGGTGTTGTGATGCTGACGTGGCCACAGAGTGCAGACCAGTTCACCAATGCCAATATATTGGTTAATGAACACAAAGTGGGGATCCGAGTTGGCGAGGGGACTGACAATATACCTGAGTCAACCGAGTTAGCTCATTTGTTGACTGAGTCGGTTGATGGGACACGACCGGAAAGAATGAAAGCTAAGAAGCTGAGTGGCGCGGCCTCGGATGCGGTGTCGGACGGAGGAAGCTCGGATAAAGATCTTGATGAATTTATCAAGAGCATAAGTGAGCTTAAAAGTTAAAAAATTCAAATTGTGTGAGAAGTGAGAAGAAGGTTGTTAGTTTGTTCATAGATAATGGAAAAAAATAAAATAGAAACTGATCACTTATGTTTGTTTTTTCATCCATTTGTAAACTACATTTAATCCAATATTGTGGAAACTACAATATAAATTCTATACTATACAGTTCCAAACGTTACCATATACTATTAATAAAGCAACACCATAATCTTAAGAAATGGTAAAAGATTATTGAGAAAAAGAAAACATGGGGCAAGTGCCACAGTGTCACCATGTCGAAAGTGGTCAACGAAGAGAATTCATTTTTATTCACCTCCTCCCTTGTCTGTCTAAAAAATTAACTCATGGTTAATAAAAAAACTGGTCACAAAAATTAGTAATGAACTCTCTCATCCCTTGTCTGTCTAAAAAATTAACTCATGGTTAATAAGAAAATAGTCACAAAAATTAGTAAAAAATTAAAAATAAAATTATTGTACAAATATCTTCACATTCTCTTTCTTTCAACCGTTCGTTTCTAAGTTTCTCACCCACGGTCAACCATCACGTGGCTACCGGTGAGGAACGGCAATGGACTTCTCGTCTTTCTCTCCGACTTCTCTCTCTCTCTCTCTCTCTTCTTCAATCTCTCCTTCGATTTGAACCGATTTAGTGGTTTCGGTGAGGATTCGAGGTGGGTTGATGGTTAGGGTTCGGAGGCGGCAAGGGTTACTGGGTTTCGGTTTGGCAACAGGGTTTGGATGGTTTGATTTCGTGGTGGTTGATTTTAGGTGGTGAGAGGCAGAGGTTGGGTTTAGTTTAAGGGTGGTGGTGGTGGTGGTGGATGTGAAGCAAAAGTGGGTGTGGTTATGGTAGATGGTTTCTAGTGTTGGATTTTATTTTATTTTATTTTTTGATATGGTGTTTAAGATTTGATCTGGTGTGGTTTTGGTAGATGGTTTTTGGTGTTGATCTGGATTTTTTTTACCTTGTGTTGATCTGATGATTGAGATGTTGATCTGTTTTCTGGTATTGATTCGGTGATTAAGATTTTAAGAAAATTAAACACCGAGACAAGGGTAAAATTAGAAAAAAAAAATTCTGAATTCTAAAATAATTAATTTGTTAACCATGGGTTAAATTTTTACACATTACAGGAAATTGAGAGGGGTTCAAAAAATAAATGGTATTTTTTTAATGTAATATTTCAACACTGTCAATAGTTTAATAATTTATGTTTAAAAGACATCTATTATGGTGAACGAACATCAGATTTCTTCATTCATTTTACAGTGATATAGTTGTGAAGTAGAAAGAGAAAGTCTCATTGAAACCCAGACAATCACTCGAACGGCGACGAAGTGACGCTATGTAGACATATTCAGGGGTCGAGCTCCCCGCCGAGCTCGCGGTGCTCGAGCTACCCAGTCAGCTCGTGGGGGGCAGGGGGTAACGCCCCCATAGCTTCTTTTTTTTTTTGTCAGTACTTCAAAAAAAATATTCTCAATACTTTAAAAAATATGCTCGATTCTTTAAAAAAAAATCCTCGACTCTTTCTAATATTTGCTCAATTTTGCTACAAAAATTCTCGGTTTAACTAAACCAATTTTTTTTAAAAAAATATTCCCGACCATTTGAAAAATATGCTCGATTCTTTCAAAAAAATCAGCAATTCTTTCTACTCGATTTTGCTACAAATATACTCGATTTAACTAAACCTAATTTTCTAAAAAAAAATCTTGATCCTTTGAAAAAAATTCTCGATCTTTTAAAAAATTATCGATCCTTTGACAAATATTCTTGATCTTTTGAAAAAAAATATCGATCCTTTGAAAAAAAAATTCTCGATCCTTCGAAAAAGATTCTTGATCCTTTGACAAATGCTCGATTCTTTCAATTATTTACAAAAATATGTACGATTCTTTCAAAAATAAGCTCGGTCATATTAAAAAAAAAACTCGATTTGGCTACAAATATACTCAATTTAACTAAACCTTATTGTTGACGTTGATTTTTAGATTGTATCAGAAATGCCAACAATGATTGGATTTCGGCTTTAGATTTCAAAGAAAGAGAGAAGGATAAAGTAAACAAGAAACGAGTTTTTTACGTGGTCAAACTCCGATGACCGGAGAAACGTCAACGGATGGTTGAATGATCAATCTAGCCAAAATCCACTATGAATTTGGAATATTACAAGCTCTCGATCTCTATTTTTTCTCTCTGTATTTTTCTATGATTTCTATGTGCTTTTGTCTATATCTTTTTTGGCGATATGAGTCTATTTATATGTTTATAGAGCCCTTTTCTGCCTTGTACAAGTAATAGATCTTTGTGTTTAATTACAATTTATTTACTTGCTTAAGGCTGATTGTCTTCTTTCCTGTTTCGGAGTCTTGTATTGAAATCGAATGGGATTCCAGTAGTGCAGTCCAATTTGGACTTGTTTCCTTATAATAATGTGATATTTGTAAATAAATAAAGTTGTTGCCTGATTGGGAGCCCTTCCAGCTCAGTATTCTGTCCACTTTGGGATTCCTTCATAATATGGATATCTTCGTTTATTTAATGACCTAATCCGCGTGAACTAAGCACTAAGCTTCTCATTCGGTTTTCTTCATATTTATCCCGAGCAAGGATAATACCAGCAGGGCCCGAGTAACATCGTTTGAGCCCGAGTGGGAGCGTTATTTAATCAGTCCCGAGTATCGTTAACTGATCCCGAGTAGGTTTCATTCAGCATCTGCTTACTCGGGTTTTCTCTTCTTCGGCACTGTTTTGTAGGATATTTTCTGAATGTCTATTTGGATGTCCACCTGACAATTTATCCTCTTTGTTTGATGACGTATTCATCCGATAAAATTTACATATGACACTTATTTTCAAAAATAGAATGTCCGATCTTTTGAAAAATAAAATGTTCATACATATTCATATAAAGACTGGACAACAAATCATAACGAATTGATACATTGTTAAACCACACAGAAATATATGAAAATATATAAACGAATATCGAAAATACATAAACGAATATCACAAATATATGTTATCTTCTTGTGCAGAATCTGGAGAGAGACAAGTTTTTTGGAGAGAGAGGAGTTATCGTTTTCAAAGTGTAGATGAAAGCACAATGAGAATAAAAAATATATTATTTAAAGGCAATTTGGGTGGTTTACCATAATATGTGCATTTTAAACTTAAGTTATTAAAACGGTAACATCATTACAACAACAAAAAAATAGTATATCTCACCATTTTCACAAATTGAGAGGGGTAATGCTCATCCCCTTGAGTAAAAATGAACTCATTAGAAAATGTTCTGCAAATACGCACCAGCTCAAATTTAACATGCGGAAACATTTTTATAAATATATCTTCTACTACATATAAAAGCATGAGTTGGGCGGTGGAATTATAGCTTCCCTTTTTCTTTTCTTTTAATTTTTTTGAACGTATAATTATGGTTGTGACCTTTCAAGTTTATATAATTTTTGTTTTTATTTCTTTAAATGTAAAATTACAGATAAAACCCTTAAAGTTTATAAATTACTTAATAGATAGATCTTATTAAGATTTCAATTATAACATCCCTTATATTTGCGTTGAATGTCGAATGACAAATAGGACCCTTCGAGTTTGTATAGTTACTTAATAGTTAGGTCTTAGTAATAGTAACACAACATGGATTGTAATTCAAAATCGTAACACACTAGATTTTAAGAGATAAAAAAATAAGGATAAATTTATCTATTTTCTATTAACTATATAAAAATAGGGAGTTGGTTAGTGAATTATAGAATCCATTTTTTTGTATGAAAGTAAAATTATAGATACAACCCTTAAAGTTTATGTAATTAATTGAATGATCATAATAAGGATTATTTATAAATTTATCATTTACTTTATAATTAAAAATTAAAAGGTGGATTGAAAGTAAAATTACAGCCTCCGTTTTTTTCATTTAATTTTTTTGACTCTTTTTCTATTAACCAAATATATTTGGAAGTAAAATTATAAATACAACTCTTAAAATTTATATAATTAATTAATAGATCGGTTTTAGTAAGATTTTAATTATAGCATCCCTTATATTTTCTTTGAAAGTAAAATGACAAATACAAGCCTTCGAGTTTGTAGAATTACTTAATAGATATATTTTTGTAATAGTAACACAACAGAGATTGTATAGTAATTTCTAAAATTTATTAAAATAAAATTAGAAAAACATAGAAGATACAATGGTGCAATAAAGAGAGAAAAATAGACATCAGAAACTTACCAAACAAAACCCGATTTTGTTTCGGCTTTTACATGTGAGTTTTTAGATATAAATTAATATTTGTTAAATTGTAGGCCACTTGAAAGTGAAATAGTTTTGCTTTCTATGAATTTTTAAGTGCTGAATTATTTCGATTGTGTGATTGGTAACTAAATTTAAATTCAAATTTATAAGCATGTCAATAAATGAGATTTACAATTTTGTACCAATTAACAACGTAAAACTCAATTATATTAACATATTTATATTGTTATTATTTTCTTGTGTTGTAAAGATACGACTCAGATATTGATACGAGCACATACAAGACATGTGCTCCAAAACTTAGTAATTAAAATAAATTTCTCTTTCTCTGTACTAACTCATTTTATTATTTTTTAATACAAAAGCTGCCACATTTTATGGCTTGATATACTAATTTATCAATCAGCAATGGTAATCGGTATACCGATGCATTGAAGTTTTTCTCCATGTTAAGAACTAGTAATGAGTAGAGATGTATATTTTTTCCTAGGGTCCCAATTTTCCATGTCCCTATCCTTATTTGGGGATTTATTTATTTTTTGAAAAAATTGGGAAATGAGAGGGGATTGTGATGAAAATCATCCCCAAATTGAAATAGGGATGAGGATGGAGATGGTCGCTCATTTCTCCATTTCCTCCAAACATATATAAATATAATTATAATTTTTTTTGAAACCCTAAGTATATATACACATTTTCTTTTTTTACTACATTAATGAATTTTATTTTATATTTGTAATGAAATGTTTGCTTTTTTTAGTTTAATTTATAATTTTTTGTTAAATTGAGAAATGGGGAACCAGGGAAAACGGAAAAAATAGGAAATTGGGGTAGGTGATGGATATACCTCCCCCAAAAATTCTTCATGGCCATTAACCACTTAAGTCCCTTACTCATATCCTTACAATGTCTCACATGCGGAACAAGTGCACCTGTACCGATTCCCTTCTTTGCCTCCGATTGTAAAAGAAAGGAGCATGAAAACAAGGCTCCATTGATATGGCCTTTCAATGAGGTGGATTAATTAGTCTTCATCAGGATCCATGGCTTCAAGCCTCATTGACATGACCCTTTGTTCATCCTCATTTTTCCCAAATTGAAAAATCGGGGGGAGAGGGGTGTGGGATCTAGGAAGTGGGGATAGGGATGGGGAGACCTATATCCATCCCCAGAATCGAGCTTGATGTATGGGTATAGAGTACATGTCGGTCCTTAAATTGTATTGTGATGACTGATTCTACCCATGAGCCCTATCCAAAACGGATTTGTCCATACGGGGCTTGGTAGTCCCATCGAGCTTTAGTTCTTTTGTTTTTCATGTAATACTATTAACTTCTTTTTCAATCCTTAGGCCCGACTGTTCTCTCTAATCCAGGACTATTTTTGGGATTTGATAATTTTTGGGTCCATCCTTTTGACACCTCTAAATGGGATGAGACATACAATCCCAACTCTAAAATAGTCCTGCTGCTGTGGGATAAAATCAACCCCTCCCTCCTCATGGGTTTAGTTCTCTTGGGAATAAATTTGTTTCTCTCTTTCATCACTTATTTAAGGGAGTGTATTGAATTGTGATTTTAATAGATAATTTTGGAAGGTAAAAGTCTGACAGTATTGAATCAAGACTTTTTAGTAAGCTAGATAAGTCTGGTGATATTCAATTAGGACTTTTATTTTATTTTTTTTAAAGTCAATTATATCGTATGTATTAAATCCAGACTTTCAAGAGGCAACAAATTGCCTAGTGGTATTGGATTGAGATCAATATTTGTAGGATTTCATAAAAAAATGGATTGTCTCAAACTTTTTAGCGATAACTATAAATACCAAGACCCCAAATTTGTCTTGTCCTCTTCCATCAGACTTTCAAGACTTTTTTTAGCTAAAGAAGACTTCATGATTTACTGTAACTCTAATGAGTAAATAATCAGTTATATATATAATCTGTAACAAATTAGGATTACAACACTATACACTATAATTCATCATGGCCATTAACCACTTAAGTCCCCAACTCATATCCTTACAATGTCTCACATGCGGAACAAGTGCACCTGTACCGATTCCCTTCTTTGCCTCCAGTCATAAAAGAAAGAAGCATGAAAACAAGGCTCCATTGATATGGCCTTTCGATGAGGTGGATTAATTAGTCTTCATCAGGATCCATGGCTTAAAGCCTCATTGACATGACCCTTTGTTTATGCGCATTTTCATTCTGTGTTGATACCTATTCTAAAAAGGTATATCTTGTTTGAGTTTTTTCGGCTCTGGCTAGCTAGCTGGTTTGAGTTTCTCAAATCAGCCATATGTGTTAGCTTAGCTAGCAAATTTATAGAGCCCATATTTAAAAAAGTCCAAAAAGTCTTTAAATAAAGTCTTGAAGATTTAAGACTCTTTTTTTAAAATTTCAGAGTCCTGAAAGTCTAGTCCATTTAATCACAATAGTCTTTAAAATCATATAAATCCATAAAATCCTAGTACCAAAAAAAATTGTTTATTAAAATCTCAATCAAATACACCCCTAAATATCGTTGCGCATCAATCTGGAGGAAGCCAACAGAGTGGGTCTTCTGGAGAATGCTCCGATAGATGCCTAGCTTCGCCGTAGATCTGGAGGAAGACATCGTAGTCGGTCTTCTGGATCGTCCATCTAGATCTCTCTCTATCCATTTGGCTCCTCATCTTCACCGCACTTCTATCTCTTTCTCTCTTTAAGCTCTGCAATTCAATGCACAAATGTTTTTCTTAAAATCAAACAAAAATGTTCTTTGTAGGCAATTTGATTTGTAGGTTTTATGAAATGTGGTTTTTATTTTGTGTTTGGTGGCTGAAAATTTGAGCCTAATAATCCATGCCCAAAATGACATCGGAAGAATATGTGATGGATTTGACATTTTATTTATTTATTATTTCATTAGATTCTTTGAGGAGTTACAGATAGAAGATGAAGATAATATTTAGTTTTTTTTTTAATTTGAAGATAAGATTTCTATATTTTATGGTTGGAGATAAAATCGTATTCGTTTTTTTAACAAACAAAAATAAATAAAACAGTGTAGGGTTTTTTTTCAATAGCATATGGAGATTTGGATCTACTTCTCACGGATTTGGATATTTTTTATTAAGAATATGATTAAAAAAATAAGATCTTGCGTTATTTGATGTTCAATTTCAAATATTATCAACAATAATATAAATATCTTATAACTTATATTTTATTTAAATCATTTTTAGATATTTGTATTTTAATAAAAGATATTTAAATATTTTTTTATATCAAAAAATGTTTAAAAATAATTTTACCTATTTAAATTATAAATTAGTATAATTTTGTCCGATCCAATCTTAACTTATACCAAACACTAGATAGGATTAGGTTTAATCCATTCCTCTGTAAGACCAAACAGATGATGGTACTCATTTAATTCAACCCAATTTAATTCAATTAAATCAAATCCATTCTAATCCAATCATGTGCACCAGTTAGTTCCTTAGGGTTTTGGTACATAGGATATGCTTAGATTACTTGTAAGAGATTAGATTATGAAAAGTCTTCATTTATTGATTAGTTTATTTCGTGAACAAATCACATTTTTGGGGTATTATGTAAGGGTAACTTAGGCTCTCAAGATCTCAAGAAGAGAAGCACCAAAGGTAAAATTCTTGTGCTTACTTGCTTTGAAGAGATAGTTGCACACACTCACAAATTCATATATAACTCTTATTCATATATGTTGAGTGTTTATACTTGTGTGCATTTTGGTTTAAATGACTCTTGTTGATTTATTTGCATCTTGTAATTAAAGTTTTATGTCATGTTAGGCATTAGAATATGATGCATTTTCATCACTCTATGACTTATTGATTTTGTTTGTTTGAGTATTGAAAAAGTGGGCATTACGCTGGTGGTGCGCTACTCGACTAGCGCATCCTCACCAACGTAACATTTCAGTGGATCGCTGCTTGTCATGCGCCACTGCGCCCGTGCAAAGTTGAAAAAATGGGCAGTGCGTGGTGGTGCGCTACTCGACTAGCGCAACCCCACCAACGCAACCCCACCAGCACAACATACCAGTGGATTGTCGCATGTGATGCACCACTGAGTTGCGTCACTCGTCCAGCGCCTATTGGAAAAATAGGATGTGCGCTGGTGGTGCGCTACTCGACCATCGCATGTCACCATCGCACATAGAGGAAGCTGGAACATTTTTTTCAAAATGACCTCACTTTCTTTGGATCTCATATATATATAACTCTTTGCATTAAGGTCGTGTAAGAGTTCAGAACATCATATATTTTCCTTAGAACACATTTCAAAGGAAAAACTCTTCCAAGAACTCATCTTTAAACACTCAAAGCATTCTTATGTGCATAAAAACTTCATCTTACATCATCTAAAGTCATTTAGAGTGCATCTATGGATAGGTTTGCTTCATCACATCTTGTTTGGTAAGTTCTTCACTATCTTCTTACAAGTTAAGTGTTTTGCTTGCTAAACCATCTCTTTAATTATTTATATGCTCTTTAAACATATTCTAGATACAAATTAGAGATTGTTGTGATGACATGATTGAGTGTTGTATTGTGATAGCTTCATAGGATTGTTTGATCTATGTTTAGCTAAGCTTTTTGAACATGACATTTAGCTTATGATATCTAAGATTGCATTAATTGTCATCTCATTATCCTAGATAAGCATATAGGGTTTCCTAGCCTTATTTGTTCTTTGAATATCATCATATATTCACATAGGATATTTTATCTCTTCATTGAGAAGTAAGACTTGTGTTGCTTCCGGAAGTAGGTAGCTTAAATCGCAAGCAAGATGGACTAGGTTCACTTATACCGGGATTAGGTAGTGGTGGTGGATTTAAACTGGGATTAGGTTGTAATTCCTTTACCATTAGTGGATTCGAGGTTCTAGTGTGGCACACTCATCAGCACGTGATTTTTTCAATTTGGAGGGTTTCCACGTATATCTCAAGTGTCTTTAATATTTTTGAAATCTTTACACTTGTGATTTTGTTGTAACTAGCTATGGGCATTTTCGTCAACTTGACCTTTAACGAAAATTGGGTAAATTTGTTTAAATTGGGTGATTTTGTTCCACTTCTCTCTCCTCCCATATCTTTCTCCTTTCTCTATTACCACGGTGGTGGAAAATTTTTTGAATATTCCCCTTCTCTTTCCTCCTTTCTTCCCCTTCACACCAATGTCAGTGGTGATGGTCGCGACAACGATCGGTCCAACGACATTGAAAGGCGCACGACGAAAGTTGGATGCCGTAGAGATCTTATGGTGAGTGAATAAATTTCTTTTGTTGTTAATGATAGAGTTGAATTAGTGATGGGATAAAATAATCTCATTGAATTGGATGGGATTATCTTCTCCGCTTTTAACAAGATAAAAATAAGTTTAAGATAAAAATAGTCATGCTTGTTTGGACTCACCAAACATGGGATTGGACTAAAAGTTGTCTAATCTCAGTCCTATCCCAAGCAACAAACGCATCTTTAGGCTCTATTTGGTGTGTGGGATTGGATTTGAATATTTTGTATGATTGGATTGGATTGGATTGAGAGGAGATTAAGATTAGATGAGATTAAATTGGACTAGACTTGACTAAATTAATAATATGTGTGTTTAGATAAACATAAGACTTGACTGAATTAAGACTATGTTTTGTTTGATGAAACATGAGATTGTATTAAATATAATAATATTTTTAATTTGATAATATTTTAATTGAATAATAAATTATTGAAATATGCATTTGAAGAAAATAAATGTTTTAATTTATATATTATTAAAGTAAAAATATCCAATATTTTTAATAAATAGATTTATATTATTTTAAATTTTATAACTTGTTTATTAATAATAAAAAAATCAAAAAAGGGAAAATATAAGTGGAATTATGATGGGCCTGACGAATTTAGGTTCTTCAATCCCGTTGAGAGGAATTATGATTGACACAATCTCAGTCCCTAATAATTAAATGAAAAATGAATAACAAATTATTGAAATAATTGTTTTGATGAAATAAATATTTTAATTTATATATTATTAAATTAATAATATTCACTGTTTTAGATAAAATTACAAATTTATGTTATTTTAAAATAAAATTTAACTTTATAATTAATTTATTATTAAATAATTTTTAAAAACTAGAAAAACATTTATAAGAAAATAGTCTTGCGTTGAGATATAGAGAAAAATGTTGAAACGGAGAAAAAAAGTGGGTTGGCAGGATTGATGAGTAAAAGAGAGATGAATTAAATATCGTGAACCCATGTATAAATAGTCCTATGACTAATAAAGATAAGGGGGGAGATGAGTATATTCTATCCCATCAACATGAGACTATTTTGCTTTTGGGATTATTAATCTCATGTTTCAAAACAGCACCAAACACTGGGTAAAGGCTAAAATTGTCTAATCCTAGTCCAATACGGCGTGTTAAACAAAGCCTTAGGGTATGTTTACATGTTCCAAAATAACACCAAACATCGGATAAGAACTAAAATTGTTCAATTATAGTCCCATCTGGTGTGTTAAACACATCTTACGTTACTGGATTAGATTGTGTATATGATTATACCAGATATTATTGGATTAACTTTAGTACTCTGTATTGTTTGGTATTTGTCAGTATTAGACAATAATAAGTTGGTTAATATATATATTTATTTTCTTCTCATTGTGCATTGATTTATATTTTTTGTTTTTTGTTTTTAATATTAGCCATTAGATTAAACTACATTGCATAAGTCAACATTGACATATGTTAAATCAACGACTCGCATATAATGCACTGATATATGTATATAAGTGCATAACGATAGGAAAACCATCGTGTGTGTATAGTTCTTTTCTCCTCAGTGCGCACTGATATATATTTTTCGGTTTTCTAAATATTAGCAATTAGATTCAACTATATTGCTTAAGTCAACATTCATTTATGCTAAATCAACGGTTCACATATAATGTACTGATATAAATATATCAATGCATACCGATAGGAAAACCATCGTCAATGATATAAATATATCAGTGCATACCGATAGAAAAACCACTATGTGTGTGTATAACTTTTTCTATCAGCACCCTTTATTTTAATACAATAAGCATTTTTGATGAAATTGCATGTAATTGAATGTGTGTGTATAACTTTTCCTATCAACACCTCTTATTTTAATACAATGAGCACCTTTGATGAAATTACACATAACTGAACGTTTTTCAATTAGATTTTTTATATACATGTGTGTGCAATCAATTTTTTTGTATACAAGTGTGTGTTGTTAGATCGATAAATGTTAATATTTGAGACCTTTATTTCCTATATTTTATATTATATTTTTAGGTAAAATTTAATATTTTAATGTGTTTGTCGAGATTGTATAGAAAATAACTTTTGGAGTAAATTTAAATACAAAATGATGATTTTAAAAGATTGAAAGGAATAAAGTATAATTGTCGTAAGAAGGGACTGAAGCGTTATTAGGCAAATCAATTTGCAACAATTGAAAAAGCAACAAAAGGCATCGTTGAGCCTTTCAACAGCGCCTATAAAGCGGCCTTTGATTAAATGTCAACCGCTGTCAATAGCGCTCTGTATTTTGACAGCGTCCCAACATCAGAGGATCACGCTGTGACTTACGCTGTCAGACTGCTCTACATTTTCACAGCGATGCTTCTCCATTGCTTCCGCTGCCAATAGCACAGTGACACCCACGATCCCACAATGTTCATTGCTTATTTTAGATGGATTTCCACCCCAAATTGATTTAGAATTGTCCTAGAATTGTCCTAGAATTGTCCAAATAAAATCGTAATGGCTTTAGAAGATCAAGACATCTTTAAAAAATTTCATAAACTTAAATTAGAAGTTAATCATCCAAAAACAAATTCTAGTTAGGAAAGAATTCCTTGTTTAATTCTGTTTTCATACTTGATATGTGTCATACATCAAAGCAAATTGAGAATTTATAAGGAGAAATCACCTTTAAATACCAAGAGTATTCTATAAGAGAATTATTGGTAGAGAGTTGAAGATTGAAGATTGAAGACTGAAGACTCCATAAACATTTTATTCTTCTACCTTTCTTTATATTAGATGTTTTTATTTATTTTTCTGGTTTTTATTTCTAGCTAATTTCATTGTTAGTTATAGTTAACTTGAAGCGCTAGACATGATTCTAATTCCATGGACAAGTGTGTTTTAATGAAATATTATTTTCCTTATATTATGATTTCAATTTCTCTATAAGAATTGTTTTTCTATTATTTTTGTTTCTTTGATTGGCCACCTTAGGAGAATGATTTTAGGATTTATGTTGTAGGATAGAGTTTGAATGTCATACGGATATATTATTGCATGCAACAATTAATCGAAATTAGATCTAAATAAGGAAAATTGATTCATGAATAGCCTAAAATAAATACCATATTTTAGGGTCATGTGATATCCATATTCTCATGGTTCTTAACGGGCTCCAATTATTAAATCTAGTAAATAGTCACGCTAGGTTATAATTTGGAATACATATATTTATGCTGATGCTAAACAACTTACATATTAACTAAGAGAGAATCTATACGACTCGAATGGGATGTCAACACATTGTCATGAATATTTTTATCATATATGATATCATTAACTTCATTATTGTCTATGGATTGGATGATTGTTTAGTGGTGGAGAGGAGGTCATGACTAGTGTTTTCCATATGTTTTTCCTAATTAATTTTCTGCTACGTTTTAGTTAGTTGTTTATTTAATTTTATTTTGTTTTAATAATCAATTCAAACCCCTCATTTGAGTGTGAGAGTTAGAGTCTTTTATTTTTATATTTTTAGTTAGATTAAAGTTTTAGACGGTCTTAGATATAAACTCATTATTTTAGTAGGTAATTAATTCTTTGTTGGAATGATTCTTGCTTTTCTGTTGTGCTATCGTTTACGATTTTATACGCTTGCAATGCTTTTATTATTTTTGTTGGCCTATTTGGCAACCAACATATATATATATATATATATATATATATATATAGGAAAATACATGAAGAAATAAAAAAAAATATTGGTTTATTGTTTTTAGCTATCAATTTATATTTTATTATATTTATCACATTTAGCCTTAAACAGATAAGATTGTCCTCCATTTTATCTTTACTTCATCCACCCAAAAATTTAGTAATCTACCGATATGTAACTTAAAAATCATTAATATGAAATTTAAATGTCAATTGATATGTAACTTAAAATTAACCTATAAAGATTCTCGGCTCACAAACTTGAACTGCATCTCTCAAACTTGAACTGCATCTCTCTTTCTCTTTCTAGATATAGATCTCTCTCTCACATGCGCACACAGCTCTCTTTCTTTCTTTATTCCTTTCTTTCTTTCTTTCTTTCTTTCTTTCTTTATTCCTTTCTTTCTTTTTTGTCTTGGCACAAATCTATCCCTTCGCCGAATTTCTCACTTACATATCTATATATATTATTATACTAATATTAGTCAATCCAAAAATTTAGTCCAAATTTCAACCCAAATGACGTGACAAGTGATTTTTTCATTAACCACATCATCCCATATTTTATGTGGTGATAACAACTCACTTGCCACATCATTTGGGTTGAAATTTGGACTAAATTTTTGGATTGTCTAACACTAATCATATTATTATATATAAGCCACGCTATACACATGCACTTACACACTTGCCACCACACGCACATGCACTCCACCTGGCAACAGATTGCCTCTTCACTTAAAATTCTATTATTATTATTTATTTCTTATTGAGTCTAATTGGGCTTAGGCTTTGGCTTTTGGGCCTATCTAACAAAATCTTGGATCATGTCTTTGACCGGCAAGTAATTTGGGCATGGGAAAATCTAACTAGAATTGGACCTTACATTTGTGCCTTACATTTGTGCCGAACATGGGATTATTCACCAAATTACTTCCCTATATATACTTCAACAAAATGGTATTACTGAGCGTAATAATTGTACTTTAAAAGAGAGGATGAATGATATGTGGATAACTTCTTAGGCATCCCATAATTTATGGTGGGAAGCATTGCTCTTAGCAAATTATATTCTTAACAAGTTGCCTCATAAAAAGTTAGACAAAATCCCATATGAATTATGGATAGGGATGCACATTTATCTCTGGGGTCCCAAATCCCCGTACCCCCATCCCCATTTGGGGATTTCTTTTTGGGAAAAATGGGAAAATGGGAAATGGGAAAATAGGGAAATGGGGGGTATGGGGATGATTTTCATCCCCAAATTAAAATGGGAATGAGAATGGGGATGGGGATGGGGATGGGGGGACCCATCCCCATCCCCATTTCCCCCACAATTAAATTGAAATGGGGTTGGGGGATGGAGATCCCCATTTCCCCATTTCCCACAAAAGTATATAAATATAATTATAATATATATTTGAATTATTTGAAATATTTTATGTTGAATTTGTAATGCATTGATATTTTTTATTTGTAATGAAAGGTTTGTTTTTTTTTTTTTAAATTTAATTTATAATTTATAATTAAATAGAGAAATGGGAAAATGGGGAAACGGGGGATACGAGAAAACAGGGAAAAACGGGAAAAATGGGAAATTGGGGATGGGGATGGGGATGGGGATGAGGGGACCTCCCCCCAAACATCCCCATCCCCATTTTTCCCAAATGGGGAAATTGGGGGGGGATGGGGGATGGGGATGGGGATGGGGATGGGGGGAGTGGGGATGGGGATGGGGGGAGTGGGGATGGGGATGGGGATGGGGATGGGGGGATCTATATCCATCCCTATTCCCCAAACGTGCATCCCTAATTATAGAAAGGTCATCAACCTTCATATAAATATTTCATAGTGTGAAGGTGTTAGGCAAAGGTAGCGGTCCCTAACCCTAAAACAATTAAAATAGTCACCAAAACCATTGACTGTATATTTATTGGTTATGGAATTACCAGCAGTGCATATCGGTTCATTGTACATAAATCTAATATCTCCGATGTACATGTTAATACGATTATTGAATCAAGGAATGCATCTTTCTTAGAAAATGTATTTCGTTATAAGGTGTCACAAGAAAAACGTTCTCTTAAAAGAACTTATGATGTTTTTAGTAATAACCAAGACAATCATCGAGAAAGTACTAACCAAGAATCTAGTTGATAAAAACACAATGTTGAACCATGACGAAGCAAGACGTCTAAAACGTCTAAGTCTTTTGGTCATGATTTTCTAACTTATTTGTTAGAAAATGAGCCACTTACTTTCAAGGAAGCAATGTCTTCTTCTGAAGCATTATTTTCAAAAAGAGGCTATTAATGCTGAAATTGATTCCATCCTGCAGAATCATACATGAAAACTATTGGATATTCCTTATGGAAATAAGCCTTTGGGCTGTAAATGAATTTTCAAAAGGAAGTTGAAGGTGTTGGAATCCCGTTCATCGGTCACGCAGCGGAACTAGGTTTTAAAATTTTTATACAGATCATATATGTATATGGGACCGGTGAACTTTTGATCGTAATTATTTTTCGGAACCAATACATACAATATATAAATACAGAAAATTGTAATCAATATAATCAGAAGAAGATATAATTACCAACGTTTTGAGGCTCCTTCACTTTTCGATATGCTCTTGTCTGAACCACTCGATCTTCCTCGCTATCTCCCGGGATTGATAACTGTGTGTGGACGTGTCACGATCTCAGGAACTTGAATGGAGAATGTAGAGAGATTTGAAGAAACTCTTTCTTCTATGTGTTTCAAAAACACATAAAACATGAAACAATATATATATCTCTAGCTTGCATCGTTTTTCACACACACATATATATATTGCCAACGCCTCTGCTTGCTTTTTCTTTGACAAATATATATATATATATATATTTATATATGACTTTCTTGACTTGCTTCACCAATCTGAATCCACCCACTGCTTCAGTAATTATATATGTCTATATTAATCAGCTTCCTTACGAATATATCTCTAGCTTGCTTCTAAATTATATATATATATATTTATTAATTATTTGCATCCTATGCAAATTTTTAATTTGATTATTGTTTCATATACACATCAATATGCATCCAATGCAATCTCTTGTGTTATAATTGATATATATATACATATATATATATATATATATATATATATATATATCTTTTAATTATCCTTTTTATATATATCAAATATATTAAAAGTGATAATTAGTATTTTAAATTTAAACTTAAATTCAAATACTTAGATAAATGATTTAGTAAAATAAAATAATCCTATTATTTTATCTTCACATAAATCCATATATCAACTAACACCCTCCAATTAATAGTTAATTTATAATTCATAATTATCAATATAATTAAATAATCTAATTATTTAATTAATTTAACTATCAATATTCATTAATTAAATAATCTCATTATTCAATTAATTCCTGAATATATACGTGTCACTTTTGTAACGCAATAAATTGGACAATCCAATTAATTAACCGTGACCCTTGTTACCTAAATCGATCGGGCTAGCAAGGGGACCTAATGGACCCACAGTATTTTGAGCTCCAATAATCCTCGGAATCATTAATTAAACTCTTTAATTAATAATATTCCTTGATTATTAACTCCGGTGTTATTCCACTAAAAATCCAAAGCTGTACTCTCTCAACTGTAGACGCTTTTACACAGACCGATACAACTCGATGTCCATCGATATAGCTATTACACATGGTGTGATACTCCACAGTAGTTCATAATTAGAGCTGGGTCATAATGTCTGTTATACCCCTCTAATTACATATATCCTTTAAGTACCGTTGATTCTATAATGAACAATAAATCCTATTTCCTTACGGAATTAGGAGAGCGCTCATATTGTTCAATCCCCGAATCAACCCTTAAGGGAACTACCATCTACTTCTCACAAGAAGGAATGGATTCCACTATTGTGTACAAACTTTTCCAGCCACAAGCCAAATCGCAATCCCAACATACGGAGCATATTGATCGGGAACTGCATCCGACCTCACCCATGGTATATCAAAGACCACGATCTAACCTGAAGGAGTCGATAAGTCACTCAGGATTAAGATCACCCACATATAGCCATCATTAGTTGATATATATGAATCTCATCGATAAACGGATCTTGGTGAGAGATTCATATAGATCATGGCCCAGTCCTATATGATCACATCATACAAGATGGCTCCATTCTCATATCTCCATATGAATGATTCAGGATAGAATCATCGTACATTACAGAATGAACCGTAACTATATATTAACCACAAATAAAGTACCCAGCTTTATTTGCTATTTATGGACTCTTTAGATTGCACGTCTCTTACTGTATCCATCCGTATATGACACTCATATACACAGTTCAAGATTACATCCGGCAATCTTGGATGTTAAATTTATGCACAAGTTTATAAAATAAATAACATAACAAGAATGAATTGAACTTTTCTTTTTTATTTATTTCATAAATCCATTTACAAATTACATCTTTAGGACATAAACCCCAACAGAAGGTTGATGGAAGATTGATAAGTATAAAGCAAGATTGGTTGTCAAAGGATATAAGCAAAAGGAAGGCTTAGAGTACTCTGACATATATTCACTAGTTACGAGAATAACATCCATTAGAATGTTGATTGCAATAACGGTACTGCACAATCTAGAGATACATCAAATGGATATTAAAACGACATTTCTAAGTGGCAATTTAGATGAGGAAATCTATATGGAACAACCTGAAAGGTTTGTAGTTCCCAGTAAAAAACACAAAGCGTGTAAGCTTGTTAAGTCTATGGCTAAAGCAAGCACTGAAACAATGTCATTTGAAATTTGGCAAAGTTATGATTTTAAATGGGTTCAAGATAAATGAAGGTGATATATGTGGTACTAAGAGCACTCAAGAGGGATTTGTATTTGTTTACCTTTATATGGATGACATGTTGATTATGGGCAGCAATATTGGTATGATTAAATCAAGCAAAAAGAAATTGACCAGTAATTTTGACATAAAAGATTTAGGTGTTGCTGATGTGATACTGAGAATTAAAATTTCTATAACATTTGATGGATTAATATTATCTCAATCATATTACATTGAGAAAATATTGAATAAGTTCAGTAAATATGACATTAATCCAGTGAAAACACCTTATGATTCAAATCTTCATCTTAGAAAAAATGATGGACAAAGCATTTCACAAGTAGAATGTGCTCGAATCATTGGTAGTTTAAAGTATTTCATGAATTGTACAAGATTTGATATAGCGTACACAATTAACAAATTGAGTAGATACACAAGTAATCCTGAATAGGATCAATGGAAGGTTATAACTAGAGTATTTAAGTATTTGACATACACAAAGGATTTGGACTACATTACATATGATATCTTGTCGTACTTGAGGGCTATTGTGATTCTAATTGGATATTTGATACTAAAGACTCGAAATCTACCGGTGGATATGTCTTTACAATTGGCAATGCAACAGTATCATGGAGATCTACTAAGCAAACACGTATTGCTATGGAATCATAATTTATAGCCTTAGATAAGGTTAGAGAAGAAGTTGAGTGGCTTCAAAAAACTTTAGAAGATATTCTATGTTGGCCCAAGCATGTGCCCGTTATATGTATATATTGTGATAGTCAATCTGCAATTGGAAGGGCACACAGTAATATGTATAATTGTAAGTCTAGACACATACGTTGAAGACACAATACCGTCAAATAACTGCTCTATAACGGTATTATTACCATTGACTATGTGAAGTGAAGAGGTGATTTAATGGATCCGTTTACCAAAGGTTTTGGGTAGAGAGCAAGTTTACCGATGAATAAAAGGAATGAGATTGAAGCCCTTGTAAAGAATAGCCATAATGGAAACCTAACATGGTTGACTGAAGAGCCCAAGATCCATGTTCAAATGAAACAACAAAATTATGGTATACTTTACCAAGCACTGCGGAGATAAAATCTCCTTCCCATTCTTGTGTTATGAAGCAGTGCTACCTACAATAGATTTAGGCTAAACTATGCTTTTAATGATCTCATAATTTGATTTATTCAAGTGGGGTATGGCAGGGTATTATTTATGGGTAGTCACCTATATAAGTGTGAGATGTGGCCATTTCTATGAGAATTTTACATGGGGTTGAATTCTCTAAAGCACTCATTGTTCAAGGCTGAAATGAACACAACCGTATGAATTCGAATATGTTTGGAATGTTATTTTATGAGTACTATTGGCTTGGTTTACACCAACGGCTGAACAGTTCAAGACATCACATTCACTGATTAGCTAAGTAAATCCGATATTACTTCACTAGGAAACACTACAAAATATTTAACATTTTATAGCTTTGCTTAAGACCATATCCAATGCATATGCTAATGTCAATACTAAATTTGACATAAAAAATAGTAAAATAATATATTTAGCACATCATTTTAGCATTGTACTTCATTGCATAACTCCATTTCAAATGCCATTTTTACTTTTTTTTATTATTTAAAATTATAAAAATCAACAAATATAATTAATGCATTCAATTTATATAATATTTTTATTGTTTAAAATTATAAAAGTTAATAATTAATACATTCAATACAATTAATAATAGTATTTTTGTAATTAAAAAAACAACATTTATTGTTGTGCCAAATTTAGCATAGTCTATTCTTTGTGCCAAATTTGGCTCAAAAAATAGCATATGCCAAATTTGACACAATATTTGGTATTGCATTGGAGGATGTTTTTTTTTACTTAATACTAAACTATAGTATTAGCACATTGAAATAACATTGTATTGGAGATGTTCTAATAACATTCTTTTTAAAAAGCTATAAAATTTCCATTTATAATTGCTTTTGTTATAAAATGTTATAGGAGATATATAAGGATATTGTTTGGGTACTGACCGGTCAGTACCCAGCTATACTGACCAACCAATGGTTGGTTGCCACATAACCCAAAACAAGGAGAAAATAGTAAAAGGTGAAAGAGTTTTTATCACGCAGCAACATCCCATTGGGGAGTCAGTATAGTTGGATACTAACCGGTCAATACCCAAACTTTTCCGATAGATAATGGGTAACATTTTATTATTTTATTACTTTTGAATAGCAATACCATGAATGCTACACAATAACCAATGCATTTCAAAATTTTAATCAACTTTTATAGCATTTTAGATAAAAATAAATAAATAAACAATTTTGACAGGCTTCAAAATCGTAAGTGGGAAACAAAACGAAAGACCCGCTAAAATTTTTCATTATTTTTTTTTGGGAATGACCCAACTATTATTTGAACCTCAATTCACATCTTCCACATCTCCCTTATCCTTTTTTTATATTTTGCTTTCTCAATACCTAATGTTTCTTCTCAGTTCTCACAAATATGCCTCTCATTTGTTTTTTTCTTTAAGAATCAGTCTATGAATGTGCAGATCTCTCAATCCAACTATTCGCTTGTAAAAACTAACACACAAAATAATTTACTGAAGAACTATTTATTTAATTGATTGATAACAATGAACTGATGTCAACTATTTATAGTAGCTGGGATGAGGTAACTTGATAACATCAAACCTCTAACTGATAATTACAATAAAAATAAATCAATGATAATCTTATCTAATGATAATCCTAACTAAAGATAAATATGAATTATCTGAAGGATAAATCCAACATAATATCTAAAATGATAAATACAAAGATAATACTTGGTTTAATCCTACATAGCTCCTCTTAAACCAAGTCCTTCATAGCTCGTCATGCCCAAAAACTTCTTAAGCATCTGAAAAATGTCAGATTTGAGCGGCTTTGTGAAGATGTCTGCAACCTGTTCCTCTGAACGGCAGTACTCGATCACGATCTCCTTGTCTTTCACCAAGTCAAGTATGAAGTGAAACTTGATATCAATGTGCTTACTTCTACCATGGTAGATTGGATTCTTGGTCATAGAAATGGTGGACTTGTTGTCGCAGTAGATCATTGTAGGAGCATCCTGTTGATGCTTTAACTCAAAGCATGCGACGATGCCACACAGCCTATGTAGCACCAAGAAAATACTCCAGAACCAAGATGGAATGCAAATCCAGATGTGCTTTTCCTCTTTTCCGTATTACCTGCCCAGTCACTATCCGTATATCCAACAAGCTCGACTTTGTTAGCGGAAGAGTAAAAGATATCATCACCCAATATACCTTTCACATATCGCAAGGTACGCTTGCCAGCCTGCAAATGAGATTGTCTCGGAGAATCCATGAACCTGCTAATAAGCCTAACTCCATAAGAAATATCAGGCCTGGTAGAAGTTAAGTATCTCAGACTTTCTACTAACCTCCAAAAGATGGTAGCATCAACTCGCTCTCCAGACCCATCCTTCTCTAACTTCAACCTTTCTTCAACTGGAGTCAATATCGGCTTACATCCCTCCATCTTGAACTTTTTCAGCACATCACCAGCATACTTCTTTTGACACACAAAGATTCCTTTATCTGTCCGAGTCACCTCAATGCCTAGGAAATAGGACATCGACTCCAAATTTGTCATCTCAAAATGACCAGTCATTGCACTTTTGAACTCTGCAATCATATCAGGGTTATTGCCGGTAATAATCAGATCATCAACATATAGACACACAATAAGAATATCTCAATGGGAGTTGGATTTGATATACAAAGTGTGCTCATAAGGACATCTCTGAAACTCATACTGGATAAAATATGTGTCAATGCATGTATACCACGCCCTGGGTGCCTGTTTCAACCCAATAAGGCCTTCTTCAACTTGTAGACATTATTTTCTTGCCCCTTCTTTACATACCCTATAGGTTGCTGTATGTAGACTTCCTTCCCTATCTCCCCATTCAAAAATCCAGATTTCACATCCATCTGGAAGATTTTCTAGCGATTTTGTGCAGCAAGAGACACAATCAAGCGAACAGTGTCAAGTCTGGCAATAAGAGCAAACACCTCGAAATAATCGATCCCTGGATTTTGCTTGTAACCTTTTGCAACCAGACGTGCTTTATAGCGTTCCACCTCACCATTTGACTTGTATTTTGTCTTGTACACCCACTTAACACCGATAGGATGCTTTCCACTTGGCAAATCAATAAGCTCTCATGTATTATTCTTCTCAATCGCACGAATCTCCTCATCCATTGCTTTCAACCAGCAATCATTACGAGCAACATCTTCATAAGTGATAGGATCACAATCTGCAAATAATGCAAAGTTCACCAACTCTTCATCTGTTGGATCGTCGTCATTACTAAGAACACAATCCTGCAAACGAGCTGGTAATACCCCGTTCACGCTATGGACGACGGAAAGATTCTGTTGAATGTGGGTTCACCTGGGACGGTGGAGCCACTGGGGTCGAAATTGGATCATCCCTAGAATGACCATCAATCTTATCCAGGTCAACATCAATATTAGAAGAGCTCCCCTTACCGCAAGACCAGTCCCAACATCCTTGCTCATCAAAGGTAACGTCCCTGCTGACAATCACCTTTTCGGTCACTGGATTATAAAGTTTATAACCCTTTGTTACCTGACTGTAGCCGATGAAGATACACTTCTCTGCCTTATCATCAAGCTTCTTTCTCAAAGCATCAGGTACATGAGCATAAGCGATACACCCAAACACTCATAAGTGTTCAATGCTGGGTTTGAGTCGAGTCTAGGCTTCCTGATGAGTCTTTCAGAGAACACTGTTGGTGGGACATCTATTCAACAGATAGAATGCACTTGCAACTGCATCACCCCAAAAACCTTTGGACAATTTCTTCAAGTGTAACATACATCTGACCATGTCCATGACTGTTCTATTCTTCCTCTCGGCTACACCATTCTGTTGAGGAGTATATCTTGCTGTCAACTGGTGATTGATGCCATGTTTTTGTAAGAAACCATCACAGACAACATATTATGTCCCCCAATCTGTTCTCAGAGTCTTGATAGACCTATCACTCTGATTCTCTACCAATGCCTTAAATCTCTTAAAGGCATCACAAACTTCTGACTTCTGTTACAAGAAATACACCCAAGCCTTCCTACTGAAGTCATCGATAAAGGTAATAAAATGCTTATATCCCCCATTTGACGGAGTCTCCACGGAGCATAGATTTGAGTGCACTAGCTCCAAGGGCTGACTGGCTCTCCACGTCTTCTTTATAGGAAATGGGTCTCTGTGTTTTTTTCCCACAACACATTTCTCACATACCCTATTAGGAGGTTCAATGACAGGCAATCCTGAAACCATCTTCCTTGAAGAAAGTAGCTTCAGACTCCCAAATTTCACATGATCAAATCTCATATGCCATAACCAGCTCCCGTCTCCGATTACAGAACTAAAGCATGGTAAAGTGTCACTGTTAATATACAGCGGAAACAAACAGTTTGGTGACATGTTTACCTTTGCTATCAGTCATTTATGTTCATCGTTGATGGTGCATACCCCTCTGTAGATCCGCATATCATACCTCTTCTCTGAAAGTTACCCCATGCTCAACAGATTTCGATGCAGACTCGGAACAAATAGTACCTCTGAGATGATATTCTTGGATCCGTCCTTCAAAGAGATGGAGATTTTACCCTTCCCCATTACTGGCACCTTTGAGTCATTCCCAAACTTCACTTTCGAAGTAAATGTCTCATCCAATTATGAGAACATCTCCTTCCTGCCACACATGTGGTTGCTGCAGCCTGTATCCAGAAACCATCTGTACTTGGCATCATCCACTGCTACGCTACACGCTAGCAACAATGTTTCTGAATAGTCTCCATCTTCTACAACATTTGCCTGGAAATTTCTCCCATTCGATTTGCACTCATTCTTGTAATGGCCATATTTTTTACATCTAAAACACTGAATCTGATATTTACTCTTCTGATTAGTGTTATTGCCTCCTCCACCTTTCCCCTGGCTAGATCTGGAAGCAACTCCCCTCCTATTTTATGAGTTTTGACTCTTCTGGCTTGCCTCATAATTCTTTCGGGTCTCTTCTTTGTCTTTCTTAAGACTCAACTGGCTCTACAAACCTTCCTCCACCTCGATCTCAGACTTCTCATCTAGACGTTGTTCATGGGATTGGAGCGAGCCCATAAACTCATCCAACGTCATTGCCTCAAGATCTTTGGACTCCTCGATGGCAATCACCTTGTATTCAAACTTTTCGGTTAGTGTTCAGAGAATCTTCTCCATAATCTGAACATCTGAAATTTTCTCACCATTGAACTTCATCTGATTAACAAGTGCCAATATCCGTGAGAAGTAATTTGACACCTTCTCGATTTTCTTCATTTGGAGAAGCTCCAACTGCCTTGGCATGGTCTGTAAGCGGACTTTCTTCACCTTCTCTACTCCTTGGTAGGTATTCATCAGAATGTCCCACGCCTGTTTTGCTGATGTTGTATGTGCAATTTTCTCAAAGATCACTAGATCCAACAATTGGTTAATGAAAAAACTCGTTTTTAGATCCTTCTTGGTTGTTGCAGCATCCGTTGTCCCAGTAATACCCTCGGAAACAACAATCCATAACTCCTGGTATTCAAACAAAAGTTGCATCTGGACCCTCCAATACTCAAAATTGGTTTTTCCGTCAAATTTTGGTATTTGTGGTTGTATTGTGTTATTATTATTATTGTTAAGGGTGGCCATTGTAATTTGCAAGACAATAATAATTAAACATAAAAGACAAATTAATAAATCAGTAAAACAACAAAAAATCACAAACCAACCAATTTTGCTTTTACTGTTCTTCAAACGCACCAAACCTTCTCCAGCTTTCCCTCTCGTTTGCTACTCTTGGTCACACGATCGCTACAAGTCACGATTCCAATGACTTTCTCGGTCGACGACGATGTACTCCTGTCAAGCAATGGACGGCAAGATGAGTCAACTCGTCACTACTTCTTGGGCTGATTTCGAACGGCACAACAACCTCGTCTCACTTTCCGACGGCATGTGGGTTGTGTGGAGGTCTGTCCGGCGTCGCTGGCTGTTACTCCGAACTCCTGGATCTTCAACTCCTGGATCCGCCTACCACTCTTGGATTCTCAACTCCTGAACCCTACCCTACTGCCCTCTTGGCCTCGAATTCGGCTCTGATACCAAATGTAAACACTAACACACAAAACAATTTACTGAAGAACTGTTTATTGAATTGATTTATAACAATGAACTGATGCCAACTATTTATAGTAGCTGGGATGAGGTAACATGATAACATCAAACCTCTAACTGATAATTACAATAAAAATAAAACAATGATAATCCTATCTAATGATAATCCTTACTAAAGATAAATAGAAATTATTTGAAGGATAAATCCAATATAATATCTAAAATGATAAATACAAAGATAATACTTGGTTTAATTCTACATCGCTAGATGAGCTCAACTAAACAAATTCCAACCAAAATTTTGTTTCTTGGTCTCTCGTTTGTATCGAAAACTCATAAAATCAAGTTTTAAATCGGTTATTAATCTTGCATGATCATTTCTTTGAAAAAAAAAATTTCATCTTTATATGGTGTCTTAGTACCCAAATGTGAAATTTTGGTTTTCATTTTACTATTTGTTTTTCTCTCAATATTAGGTACAATATCACTTGATTTTGCGTTTTAAGGTATGTGTTTTTTTTTAAAGTCTATTTGTATTTTTTTATGGCACACAATACAATATAACTTGAATTGATATACAGATAATGATTATCCTTGCAAAGTAGCACCGAATTTTACTTAATCTTGGCTGTTTTGTTTTTCATGTTTATTTGGTGATTTGGGTCTTGTTCTTTACTATCATATTTACCTTCTACACTATAGTTTTTCAGTATATTGGGGGTAACTGGTGTTGTATTTTGACAATAATTGTTTTTAAATACAAAAATGTTATCTTCTTCTTTTTTTCTTTTGAGAAATTTTTATCTTTTTATAATTTTTAATCTTTTTTTTTGTAGCTTACTAGATTTGGATTTGTTAATTAGGTTTTGGTTATCTTTATTGTTTGAAGCATTTTGATTTAGTGCAATGTGATGTTTTAAAAGCTAGCTTCATTTACTGCACAAATTCGTTTGTTTGATTGATTCTGCTAGTTGTTTTCCTTTGTTTGGTTACATTGTTTTTGTAAAATTTATAATGTGTGCAGTATTTACATTGTGTTTGCTCAGTTGCTAGGGCCAATATCGATTGTAAAGAAGGGTTACATTGTAGGTCAAGAGATGGTGAAGAAGTACCAACCAATCTTCTATCACGAGATGCTCAAGTTGCAAGTTGACTTTGGATCGATATCATAGCTTTAGTTTAGGTATTTTATTTTCCTTTCTACTCTTATAAGGTTAAATTTGTTTATATTGCTTGATAATTTTAGTCTCAAGTTATATATTTTATAGCATGAGACACAACATAAATCATGAAACATTAGACTTGAATGTAAGTATTTATTGGTGCTTTGAGATCTTTTTGCATTGGTTTATTTGTGTAAGGGAGTTTAAATTTTCGAGCAATTTATATTATCAGGGGTGGGCCCACATGGACATCAGGTAGGGCCCGTGACCTAACTCATTTTTTTTTAAAAAAAATGTTGATTATATATATATTGTATAGAGTTTATTGTTTGGGTACTGACCGGTCAGCACCCAGATATACTGACCAACCAATAGTTGGTTGCCACGTAACTTAAAGCAAAAATGTTAAAAAGTGAATAAGTTTTTGCCACGTGGCAACATCCTATTGGAGGGTCAGTACCCAAACTTTTTCCTTGTATATATACATATTTATTAAGAATAATTAACAATGACCTACTGCTAGAGGTGTCCACGGTTCGGTTAAACCGTTAGAAACCGAACCGAACCGAAACCGTTCTTTTAAAACCGTAATCGAAACTGAACCGTAGCCGTCGGTTTCGAAACCGAACCTTAACCGTCGGTTTCGAAACTGAACCGTAACCGTCGGTTACGAAACCGGTTGGAAACCGGTTTTCCGGCGGTTCGGTTACGGTTATCCAATCCCAAAAATCGCCTCAAAACCGGCAGTTATAACCGTTGGTTTTGCTATATTTTATTTTTAAAAAAACCAATAGAATTGTGACACATGGCAATTCATTTGCAAAAAAAAAAAAAAACAATCGAAACCGAACCGTAATCGAACCGAAACCGAATCGTACTTGTTAAATCAGCAGTTATGTAACCGAACCAAACCGTTCTACTCTGATTACAGTTACGGTTAGGTCATTTTACGGAACCGAAATCGACGGTTTTTAACCGAACCCGAACCGTGGACATCTCTACCTACTGCTAGTATAGCTGGTAGTGGATCTTTATTTTTAAACTAAGGGTGTTTGGTTCCAGTCTCATCTAGGTACTTCTTTAACTTGATTTTATTTCTAATTTTTTATGTCTTATTTATTTTACCATCTTTTCTGATTCATTTTCTTTATTTTCTTTATTTTCTTTATTTTGTCTTTGTCAATTTCTTCACTACCGTTAATTTGTGTTTACTTAAATTCAATTTGATTCTATATTAAATTATATACTATTATTTTGGATTTTTATTATTTATAATAGTTTTAATTTGACATATTTAACAAATCCGATCAATAAACCCTAAAATATCATATTATACTTTATTGGATTAAATAGTCAATCTATTACTATGATTCGTTTTATTTTATTCTTAGTATTTTTCTTTATTTTAAAGTTTTAATTTATTAAGAATCAATAAATCAATAATTTGAAGAATAAAAAAGTTAAAAACTTATCTAGTAACAGTTATTTATAAATTATTTTTGTATAAATTTAAATTGAATTCATTATAAATGCAAAACAAACTTTCCTATTTAAAATTAGATTGGAATTTATTCTCTTTTTTTCATTATTCAGATTGTTTTTCTTATTAATATTTATTTTTTTAATATTTTTCTTGTTTTTATTTCTTTTCAAATGTAAAATTATTTAATTCATCTGAGTAGACGTTCCATTTATTTTAAATTATCTAAAAAAAACTATTTTATTATGATCTTAATTTTTCAATATATTTTCATATAATTATGGTATTAATTTATTCAAGTTTCCTACCCGATTAAAAATTTTAGGCCCGGTTAATGTATATAATGTTTACTTCCTTCTATTTATGTTCCTTAATGAGACAGTGAATAATTTTTGTCTATTAATACTGTTTTTTTTTCCTTTTGCTCAGGTGGTGAACATGGAGATACAATCTTTTGTAAACTGAATTGGACGTACGTTGGAGATAAATGGTTGTTGAAACAAAATATTGAATTTTGAGATTAACTTTTTTGTTTAGACATATACTTTTGTACGGGAGAACTTTGATATCACAAACTATGTAATTCTTTTGTTATGTAATGGAATGACTTGAATTTTTTTATGCACATTTTTTTATTTAATTTTTAGATAATTTTAAATTTCATTATTGGAATTTGATATTTCGTTCATACAACAAAATAATAGCATTATAGAATTTGTAGTTTCTTTAAAATGCAGTAAAATAAATTTTATAGCATATAAGAAGAGCCACAGTTTGAAAAGCTACTTAGTCAATATTTTATGAGTAATACTACTTTTCCAAATCTGGTGTCTAAATAATGTGGTAACAATCTAGTCCATTTTTTTAATTCATGTAAATCTAATCCAATTTAAATGAATGGAATGAAGTGTTGCCACCTCATTTAGGTATTAGATTTAGACACCAAATTTAGGTAAAGTAGTATTACTCATATTTTATAGTTTTTCAAGACTGCAATAAAAAGAAATTGTAGCACTTACAAAAAAACTATTAAAGGACTTGTCATGGCATTTCAAAACACAATTGTAGCATTCATAAATTGCTATAATTGATAGTAGACTTTTAATAGCTTTGATTACGATAGCGTTAGATTAAATGCTATCTATTATCTATGATAGCACTCATCTCATGCTATGATATGCCAATTTTGTTGTAGTGAAAGGTTCAAGGCCAAAAATTACATATCATAATGCAATAACCTTTCTTTAAGAAACTCTCTCAAGTGTCTACATTGTTATGTGCATGGTGTTGTACCAATTTTCACTCATGGGGGATTGTTGGAAATATGATACTAAAACAATAAATATTTAATGTTTATTTGTTTGAGAAATCATATTTGATATGCATAAAAAATTGTTTCCAACAACTAAAACCACATGAAAATAGAATGAATTTAAAAGGTGTAATATGTAATGAAAAGATTTGTGTATTTTTTGAATTGACACTGAGTTTTTAAGAAGAAATGTCTTTTGAAATGGAAAAGATACAATCCTAAACAGATGAAGTTTTTCATTTAAATCATGACCTTTCTTACAGACACTTTGCATCTATAAGTATTAGACGTTATACATTCAATAAACATCCAAAAAAATTCATATTACATAAATTACTATATAAAAGCATTGAGTTTTGTTATTGAGAGAGAAGTGTGCATGCATACTTAATTCGCCGATCGATTGTGGTTTTGAAATGCTACTACCACGATAAAAAGAAGTCTTTATATTCTAAAAAACAAGCGCCGATTAACCTATAATACCGGTGGACGGACATAAAATGTTTTAAAGATAGTATTAAACATTAATCTCGACTTCAAAAGGAACTACTAATTTATAATTTTATTCTTTGTTTATTTTACGTCAATTTATTTATGTAGCAATTGACATCATTTTTTTCTAATACTATTAATATTGTATTGAAGAGTACGTAAATCCGAAGATCATGTTTCATTTTTATATACAATGGTGCTAATAATGTATCAGCAAAATACAAGAAAATAGAAGATAGGTATAAAAGGCTCAAGATTTATTCATCACATAAGACTGTCAATTTGCACCTTCCATTCTTACAAACCGGAGCACATTCAATAGAAACATGAAATACCAATATACAGTAAACGTCAACCAATCAACAAGCATATTGCCACTATCGAGGTTTAGATAGCTTCCACAAACTTGTACAACAAACCGAACATTTCGTCTTCAACAGTTTGGCTTTATACGGAAAGAAAGATCACGATATCATACCACTATAAAAAAAAAAAATTATTGGGGTTTATAATTCCCCTAAAAAGCAAATATGTTATTCGATAATAAAGGAGTCACTTTTTAAATACCTTGAATCGTCAGAACCGTTACTGGTCCAACATTGGAGTAATATCAGAGTATTAAAGAATCAATAACCAAGACTAATAAAAAGATATTCCACTCACATTTCACTCTTTGATAATTAAATTATTCTCTTTTCCCGATTCCAATCCACCAAGATGCTTGATCAATCCTTCCAAATCCTTGACAGAAGTCCCACTTTTTTCAACAGCCTTAATTGCTTCCTCACGTAATTCCATGACTCGTTCCCTCATGACTCGGCTTTCACTGCTCACCGATTCCGCCACCACTCGAGCTAACTCAGTCGAGTCAGGCACTGTTTTTGCACCCTCACACACCAATTTAGCAACCCTTAAGTCATCAACCAACAACCCAGCATTCACAAATTGGTCAGCACCCAATGGCCACGCAAGCATTGCCACACCAGCTGCGATCCCTTCAAGTACCGAGTTCCAACCACAATGAGTCAAAAACGCACCAACTGCTCTGTGATTCAGTATCAACACCTGTGGCGCCCACCCACTTATCACAAGTCCTCTAGCCGCCACACGATCTTCGAACCCGTGAGGAATCAAGCCGTAGTTTCCCTCCACGTGACCTGCACTGGGTGCTTTAACGGACCATATAAATTGTACATTACTTTTCTCCAACCCTAAAGCTAGCTTCTCCATCTGCTCATTGCTCAACACAGCTTGACTTCCAAAACACACATACACCACCTTCTGATCTTGACACGTGTCAAGCCATGATATAACATCATCCCCCGAAACCGAACTTGACCCGCCTCTCTCTGTGGTTTTCTCAGCAGAAGGGAGTAACGGGCCAACAGCCCATACCCGACTGTCCATTTGTTTAGCCAAATGATCCAAATAAACCCGCTCCAACTCAGTAAACGAGTTAATCACGAGTCCCCAACTCGCAATATCGCCGAGAAATCCATCTTTGATAAATTCCGAAATTGGGTCTCCTTCAACATAGCTACGATACATAGGAGAGACTTGACACAAAGGGTATTTTGGAGATTTCGGAATTTTCGGAAACTTAATGAGTTGATTACGATCACGAACTTCGTTTAATCTGGGCATGTCTCTCCAGAGAGCAAAAATGACAGACAAAGCAAGAGCACCAGAAGGCGAGAAGACGATTGGACGAATACCAATCTCACAGGCTAATTTCTGGGTCCAGCCCAAGAACATATCAGAGATAATGGCAACCGGCGGTGAAGGGTGGTTGTGGAACCAGTCGAGCAAAGGATTGTAGAGTTCACCGAGAGCATGCATCATAGTAACGACGGAGTTCGAAGGCAAATCTTTGCAGTTTTCTACGCCGTCGGGGATGGAAGAGTGCGCCGGGAAAGGGAGGACTAGGGTTTTGATTGATGGGTGTTTGGAGAGAAGTGGGTTTAGGAGAGGGAGGTTTTTTGGGGTGATGAGGATTGTTATTGTCAAGCCATGAGTGGCCAGTTGGTGGCTCAGATCTAGAAGTGGTATCATGTGGCCTTGTGCTGGGAATGGAAACACTAAGATATGAGCAATGTTGCCTAAGATTGTCATGGCTGGTTTACAGAGACAAAGTTTGGTCGACACCAATGGAGAATAAAAGTGAGAGAATATGGTGTTTTTATATAGGTGAAGTTGGTGGTTGTGGTGGTGGTGATACTGTGTTTGATGCAAGAAAATGTTTGATGCATTACTTAATGGTGCACCGTTCAAATTAAATGGATTCTAAAAGAGCGCCTTCAATTTTTGAAGATTTTCTCTTTAAATACAGTGATCCTTTCAAAAATAAGAATAATTAAATGCAGTGAACAATTACATATATTAGGTGTATTAGGAACTGGATATTGAGATTATGCATGCATCTCTATCACAATGAAATATTGGATATTAATTTTCTTTATCACAAAAAGAGAATTAGATTAAAACTTCCCAAAAGTATTTTTTTTTTTTTAGAGAACTTTAAAAGTAACCAAAAAAATTAGTGGGTTTATTGTTTTTATCCAAAATTAGTAATTTTATTGTTTTTACCAATTTTTTCACTTTTGGGACAAAATTACCCTTATATTATAATGACTTGAAAAATGAAACAAAATAAAATCAAAATCAATTAGTTAAGAATTAAAATAATAAAACAAATTGAAAACATAAAAACCCAAAAACGAGACTTCAAATTCATTCTGATTGTTGTTCATTGTTAGTGTTAGTGAGAAACCCAAAAAGTCGAGCGTGACCCCCGACCAATTGCGGTGACCAGACCCGACAACCTAACGACGACCACCACCATGACGAGACAGCGACATCTACACAACGACGACGTGCAGATGAGAGAAACCAGAAGCGAGGACGAGACGCGACTGATGAGTGGCGACGAGAGCCGACGACTTCGATAGAGCAACGGTGCCGACGACGACCACCATGAAGAGCCACCGACGACGAGTCGACGACGACGTGAAGACGGACACGACGACGACGACGCGCAGTCACCAACGGTTTGCAGCTCCTCTTTACATTTGACTTTAGGGTTTCAATTTTTTTTGTATTTTTGGTTGATAGAATCCGAAATTGTTTTTGATTTATACATTATCAAATTAATTTTGTTAAGTTGTGATAGTTTTCAAAATTTGAACAGAGATTTGAAGGTCCACAATTTTTTTCAGTTGAATAGATTTCGAAATTTGAGCAGAGATTTTAAGAAATTGATTTCGTTCACCTGTGAATGATTTCGAAGTCTGAACAGGGATTTGAACAAAATGCTTTGAACTTGTGATTGCATATCTGGTGTTTGAGTGTTTTTTATATCTAGTGTTAGCTTTGCATGTTAAAATAGTTAGCATGGTTTGTGGGTCCAGTCAATGAGTTGTTGTGAACTGCAGTGTGTTAATGATGTGAAATTGTGCATTTTTTATGATTTAATTGTGTATGAATTGGTGTGTTTTAAGTGGTTGTGACCGGTTGTGTTTAATTATGTATGACCTGGTGTGTTTGATTGGGTATGACTGGTGTGTGTAGTTGGTTATTACTGATGTGTTTAATTGTTGTATGAATTGGTGTGTTTAATTGGGTATGACTGATATGTTTAGTTGGTTATTACTAGTGTGTTTAATTGTTGTGAATGAGTGTGTTTGATTGGGTATGACTGGTGTGTGTAGTTGGTTATTACTGATGTGTTTAATTCTTGTATGAATTGGTGTGTTTAATTGGGTATGACTGGTGTGTTTAGTTATTTGATTGGGTATGACTGGTGTGCGTAGTTGGTTATTACTGATGTGTTTACTTGTTATATGAATTGGTGTGTTTAATTAGGTATGACTGATGTGTTTAGTTGGTTATTACTAGTGTGTTTAATTGTTGTGAATGAGTGTATTTGATTGGGTATGATTGGTGTGTGTAGTTGGTTATTACTGATGTGTTTAATTGTTATATGAATTGGTGTGTTTAATTGGGTATGATTGATGTGTTTAGTTTGTTATTGCTAGTGTGTTTAATTGTTGTGAATGAGTGTGTTTAATTGGGTATGAACTGGTGTGTTTAATTGGGATTGAGTGTATGGTTGGTTTGTTTAATTGGGCATATGTGAGTTTACTTAAGTGAAGCCACGTTTTTTATATTTTACAGAAGGAGAACATCGATTATGATCAGTTTCTGAAGGTCCAAAGGAATAAATGGACTCAAGAAGCATTAATCAACGTTGGGTGTCGTTTGAAGTACATAAGCAATATAGAGGACATAATACGTAAGGAGGGGAAGCAAGCTGATTTTATGGCGAGTTGTTTCAAGCAATTCGGTCAGTACCCTACAAATTGGTTGTTCTCTGCTCAGATCGTACACAGCTTACTGTTGAGGGAAATTCAGATAGATGGTGCATCCGAGAACGAGTTGTGGTTTTCGGTTGGTGGGAAGAAGGCAAGATTTGGACAGAGAGAATTTTGTTTGGTGACCGGCCTACCGTTTGGGAAAATCTCTGAAATTATTAACACTCCTTATGTGGCCAATGAAAACGGCATCCACAAAAGATATTGGCCTGACGAAGAAGCGGAAGATTTGAAGGTGTCCACTGTTTATGATCGATTTATAGCCGGTAACTTCTTGGAGGCCGATGATTCGTTGAAGATGGCATTGTTCCTGATAGCAAACAATGTATTGTTTGGTCAACCATTTGATAAAAAAGTCACCCCTTGGATTTTTAATTTGGTTGATGATTTGGAGGCATTCAATGGTTTTGCATGGGGACACTATGTGTTCAAGATGATGCTGCATTACTTGAGACATGGTTTTAGGTCAAGAAACTCAAAGAAAGGGTATGACAAGGTCAGGTACCGGTTATACGGTTTCCCGTGGACTGTTGAGGTTAGTTCCTATAATTATTCTATTATTTCTGTCTCTATACCTTTAAAAAGTTTAAATTAATTATATATAACAAAATTAGGAACATATAAAGTAATATATATTAATCAACAAAAAAAGAGGCTGCTGCATGCATTAATATATATTAAATATTAAGGTTTCTTTTCAGGTATGGGCGATGGAGGTTGTGGACAAGTTGATCGATGGGTTTGGCATGAGATTACAAGACACCCTGCCTAGGATGAGGCGTTGGACGATGCATAAGAGGCTGCGAAATTTTGTGCAAACGCTTTTAGATCTGGAAGCTAGTATTCGTAGTGAGAAGGTGGATTAGTCACATACACACTATTTCTTTATTAAATTGGTTACAACATTTTAGACTACTAAATATTATCACATTATTACAGGCTGATGTAAAGGAGGTTTTGGATGCAACAAATGATGAGGCGTAAACAGATTATTGGGTTGGAGTTGACTACAATATGACGGAGGGTCCGCAATTTATACCTTTGGTGGAAATGGAAATGAAGGAAAAGCATGAGTTGTTGGACGAGGGGGATGATGGTAACGATGAAGTTGTTGGTGATGGTGATAATGATGATGGGGTTGCCACCAGTCAAAGGGCATTGAAGAGGAAGACACAAAAAAAAAAAAAAAGACATCGGTGAAGAAGAAGCAAAGAAAAGCAGTCCCAGTCACCAGGCTTGATCAGGATGAAAACTATACACCTGGATATACACCTACCCCTCATGTAGACTATACACCGGGATATACACCTACCCCTCTCCCACCGCATCCCCATATGTCATCCCGACAAGAGCCTCGATCTAAGGTAAGTGAACTAGAATGATAGTCGTATAATTTAATTTTATCTTTTTATTATTTTTCCTATGACACGTGCCAGTGTGTTTAAATGTACACTTTATGGAGATGCTAGAATAACCGAATTGTTGGAGGCAGTGAGGGCACTTCTAGATGTGTTGGATGCTGTGGTAAAATGGGAGGTGGCACACCTCCCATGTGTGCTTAGAAGCCTGGTGCAGGAGATACAGTCTTCCCGAGGTGAAAGCAACCATGAGGTATATTTATGCATAGATGTTATTTATGTATTACTCGTTTGGATATTTGTGAATACGATTGTTGGGTGTCGTAAGCACCGGTGACCGTTGTTAGAGATCCGAGCTTGGATAGGGAGGAGGTACATACAATTGTTAGAGATCATGAGGTGGTGGATCCCGCAACGGAGAAGGTGGATCCCGCAACGGAGAAGGTGGTAGGCAGCACATGCTTGGTAAGTGGAGATATTTGGATGGGTTACAACTACGCAGAGGAGAAGGATCGATCGATCCGAGTTAGGCTCCGATCTGCGTATTGCATGTCTCCATTTATTGACCCGACCCGGGCATTTGCAAAGAAACTACAGCAAGACAAGAGTAAATATGATCAATTCAAGAAGAAAGCAAAAGCAGCAAGGTATGTCATTGTAAACCTATCATTTTTACACCTTACTTTTGTAATAAACAATATTACAACGCTTTTTTTGTTTACATTGATTTCAGGCGAAACATCGGAACGGAGGAGTCCGTTGACAAGTCTTTTTTATGGAATTGGAAGATCCTACGAAGTGGTTGTCCATTAACGTAAGTGTACATTTTTTTGATTTCATAGTTTGTGTATGTATTCGCTATGTATTAAATTTTTTGTATATATTGTATACATTTTCTAGATTTGTATTCATTTATTGGTTTTTGTGAATCAGCACGTGGACGCATACATGAGCTACTTGGCAAAAAGGCGGGAATCGGACCCCGATAACTACAGACATAGCCTAGTTTTACTTTCCACTGAATTTTATGTAAGTATAGAACATGCATGTGTAGCTGGCAAAAATATGAGTGCAATGAACATCAACTTACAACTTTTCATTAACGTTTGTTGCAGACAAAACTGAATTTGGCATGGAAAAAGATACTTGAGATTGACAACGAAGCTGAATCTTCTTACGATGCACTCGCTTTTCAATGTCCGCATGATTGGATTGAATATGGTTTTGGCAACAGACCGGGATGGGGACAGCCTTGGTGGTTGTATACACAAGTGAGTTATATGTGCTATTTTTTTGGGTATTCAAATGTTGTCTTATGTGGTTGTATCAAACACAACCCACACAGTTGTGGTTCAATATTGTTTGTTTAATGAATGTTTATGTTGGTTGTGCTTGAATGCAGTTGTGTGTTCCCTGCTGTGTTGGGGAACCAGATGGTCACTGGATATTATGCAAGGTTGATTTGCTTGACCATCACATTACCATATTTGACCCAACCGGAGCAAAGACAAAATCAATTCAAGTCGAGCGTTTCAGGCAACTAATGCACCTGAGGCGACTCCTGCCAAGTATCATGAACATGTGTGGTTTCTTTTCAAATAAGAGCGAAAAACCACGAGGAGCTATGTTCACTGTTTCGGTGTCTAGCAACCAAATGATCCCTCAGCAGGTTGACAAATGTAGTTGTGGAGTTTTTATTTGTAAGTATGCAGAGACTTAATCTTTAAGAAGGGTAACTGGAAGTGGCGACAGAAGGAAATGAGCAACTTTCGAAAAGATATGGCATTCCAGATATATAACAATAGTGTACCATAACAGTCTCCTATAGATTTGTAGACGAATTTCCAGGTTCGAATATCCCACTGCATTTTCGGCATCATAGGTTCTTTAGTTTGTTGATTGTAATTGTTTCATTGTTTGTTAGTTTTGTTTACTATACACAAGTGGATTATGATTGTTTCATTGTTTGTTTGTTTTGTTTAGTGTACACAGGTGGATTATGGAATGTTGGAGTTTTTGTTTACAATTAGGATGGACAACAAAGGGTAAAAATGGTTGATGGACACTAAATAGAGTTCGCAAACACTTTATTTAGTTTGGCTGTTGTATGTAATGAATGTTAATGATGTCTTTTATTTTGTATATGGATGTTATGGAGTCCTACCGAAATACTCTGATGTGTTATGGATATGTTTAGGTATAAATTTCTTACCACCAGTGTGTTTAATTTGTGACAACCGGTGTGTTTAATTTGTAGGGCACTGGTGTGTTTAATTTGTAGGGCACTGATGTGTTTTATTTGTGACAACTGGTGTGTTTAATTTTTGGTCACCGGTGTGTTTAATTTGTGACAACCGGTGTGTTTAACTTTCATGTCACCGGTGTATTTAATTTGTGACAGCTGGTGTGTTTAATTTGTAGGGCACTGGTGTGTTTAATTTGTAGGGCACTGGTGTGTTTAATTTTTTGGTCACCGGTGTGTTTAATATTTTGGTCACCGGTGTGTTTAATTTGTGACAACCGGTGTGTTTAATTTTTAGGTCACCGATGTGTTTAATTTGTGACAACTTGACTGTTTTATTTATAGACCACTGATGTGTATATGTTTTGATCAACTTTTGAATGTTAATTTCTGTAAAATTTGTGTTTTTAACTTAATTGATTAATCATCAAATTGCTTTTACTTTTTTCACAATTTATATGCTCACTAATACAATTCATTTCGTAAAATAAAATTAGATGACCACAAAATAACTTGATAGCAACACAACAATTATCCAATTGGTAGCAGTATACAAGCACCAAATTACAAGTTTTGCACAATAAACGTAATTGTAATTTCCAATCCAACTACACGTACACAAGCATCCATTTGATAGAAGCAACCATCCATTTGATTTATCTGCGCGGTTTAACATGACTGTAAACAAAGAACCAGTTTATTCCAATGGACACTAATATATAAAGTTTAGTAAAAATAACCCAAAAGTTGTTTACTGATATGAAAATATTATGGGGACATACCTCATTCAACATCATTGTCTGGATCCGTAGGGTTATCATATGGCCGTGTTGGACATGTCCTTATGTTATGTCCCTCTTGTCCACACGACTTGCACTTACGACGTTGTCGAGATCGTGGATTTGTTGGTGGGCTGGGAACACTGCATTGCTGATCGACCGGTGGGTTTGCACAATTTTGTCGGTTGTGGCCAGATTTCTTGCATATGGTACAATACCTACTCCTCCGACCATGCTCGCCTGCAGATGGAACCCTATTCTTTCTCGGTCTACCGGCTTGAGGTCACCAGTCTGGTGGGAGAACAACTTCTGCACGTACTTCCCCTGGAGTATTCCATTCGCTTGGGTGTCCAACCGGAAATATGAGACCAGAACAGCTTTCCAACCAGGTGTTTGTTTTGTAGAAATCCGAACAAAAGTCGGCAATTTTTTTTTACAGTGCTTACAACGACAATCATTACAAAATAATTAAACGTAATACGAACAAACAATGCATATAAGTATTAGTACAATATATACCTTATAGCAGCTAATACATGACTACAAGGCAATAGGTCATTCTGAAATTCTTTACAAGTACAACTTTTCTCATAAAGGTTTACTAAGCCATCTTTCTCACCGTCCTTCACATTGAAATTAACATGATCTATTGGGCGCACCGTGTACTTATGTGATGTTTCATTTTTTTGGGTTAATTTCTCAGTAGCCCACCGAGAAAGTTGTGTTGTATTTCTGGATGCGGCATCACAACGTTCATGAAACCATTTCTGCATCATATCTCTAACGTACTCAACCAACGTTGTTATTGGCAACTAACGGGCATACCGTAAACAATTGTTCATGCACTCCACAATATTGGAAATCATCCCCCCATAACGTCTAACCGGACAATACGCACGAGACCATCTGTGAGGGCCAACTCTCATCAAATATTCATAAGCTCGCATGTTTACACAGCTTAACTCTCGCATCTTTTCCAAGAACTCTGTTTGTCTATGTGCCCTAGAAGCTTCATGGAACAATTTGCACACAACATGGCTTTTGAATCTATTCTTCAGGTTCATGTTCATATGAAAACCACAAAGGCCATGTGGTATTTCTGGGTACTCTTTAGCCATAGTTACCTTGATTGCAGGACTGCGATCGGAAATGATGATACAATTCGTAGGACATCCTATTGTCTTTTTCAACTCCTTTAAAAACCAAGTCCATGAATCCTCGCATTCAACATCACCCCAACCATAAGCAAGAAGGGAACACTTGATTGTTTGCATCTTGGCACGCTGCAATAAACATGACACCGCCAAACCTACCCTTCAAATGAGTTGCATCAATGCAAATTGCAGGACGTATGGTCGTCTGAAACCCCGACAAGTGAATCACTAAAAGCAATAAACAAATATTCAAATTTTTTATCGACGTCAGTCTTTATTGTTGTTACAGTACCATGATTCACGCGTTTCAATTCGTGGCAGTATACAGACAACAACCGATATGATAGATCAGGAGAACCAAAAACATTTTGTTCAGCAAGTTCTTTTGCCCTTAATGCCTTTGTATACAGCAAACTAAGTCCGTGTTCCACTTGCATATCAGTCATGATTTCTTTGGGTTTCAAAGATCGACCACTAACTGCAAGTTTCGGTGACAGTATTTCACCAATAAGCCATGCACTTGCTTGTCGATGACGGTTGTACAACTCATCAATTGTACAACTCATCAATTGTACAACTATGTTCTTCCTCAAACTTTCAGACTGTCCAATAATTCCCACCTTCTATCTTAACCGCACGGAATTGAAATTTACACTCAGGATCCTTGCAACCAACTTCATATCTACCCGTGCATGACCTAGTAACACGAATTTCAAAATTATCCTTTAGTGCGTACTCCTGCAAAGCAAGCTTCAAAGCTTTTTTGCTTTCGAACATCCCACATTTGGATAACCGATTACAGGAACTAGATTCCTCTGTTCTAACTAGTTCGAAACTGTAGTTTGAAGCTCCGGGAATCATCCAAGGTTGGGAGACTGGAATTCCGGATCTATCACCAACATTAATGCCACCATCTTCAAATGTATCTCGATTTAAACCAGTAAAAACCGGTGGAATAGACCCTCTGCGACCACCATCTGTCGAATCCGAACTCATTCCATGATGATATGTTGCCTCATCATTCACACCCTCACGACTTCCACCATCACCAATGTAATCTTCATCAAAATCCTCTAATCCATGCTCACTATGGGAATTGTACTCTGGAATCGAACTCTCATCCTCGTTAATTGTTGGGTCCTAAAAAATAACAGGGTTTCCAATCGGGGTTTCAAAAACATTATCAGTTGTTGGCATAGAACCGAAGACGTTGTTGCTTCCACCACCAGATTGAAATTGTGCCGTCAATTGTTGTACAAAACTTTGAAAAACAGGCTGAACGGTAGGAACACCCACGTGACCGGGTTGTACACTAACTTTCTCAACAACACTAACATACACCTCCGGAACATGTCCACCATCGCATAACAATATTTCCACATCTCTATCATCTTTAATTTTCGGTCGGGCTGGCCTAAGCCTAACCCCGGTATCAACCAAAGGTCTTAACTCAATACTAAACCTTGTTAAGTCAACATTCGCAACACCTTGTACAACCCTAGACAACTCACTATACGTCAAATTCCTACAAACTTTCACAAACTCTGTTTCACCACCCTCGTAAAAGTTTCCCACCCATTTGCCACCATAAGTGATTACCAATTTCGTTGGGTCCATTCCTGCATTCCAACAAATCAAAATCTCACATTTAAAATACAATTTATTAAACAAGTCACAAATTATACAAGGTGCAACCTATTATACACAACATGATAACCCAATTAAACACACAAGGGTAAACCAGTTTAAACACACCAGGGCATAACACATAAAACACACCAGACCATACCACATTAAGCAAACCACGACAAACCAATTAAACACACCATGGCACACTAAATTAAACACACGAGGGATAACCAATTAAACACACCAGGGATAATAAATTAAACACCCCAGGGCATAACACATTAAACACACCATGTCAAACCAATTAAACACACTATACAAACAATATTGCAAATACAATAGAACGCCACATTCAACAAACCATGAAAAACAAATTAAACACACGAGGGAAAACCAATTAAACACACATCGGCAATAAATTAAACACATCAGGGATAATAAATTAAACACACCAAGGCAAAACAATTAAACACACTGTACAAACAACACTACAAATACAATGGAACACCACATTCAACAAACCATGAAAAACAAATTAAACACACTAGAGATAATAAATTAAACACACCAAGAGATTTCAATTAAACACACCACGGTTTAACAATATAACACACCAAAGTCAACTATCTCCTTCAACCTTTAATCATTATAATCTGCATATGAAACAAAAAAATAGGGTTTCTAATACATACCTCTAGAAGAAGGGCCTTCAGAATCTTTATTCATCATAACAACCTCACCCAAAATTCGTGAAATACAAAACTCAATCCCTAAATTTCGAACCAAATCTATACAAAACCCAATGGCTTTGTAGACAATGGCAGCACTTTCAACAATAATGGAGGAAGCTGAAGAGGGAGGAAACTGAAGAGAGAGGAAACAAAATTTCAAAAATGCATTACTATGGTGTGACAGAGCAGCTGCAGAAATTGAAGAGAGAGAGAGACAAAATTTCAGACTAAAAAAAAGAGACATTTGTATGTGTGTGACAGTAGAAGAAAGAAGAGAGAGTTGTGGGCGTGAGATGTAGAAGAAGAGAGAGCAGCAGGGCGTGAGATGTAGAAAATGAAGAAGAGATAGTAGAAGAGAGAGCAGTGGGCGTGAGAGAGCAGTAGAACGTGTAGAAGAGAGAGAATATAAAATAAAATATATAATAAAAATAAGTAATTAAACAATTATTGAATAAATGAGGGGTATTTCAGTCTTCACAACCAATTAATGGGTAAAAACAATAAATTTATTAATGTTGGTTAAAAACAATCCAATACCTTAATTTTTTACTACAAAGGGGTATTTCCTCTCTTTTTTTTATCTCTCTATCTGAATTCCGTGAGATCTTACATGGCATAAAGGAAAATTCAATATCAATTCAAATTATAAATTAGAAATTGAACTTCCAGTTTTTCTATAAAATTATAAAACTTTTTTTTAAAATTACAACAACTACGGGACCTAACAAGATTATACCGTATAAAGGATTGTTCCCCCGACCAATCCTTTAAAAGGACCTTTAGTCCCAATCGTTTAAAAGAACCTTTATTTACTTGTAATAAGTTATTATTGAGTTATATATATATATATTGAAATTAAAATGGCCTAAGAGGGACATGGATCAATAGTTGGGAAAAGAAAAAGGACATGTATCCACATGTTTATGGTTTGATTGTAATTTTAATGATGTATTTTGGGATGCTTATTTTTATTGTATAAGAGGGATATGAACCAGTAGTGTAAAAAAAAGGAACAAGTGAATAAGTGATGGAACTCTATAAAAAATAAGTGAGACATGAAGAGATATAGTTGTCTGATTTAATTGTCTAAAGAAGAAGTTAAAAAAAAAATCAATATAGGCATTATATAAAGGGTTTTTAGCAAAATTGCACAATTTTAGGTACTAAATTACAAATCTACCTTAAAACCTAAATAAATTGCAAAACTGCCGTGAAATGACCTTCCTACCCTTTTCAACAATTGAAATCATTTTCACTCAATTTATCCTAATTCAAAACCAAATGCACAGTTATCCTCTTCAATCATGAAAAACAATTCAACAAATATTATCCATCATTAAAAATTAGTTATTTCAAAGAATATAAATGGGAAAAAAAATATCCACAACAAAAAATAATTTTAGTCATGAGAAAAACAATCAGGTTATGGTGACCCGATATCAGGTCACCTTATCTCGAGAAAAAAAAGTGTCGGGTCACCTTGTCCCGATGCTTTTTTTCTCGACGCTATTTTTCCTTGGGACATGGTGACCTTCCTTTTTTTTATAGATTTTATACCAAATCCGATTTTTTTTTAGAAAAAGCAAAGATATGTGAATATCATCATCAAAATAAGGATTAAGGGGTTGAAAATATAATTTTACAAAACTTACCCTTCAAATAACTTTATATGACATTCCACAATGTTTTTAAAACCTAAAATATGAAAAGGAAAGATGGTGTAGAAAAAGAAAAACGTTAGACGTTGTTTAGTTAATGGTTTGATGATTTTGTCGGTAAATTATTAGTTGATAGTTGGTAAATGTAATAAATAAGGTTAATAAATGGGTGTAGTTATAAGTGAGGGCATTTTGGGAGTTTTAGGGTATTTTTATAATTTATTTGAGTTTTAGGGTAGATTTACAATTTTACCCCTGAAATTGGACGGTTTTTAGAAAAACTTGAGTGTCCTTTTATTTTGTTTTTGTTTCTATAATTGTTTGGCTTTATTTTAAACAAATACTAAGGGGGGTGTATTGGTTCAAGATTTCATTAGACAGTTTGGGGAAGTAAAAGTCTAGTGGTATTGGATTGAGACTTTTTAACAAGTTAGATAAGTCCGGTAGTATTCGATCAAGACTTTTACGATTTTTTTTAAAAGTCCATATTGTCTTGTGGTATTGGATCTATACTTTCAAGAGATAACAAATTGTCTTGTGGTATTAGATTGAGATCAAGATTTTTAAGATTTCATGACAAAATAGATTTTCTAGACTTTTTAGTGATATTTATAAATATATTGAACACAAAATTATCTTGCCATCTCTCTCAATATTTTCTAGACTTTTCTCTCACACTCAAAATCATCTTTAGCTTTCTCAACCTCCACACCCCCATCAAATTTTCATTATAAATTTCAGTTTCCTCAACTTCCATACCTCATTAGATCTTCCATATCCCATCAGATCTTCAAAATTGTCTTGTCATCTCCCTCAATACTTTCTAGACTTTTCTCTCAAACTCAAAATCATCTTTAGCTTTCTCGACCTCCACACCCCCATCAAATTTTTATTATAAATTTTCAGTTTCCTCAACTTCCATACCTCATCGGATCTTCCATACCCCATCAGATCTTCAGCTTGGACGAGTTGTCGTCCACAGATGGGTGATTGGTGACCGGAGATTAGAGATAAGAGGGTGGAGTAGTGCAATAATTTTACTTTGTTTTTTTTAACTTAAATTTCATATAACAGATGTTGAATAATGATTCCTAATCGTGACATCTTTATTATTGTTCATGCTTCTTTAATAGGTGTAAATAATGGTTTATTTATATATAAATTGTAATGACTAGTGTGGATAAAGATATAATTGTATTACTAATATATACAATGGTTCTTTAGTAAGGACGTCCTGAAATTATAAGTTAAGAGCGTTCAATCACAGCCACACATTCATATTGGGTGTGGGTATTCGTTAACGTGTGGAGAAAATTGAATACTACAATCGACTATTGAAAATCCATATTTATAAAAGTCCAAAATATTTATAAAAGTCCAAAAAGTCTTGAAATAAAGTCAAGATAATCCTAATAGTCTATAAATAAAGTCTAAAGACTCTTTCAAAATTCTAAAAGTCTAGTCCATATAATCATAATAATCCTAAAAGTATAATCATAATTATCATAATAATCCTAATAGTCTTGTAAATCTATAAAATCTTTGCTTCTTAAAATTGTCCATTAAAATTTCAATCCAATACACCCCCCTGAGACTTTTTTTTTTTCTCTAAAGAAAAATGTATTTATTGGACCATTTTAATTTCAACCCATTTATATAAAACTCAATGAGTAACGATATTTGCACCCATTAAAAACCGTATGTACACTCCAAATTATTATGTTTTTAAAAATCCAGTAATACCCTTGAATAAAATTACTAAGAGCACTAATTGTTTGTTAGTAAACCCACCAATAATTATTAATTAGTTTCATATTTTAATCTTTTGTAAAAAAAAATCCTATTAATGGTTTGATATTAACATATATCATAAAAACTCTTTCTATTTTAATAATTCCCCTAGATTTCTTTTAAATATATTTTCATTCTCTTTTAAGGAAATATAAATTGATTACTAAGTATGAATAATTAATAAAATTTATGAAACAAATTTGGTTGTGAAAAAGTAAAGTTGTAAATTAATTTTTATTAGAAAAACAAAATCATTTTGTATATAAACAAACTTTGAAACTAACTATATTATATATAAATATATTATTTCAAACACACTTTATAATTTTTTATTTATCAATATTATATGTTTTTTTCTTGTCAATATATATATATATATTTCATGTTCTTCAATTTCATCAAACACCTATATATCTTTCTTTCTTTTTTTGAAATATCATTTAACACCTATCTACTTCCACATCACTTAGGATATGTCACAAATTTTGCATCCCTACAACTTTCTCAAACAGAAAGTGGTTCTTCAATAAAAGAAAAAATAACTTTAAATGGATTTTTAATAAAAAATGGAGTTTGATTTTGGAGAAAACAAGAAGAGAAAAGAAGTAAGGAAGAGAAAGAATAGTAAGAGATTTAAAGGTAACAACAAATTTTGAAATAATAATAAAGTTGATTAAATAACATAATAATAGTCATAGATGGTATGTACTTATAAAAATACAATACAATATAATTAAAGAAAGTGTATTTTGGCATTAAGTGAGATTTATTTACAAATTATAGATTTTTTTTTAATTTTTATGAGTATGATTACGAAAGAGGTGTATATACAGCTTTTAAGGAGTGTTATATATTATTGCCACTCAAACTCAATAATAACTAATTACAAGTAAAAAGAAATACCCCTTTAAAGAATGGGCACTGGGTTGAAAAACTTACAAAACTTACCCTTCAAACAACTGTTGACGGGAAATTTGCTCGAGATGAGAAATTCTGTTGACACCCTTGAGACCACTACCACGAAAGTGGTGGCCGGGGTCGGTACCGTTGGTTCCGGATCAAGATAAGAGAGAGACGAGTGGCTGAAACGTAATAACAGTAAATGAGAGCTTTATTATTGATATATTGCTTTAAGATATAAATAACTCTCTTGTTTGCTCACAGTCTCTCGGAGGTGTAGGGTGGTGGCAACTCGGTGCCTGTCGAATAGTGGAGATGAAGGTGACCGTGTTATGAATCCAGAATTTAGGCCCTCCTTCTACGTGTATATCTCTTGTTGTATTTTTGTATGTGTATTGTTCTCTGATTCTTGTATATGTCTTTGTTTTTCTGTCTTTCTGTCTGTCCCCTTCTACCATGCTTGGCCTCTCCTATATATATCATCCAAGTAAGTTTTTAGTTCGCGAATACTCTACCGTGATCTCATGAATCTGTTCCCTCCTTATCGGGCGGGATTCGTTATTTAAATTTGAATTGTTTCCGGATTTGATGATGTCGTTGACGAAGATAAGTTTGTTCCCTTATTTGAATTAAACTCTTGACGTGCATGTAAATATTACGTGGAGATGATCCTTTGTGCACTCGTGCCATGGATCTTCATGGAGGTCACCCTGCCAGCTGCCTGTTGCCCCATAGAGCGAGGTAGACCTCTGCTCTGGCTCTGTTCTTAGAAGCTTAAGATGGATTTTTCCTGACCCATGGGGGCTTGAGGTTCCCTTGTAGACCTTCCCGGGAGGTAGCTGGGGTAGTGTAGATTTAGGCGTGACTCTTTCTTTATGTCCAGCAAGGAAATCGGGCTTCTGGAGAGGTTGGCAAGCTTCTTTCGAATGTCTCTTGATCTTGGAGACTTCCCCTGGCATCTATGGGGCGGTTATAGAGCTCAAACTCAGAACTGAGGTTCCCCGATAGATGGCCTGGAGAAACTCGGCTTCCAGTACTCTTGTGAAGGCTCATCCCGGTCGCCTTTGGCTTGTCTTATGGTAGCTTTGAAGCCGAATCGGCCTTCCCTGCTCCTGCGGGGTGGCTTTACGGTCTTTTCGGGCTTCGTGATTGTCGATTATGGGTGAAAATTTTCTCTTTGACCTCTGGCCAAATTTCACTATTAACAACAACTTTATATAACATTCCACAATGTTTTAAAAACCTAAAATATGAAAAGGAAAGATGGTGTAGAAAATGAAAAACGTTCGACGTTGTTTAGTTAATGGTTTGATGACTTTGTTGGTAAATTGTTAGTTGATAGTTGGTAGTTGGTAAATGTAATAAATAAGGTTAATAAATGGGTGTAGTTATAAGTGAGAGCATTTTGGGAGTTTTAGGGTATCTTTGTAATTTATTTGAGTTTTAGGGTAGATTTACAATTTAACCCCTAAAATTGGACAGTTTTTAGAAAAACTTGAGTGACCTTTTATTTTGTTTTTATTTCTATAATTGTTTGGCTTTATTTTTAACAAATACTAAGATTTTTTTTTCTCTAAAGAAAAATGTATTTATTGGACCATTTTAATTTCAACCCATATAAATAAAACTCAATGAGTAGCGATATTTGCACCCATTAAAAACCGTATGCACACCCCAAATTATTATGTTTTTAAGAATCCAGTAATACTCTTGAATAAAATTACTAAGAGCACTAATTGTTTGTTAGTACACCCACAAATAATTATTAATTAGTTTCCTATTTTAATCTTTTGTAAAAAAAAAATCCTATTAATGGTTTGATATTAACATATATCATAAAAACTCTTTCTATTTTAATAATTCCCCTAGATCTCTTTTAAGTATATTTTCCTTCTCTTTTAAGGAAATATAAATTAATTACTAAGTATGAATAATTAATAAAATTTATGAAACAAATTTGGTTGTGAAAAAATAAAGTTGTAAATTAAATTTTATTAAAAGAACAAAATCATTTTGTATATAAACAGACTTTGAAACTAACTATATTATATATATATATATATATATATATATTATTTCAAAAACACTTTAGATTTATTTTTTATTTATCAATATTATATGTTTTTCTCTTGTCAAAAAAAATATATATTTCATGTTCTTTAATTTCATCAAACACCTATATATCTTTTGTTTTTTTTTTTTGAAATATCATTTAACACATCTACTTCCACATCACTTAGGATATGTCACAAATTTTGCATCCCTACAAGCCTCTCAAACAGAAGGTGGTTCTTCAATAGAAGAAAAAAAATCTTTAAATGGATTTTTAATAAAAAATGGAGTTTGATTTTGTAGAAAACAATAAGAGAAAAGAAGTAGGGAAGAGAAAGAATAGTAAAAGAATTAAAGGTAACAACAAATTTTGAAATAATAATAAAGTTGATTAAATAAGATGGTATGTACTTATAAAAATACAATACAATATAATTAAAGAAAGTGTATTTTTGGTATTAAGTGAGATTTATTTATAAATTATAGATTTTTTTAAAATTTTTATAAGTATAATTATGAAAGAGGTATATATATAATTTTTAAGGGGTGTTATATATTATTGCCACTCAAACTCAATAATAGCTAATTACAAGTAAAAAAAGTACCACTGAAAACTAGGCCAAAGGCCAGCCTTTGGGGAGTCCTCTCCCCGATGGTAAATATTATAGTCAATAAATAACTTTTCCCCGATAGTTACGGTCTAATAAATAACTTTTCCCTGATAGTTACGGTCTAATCTCGCTAAGTCCATGTAGTAGTTGTAATTTTTTTTTTTTTTATAAATGTTTTATAATTTTATAGAAAAACTAGAAATTCAATTTTAAATTTATAATTTGAATTGATATTGAATTTTCTTGTATGCCATATAAGATCTCATGAAATTTAGACAGAGAAACATATAAAAAAAATTGAGGGATAATTACCTTAGTGGCCATTAAGTTGTTTCCACACTATCAAAATAGACATTAGATGATGATTTAGTTTCAAAAATGGTTATTTTTGGTTTAAAGTATGACAACAATGGCCATCCAATTCCGTTAACTTACTATTAAATGAGTGACACTTTGGTAAATAAGAGGATGACATTAATTTATTTTAGATTTTTTTTTGAAATCAAATTTTGGTTTTATTTTTAAAACAAATAATTATATTTAGTATGTGTATATACTTATAGCGGCATATCTCAAACACACAACACACACACACATATATATATATATATTAGGATATTGAATGTGAGCCACTTATTTATAAAAAAGTTTTGATAAGTGCATACATGTCAAGTCAAAGTATGTAAAATAAGTGACTCATATTCAATATTTTTATATAATTCCACCGGTGTACACTTGTAAGATTTTTTTTTATATATATTTATTTTCAATTTATAAGAAGATATTAGTATATAATTATAGTCTATATATCATTCATGATGTAAAACAATCGTTATATACATATAACTTATGTTTTTCCTAGACCAACATAAGACTCATTGTTTAACATTACTTTTTCCAATTAACTGAGTTTGATACTCTTTTTGTGTTTTATAGACTTCCCAGATGAACCCAGCTAGAATTTAAGATCGGTTTGCTGGAAAAATATAAGTTCTATACTAATATATATATAGACTATAGTTATATACTAACATCTTTTTATAACTTGAAGAGATATATATTATAGAGTAATACTAATTTATCCAAATCTGACGTTAAAATGACATGGTAACACTTCAGTCCATTCATTTAAATCGGATTAGATTTGTATGAATTAAATAAATTGAATAGATTGTTGTCACATCATTTGGGTACAAAATATGGACAAAGTAGTATTACTCATATATATATAGTGGTTCTCTCATAAGAGATCTCTTATTTTAATTTCGGTAAGGACCACCATGAAATCACATTCATTTTTATAAATTTTGATATGAATTTTTTTATAGATGATATTTTCAGTGAAATCTACCTGTGAATAAAATTTGAGAATTTTTCAAGCTCCACAGTTTTTTATCTCGGTTTTGTTAAATATAAAGGCATCGGAAAAGTGGTAAAATATAGAAAATTCAAGAAAAATAGATTTAGTATTTGAAAAATTCTCAAATTTCATTCGTAGGTAGATTTCATTGAACATATCATCCACAAAAAAATTCATAAAAATGGATGTGATTTCATGGTGGTCTTTACCGAAATTAAAATAAGGGATCCCTCATAAGAAAATCTCTCTCTCTCTCTCTCTATATATATATATATATATATATAATGTTAATTTGTCAAAATTTGGTATCCAAATGATGTGGCAACACTTCAGTCCATTAATTTAAATTGAATTAGATTTATATGAATTATATGAATAAACTAGATTGTTGTCACATCATTTGGACACCAAATTTAGGTAAAGTAACATTACTATATATATATATATATATATATATATATATATATATATATATGTTTGAGATATACTGATATACGTATATATGCATACTAAATATAATTATTCGTTTCAAAAAACAAAAAAAAAATGATTTCCAAAAAAAATAAAAATAAAAAATTAAGATCATCCTCTTATTTACTAAAATGTCACTAATTTATTGGTAAGTTAACGGAATTGAATGAAATGACTATTGATATCAGGTTTTTCACTAAAAATATTCATTTTGAAACGAAATCCTCATCTGATGACCATTTTGAAAGTTTGGGAACAATTTAGTAGCAACTGGGGTAATTATATAAAAAAGTAATTACTTTTGTAAAGTCTTAATTTAATTTTCCTTTAGTGATAAATAAATTAATATCCAATATTTCCATTGAGGTAGAGATGCATGCATAATCTCAATACCCAGTTCCTAACGCTGAGTCGTGCACCGGTTTAAATTAAATGGATTCAAAAAGATCATATTGTCTCACCTTCCTGTCAGTATTGAAGATTTAAATGCAGTGATCCTTTCAAAAATAAGAATAATTAAATGCAATGAACAATTACATATCTTAGGGGTATTTAGGAACTGTATATTGAGATTATGCATGCATGATGCATCTCTACCTCAATAAAAATATTGGATATTAATTTTCTTTATCACAAAAGGAAAATTAGATTAAAACTTTCCAAAAGTAATTAATTAATTTTTTTGTCTGTTTCTCTGTCTGAATTCCGTGAGATCTTCTATGTGGCATACATGAAAAATGGAAAATTTAATATCAATTCAAATTATAAATTAGAAATTGAACTTCCAGTTTTTCTGTAAAATTATATAACATCTTTTTTTTTTTTTTTAATTACAACTACTAAACCTAGTAAAATTAGATTGTATAAACACGGTCCGAAATACTACTCTTACCGTAGAGTAGAGATTACTTATTAACTACAACTTTCACATTTAGGGAGATGACTCTCTCAAGGCTGGCCTTTTGCCTGGTTTTCAGGGGGGACACCTCAGGGCTCATCGTTTAAAAGGGCCTTTATTTGCTTGTAATGAGTTATTATTGGTTTTATATATATGGGTAAAAATTAAAATGACCCAATAAATACATTTTACTTTTAGATAAAAAAAAAAGTCTTAGTATTTGTTTTAAACAGAACCCAACAATTCTAGAAACAAAAACAAAATAAAAGGGCCCTCAAGTAAATTGTAAAAATACTCTGAATTGTATTTCAAGGGCTATATTACAAATCTACCCTAAAACCCAAGTAAATTGTAAAATTACTTTAAAATTCTCAAAATGCCTTTATTCATAACTACACCCCATTTATTAACCTTATTTATTACATTTACTAACTATTAACTAACAATTTACCAGCAAATTCATCAAAACATTAACTAAACAACATCTAGGCTTTTTCTTTCAAAAAAAGAGATAAACATATCAACAACCAACTTAAAAATTAAAAGCTAGTCAATCAAAACCAAAAGAGAATTCAAATTCAAAGACTAATATACATAAAATGTTAGGAGTGAATAAAACAATAAATAGAAAACAATAAAAAAAAACAAAGAGACAAGACAAGACCCAAAAACAAAACCAACTTATTGCAAAGAAGAAAGTGAAGATTGAAAGTGGTATGATTTAATGATTTATAAATCTCAGTTTCTACGATCAGTACCAAGAAAGTTTTAACCAACAGTAATAAAAAAAAAGAAGTAAAATAGTAAATACATACATGTGACAGAATAGTAGACAACGATCGATGGAGCTGAAGTGATGAACTGTAGTCTACGGAAGCAAAGCAAAATGGGAGATTGAGAGAGTGAGTGAGGTCATACACGTTTTAGGATTTTGGGTTAGGTTTTAAAATTAAAAAGAAGCATATATGTTTACTGTTTTTATGGACTGTGTTTATGAAATGTTATGAGTGGATTGTTTTTAATTTAACTGTTAATTTGTGTTATTTTATTAGGTATTGCCGTATTTACTATTTAGTATTGTTGCAAATGGTGTGACAAATGTGAATATATTTTTAAATCATAGAAGATTTTAGTATGTGTGGATTTTTGTTGTTGTAATTTTGTCAAATTCGGCCCAATAGACCAGAAATATGATAAGCCGGTGTTTTTTTAAAGGAAAACTCTGTGTTTTTTTTATGATTGGACATCTGGATTTTTTTTCTTTCGAATTAGTGGTGATTTTGGAGGCTACGAAAATGCAAGTAGATGATTTTTCTTTTTTCCATTGATGAAAAATGGTGTTTGATTAAAGATGGAATTTTTTTTTTCAGATCGAAGAAAAATGCTGTTATTGATAGTGTTTTATTGATGTTGGAGTATATATATAGTGAGTATTTTATAAGGGATCCATTATTTTATTTTCGGTAAAGACCATATGAAATCACATCGATTTGAATGAATTTTAATCTGAATTTTTTTATTGACAATAAGTTCATCGAAATCTATATACGAATAAAATTTTAAACATTAAGACTATTTTTCTTGAATTTCATTTATTTTTATGATGTCTTTATATTTGAAATAATTTAAATAAATAGTTGTAGTACTTGTAAAATTTTCAAATTTCATTTATATGTATATTTCAATGAACTTATCATACACAAAAATAATTCAGATCAAAATTCATTCAAATAGATATGATTTCATGGTGGTCCTTACCGAAATTAAAATAAATGATCCCTAATGAGAAACCCACTATATATATATATATTTCCAGATTAAAATTAAAATAAATATGAAATTGATGAACAATTAACTTACTAGAAAAATGTTCTGATTGTTTGATACTTTGATTTGTAGACGCAAGAAAAAAAATCAGAATTTGTTAATTACCTATTTTATTAATTCTTATTAATTGAACATAATAAAATATACACCAGAGGCGTTTTGGACTTTTTTATATGAAATAGATAATCAACAGTTAACTTAATTGTTCGTATTCCACTAGCAGTAGATTTACACAATTTCAGGCAAATTGGTTATAATACTTGCAGTTATGTCTAATGTCAGGGGTGTGTGCAATTTTCCTTTTTTTTTTTTTTTTTTATTTATTAAATTTTATAGAACATTACAATTATTAAAATGCTCTCTAAAAGTCTTGTTTTTTCTTTTTAAATCTGTTTTGGTAATTTTGCCTATAGGTTTTTTTTTTTTTTTTCTTTCTCCTTACCACTTACCAAATGAACAGTCTTACAGGATACAGGGTAGGGCATCGCTAGTCCTACCCTTTATATTATTTTTATACAAGGTAGAGAGGGATTGGATAAGAGATCAGAGGTGAGACACTGAGACCGAGACGCAAGAGAGGGATTGGATATTATTTTTATATGGGGTATTTTGGTAATTGCATAAAATATGGTTATAAACAGTTAAATTTTAATATACAACTAGAAACGCAACTCTGATGGGGTAATTTTCAAAACTAACAATGTGATCATCTGAAGTATTGATTCCTATTATTGTTTTTAGTGTTGTTAGGGTACAAGCTCAAAGTTCCCCCATATTTAAAACAATTCCCATCTGTAAAACATGTGTTTCACTTATTATTTCGAAAGATGTCAAGAGTAAAACAATATGAGAGTGAACCATACAAACGTAACACATGAATAATATAATATGAATAAAAAAAAATGTTTCACTTTCAAAGCCCTCGTAGTTTATTTACAATAAACCATTGTAAAAACCAGTATCCATAGCATATAATATAAAATAACTGTGTTCAATACATTTCTCAAACCATGTCTAATATATTTATCTTTACAAATCTATTCTCAAAATAACATGAGTATATTAACCAAATACCAAATATAATTCTTTTGGTATCATTGTACAAAATAGAAATACAACAATCATTATGTCCCAGTAATTAACTTGCATTATACTATATAGAATTTGTTCAAGTGGCACCAAATACCAAATATAATTCTTTTGGTATCATTGTACAAAATAGAAATACAACAATCATTATGTCCCAGTAATTAACTTGCATTATACTATATAGAATTTGTTCAAGGGGCACCGAGGGTTACATCCTAACCCTCAACATTATATCAAGGGCAATGCCCTAACAAAGTACCATATAACAAAGGTACTCTCTCATCCTATTTGACATGAGAAAAACAAGGGTACTACCTCATCCAATTTGGCATGAGGATACTGCAACTATCCCATACCATAAGATACAAGGCCATCATTGGATTCAAATAATACTTATTCAAATTTTCATTTTTTAAATTAATATTCATAATTCCACAAATATCTTAAGTTATAGTACGATACCTCATTGCATCATGGTCACATATTACAAACGAGACAATGTATTCTTTTTGATTTCATAAATATAACACAAACAATACACGTAATACCAAAATCATATAATCTCAATTGTACAGTAGCTTACAATAGAATTTCATAATTTCATATATTTTGTAATATTTCATAAGTATAATTCCATATATTTTCGTAATATTTCATAAGTTTGATACACACAAACCTTATCACATAATTCAACGACATTTTTCAATATTTCTATAATTTTCAAATAGTTTATACTCAAATGATTCACATACAGACACATGAAACATAACTATGATCCATACTTCATCTTATATAATATTCTTTCATACTATCAATATCATACTTATTTTACTTTCTTATTAGAACAATAATGCAATCAATAACTCATTAACAAAGTCAATGGACACATAAATTTAATCAAGTCCATACTTAATTTAGAGTTTAGAATCCCCCTACATTGGTCACGGGTACTAGGATTTTAACTTTTCAGATTGAACCCATTTCAAGACGATTTCAATTACATTATGAGTAGGTAATAACACCTTTATGGTGCCTTTGGTGCACGAGATATGATTGGACTATTTTTAAGAGATGAGATTGGATTAGATTGGATTGGACTGGATTGGATTAATTACAGTGTTTCCCGTGTTTGGTGCAATATAGGATTGGACTAAAAATAGTCCAATTCTTTGTTTGGCTAAGTAATGGGATTGGACAAGATAGCAGTGTAAATTATATAAACTTATTTTAAAAAAATAAAAATAAAATTTAAAAAATAAAATTAAAATTAAAAAAATAAAAGAAAAATGAAATCATCATCGTGAACTTTAACTCAGACCATCAATTTTTTTTCTTCCTTCCTCATATTCTCTTTTTCGTCTTCTGCTTCTTGTCTTCTACTCTCCTTCCCTCTCTCATTTCCCCAAAGCAAGCTTATGCAACCCACCACACCACCGTCGTCGTAGCCACCACCCCGTCAGCAGAAAGCAACGACTCATAGCGACGATGCAACTCACGATCCACAACCACTTGATCGGGACCAGATTGACAACCGACGAACATGATCGTTGCAGCAAATCGCACCAATCTGGTGCAAAAACCGGCCAACTTAGGTGAGATCACAGGTCTGGTGTGAAACCCATCGACCCAAGTGAGAAAGCGCAAAACTGGGTTAATTTGATCCAATCCTTCATCAGATCTTCACTCCAACACTTTGTTAGTTAATGGTTGATATTGTTGTTTTGGGAATTTTGGAATTTGAATTGATTTGTTTGATTTTATGTGATGCATGATGCACCAGCAATTTTACTTCTTCTTCCATTTGGTTTGTTTCTTCAAAAAAAAATAAAAAAATTGAAAGAAGTTGGACTAATTTGAATCCCACGAATTTGAATGGGATTAATTTATCCAAAACTAACGGGATAAAATATTTAGAGGGGATTAATTTATCTCATCCAGTCCACCCACCAAACATGGGGAACAAGATTGAAAATTGTCCAATCCTGTCCAATCCTGTGTAACAAACACAGCCCTACAAGATAATGAAATCCAAATTCAAAACAAGTTCAGATAATAATAATCTCAATTACCTTCTCAAGACTATTTATATTAAATTCATAATATAATACTTGAAAACCCAAAGTACTCGATAAGAATGTCAAACTGTGTAAACTCTACAAGAGTTTAACACGTAAAATAATAAAATATGCATTCCAAGTCCATTAACAGTCACAATAATACTAGTTTCCAATAATTTTCTGAGAGAACACAAAAAATAGTCATTAGAAACTAAAAACTTTCGTTAATAACCACTTAAAAAATTTTAATCGTTAATAACCACTTTTTTTTTTAAATTCAATGTATATCCATAAATTATAAAAATACCCCTGAATTTAATTTTTTCTTAAAAACTGGAAGCAAACTTGAAATCATGACCAAAATCTAGAACCAAACTTGAAATCATGACCAAAAACTTGAAATATAAAATCTTGACTAAATTAGAATGTTGAAACTTGAAATCGTGACTAAATTGAAATGTTGAAACTTGAAATGTTCTAGGTTTCTAAGTTTTTTGTTTTATCTTGAAACTTGAAATCCTGACTAAATTAAAATGTTGAAACTTAAAATCTTGACTAAATTGAAATATTAAAACTTGAAATGTTCTAGTTTTTTCATTTTCTTTCCCTTTTTTCTGCAGATCACATCACCGGCAGAGGGAGAGCTCGACAGGACTGCTAGATGGTCGTAAAGCTCAAGCGACGATGTCGCATGAGATAGAGGAGAGGAGAGAGAAAGAGAGGTGCGGGAGAGAGAGAGAATAAGAGGAGAGAGAGGTGCAGAGAGAGAGAGGTTCGGTGCGAGAGACAGGGGAGGTCGACGATGATTTACCGGTCTTCGGGACGGCGTCGACGACGATTCGTCAGCACATCACCGACGAGGAGAGAGAGAGGAGAGGAGAGTGAAAGACAAAACGAAAAAGAGAGTATGTGTGTTTAGGGATGATTTTTATATGAGGACATTCAAGTATTTTAAAAAGTGGTTATTAATAAATAAATTTTCGTTTATACTTAAAAAAGAATTTTATATATAATTAGTTTTAGCAATTTCCACTCATTTTCAACCCTATCAATTAAACAATATTTATATACCGGAAACAAAAACAACATCCAATTAACCTTCAGTAACTGGACTATTCAGTTACCAAAATAATATATATTGTCACAAATTTAATTTGACAATTAAAATTCTTTATTTAATATTATCCTTGAATATCCATAACTTCTCGTAAGCAGCTTACACTATCTAGATGCAATTTTTAAGATCAATTGATCAAAATAAACTAAAATCCATCATCCAATTCCCATAAATTACTATTGAACAACCATTTATACACAAAAATGGAATTTCTAATCTTTGAGAGAAACAAACTCCACAAAGAGAGCAAAACAATATAACAAAACTCAGAGAGAATACTGAACACCAACCTGAATTTTGATTTCTAGCCAACAGAGATTAAATCAAGTTTTCCTCCAATATTTCTTCTCTTTTCTTCTCATGGCCACCCTTCTTTCTCTCTTATTTTTTCTTTCTCTCTTCCTTCCTCACGCACGCTCTCTCTACTGTTTTTCTATTTTTCTATTTTTCTATTTTTCTATTTTTCTATTCCTCGTACTTGTTCCTCGGTTCTTCCTTCTCTCCCACTTCTCTTTTCTCTCTCCCTCTCTCTTTTTTGTTTTTTAAGTCAAACGAGTGGGCTTGATCAAATCCCCCCCTTTTTTAATTATTTTTTCCTCATCAACTTCACACATGTCTCTCATGCATTTAAGTCATCAAATTTGAGTGGAAAATTACATTTACATCCCTTAAATTATTATTATTCCTTTTCCATTCATCAATAACTTAGGATATAACAATCTCACCCATTGAATCACATTGAATTCAGTTTTGGGCTTGGATCAACTTACAATTTAATTGGGTTAGCGCCTTAACATTAAAAACAAAATAAGCCCACAGACCAATTAATTTGGGTTCAATCCAAATCATTACTTCACTTGTCATAGTTTAAACATTACCAACATTATCATTTTGTACCTCAAGTCTTTTAGAAACTAAATTGAGCCCAAGTTCATAAAAATTGGAGCTAACTATTTAAAAATGGGTTTACCCATTTTCAGGATATTACAGACCGCCCACGTGCCCTCGCGTCGTTGCCACCATACGTCGCCTTCAGCCACAAACGTGACCACCACTACCGACACCAGTAGAATCGGAATCTTCCGGTCAACAACTTCCTCTTCATCACTGACCACTAGTTCTGCCTCTTTCGCCGTAGATTTAGACCAAAAGACCAGCAACCGCTTCTTTCATCTCCACCAATCACCGGTGACCAAAACCTATGAGTCTCTGGCGTCGTTTGACTCGTCGTTGTTCCCCATACAGTTCTGCCACTTGGAAAGACATTGCCTTCAATTTCCGATGTAGTTGCTTCTGTATGAGAGTGAAACATATGGAGTGTTTCACTTTCCAACATAGCACATTATAGGTTCGTGAAAAAAAAACGTTTAAAAAAATCAACATTTTCAAGTACAAAATCAATTATATCATATTTTTTTCTTTTTCGTCGATTTCTAGCAAATTTTTCCACCGATTTTTTAGTATGAAAATGTTGTTCGATACCAATTCAATCAAAATGAGGATTTCGTGTGGTAGGTTTTGAATGTAAAAGGAAATGGAGAGAGAGGTTGAAGAAAAGGTAAAGAAGGATAATAATATAAAAAAATTAATGGCACCTTTTAAGGGGGTTTTTGTGGAAATATCAAAAATGTATCATTTAAAGTGTGGAGACGAAAATACCCATGTCATCACTGTCGTTGTGAAGAAAGATACAAAAAGTAAAGAGACAAAAAGTGAAATCGAGCTTTTACTTGCAGTCGAGGTTTTGTATTTGTTGAAAGTTGTTGAGGAAGATGAAATCGAGCTTTTATTTGCATTCGAGTTTTTATTTTTCGAGATTTTGACATGTAATCGAGCTTTTATACAGAAGCTTCGAGCTTTTGTATAAAATCTCGGAGCTTTTATAAAAGCTCGGATCGAGCTTTTGGGCAGTTCACCATAATATGTGTCTTTTAAACATAAGTTATTAAACTGGTGACATCATCACAACACAAGAAAAAAAAAAGGTGACAATCCTCACCATTTCCACAATAATATAATTAAAGGGTTATTTGGTGAAAAGAAATTAGTATGAATGGTTAGAAACAGTAATTTTATGGAAGAATATTAAAAATAAGAACAATTTACACCAAACTCCTCTGAGGTTTGTTCTTTTATATACGAAAACAACTTTACCGTTAATTGACACTAATCTCCCCTGCCGTTAGGGTATGACTATTAAGTACGAGAGTTGACCGTTACAAAATGATAAAAACAGAAATACCTATGATTCACCAAAAATCTAAAATAACTAATTACATAAAACTCCCATGAGGTTTGCTCTTTTACATACAGAAACAACTTTATTGATAATTAACACTCACATTCCCTACCATTAGTCAAAGTAAACTGTAGACCAATTTTGACTATCAAAACTAAGGATAATTTAGTCATTTAAAGAATTTTAAATATATACATATACATATACATACATATATATATATATATATATATATATATATTGAATAAATATTTTAAAATGGAGATTTTTTAAGGCATTTTAAAATGAAGTTAAGTGAAAAAAAAAACTGTTTTTAAAATTAAGATTAATTAAAATTTAAAATTTAAAAAAAAAATCATTAAAAAATGGGACATCCCAATCTAATTTAAATGAAATTCATATATTTTTTTTAAAAATTCGTAATACCTTTAACGGTTCGATAGTTCCACCAACAATACGAATCACAATCTCTTCCTAATTTATTCGATCTCCTCTATGAGAGATTTAGCCAGTTCGTAAGTTCTACCAACAACAAAAATTACAATTCCTATCTAATTTGTTTTTAATTTTTTTATATTTGTTTAAAAACTTAAATTTTTTAATTATATTTCTTTAGAATTTTTTTTCTTAATTATAAATAGATTTTGAGTTTTTTTCATTTTTTTTTTTTTTTTTAACAAATTTCATCATATTAGAAAGGGATTGCGATTTGTTTTATTGGTGAACCTAGTGAACCGACTCCATTTTAGAAAGAAATCTGACTCAATCTCTCATGGAGGAGATCGAACAAATTAGAAAGGAATTGTGATTTGTGTTGTTGATGGAACTGGCGAACTGTTAAAGGTATTCAGAATTTTTTTATTTGAATTTTTTAAATTAGATTGAACCTTCCGTTTTTTAATGAAAAATTCAGTTTTTTTTTTAATTTTCAATTACTGTTATAATTCTTTCCCAAAAAAATATTAATTTTAAAAACTTTTTTTTTTCACTTAATTTTCATTTTAAAATACCTTAAAAAATCCCCATTCATAGATATTTATTCTATTTTAATCTATATATATATACATATTTAAAATGTTTCAAATAATTAAACTATCGTTAGTTTTGATAGTCAAAATTAGTCAACGATTTAATTTGACCAAATTTAACTAACAACAAGGAAGGTGAGTATCATTTATCAATAAAGTTATTTATGTGCATAAAAAAACAAATCACATAAGAGTTTGGTATAATTAATTATTTTAATTTTTTGATGAATCAAGGGTATTTATTTCTTTTATCGTTTTTTAACGGTCAGCTCTTACAATTAACGGTTAAACCCTAACAGTAAGAGACTTGAGTGCCAATTAACAATAAACATATTTTCACGTATAAAAGATCAAACATCAAGTAAGTTTGATGTAATTTGTTCTAAAAATAATAATTTCCGCACGCTATAGAGAAAAATAATATACCTGCCAAATAAAAATTCGTTATTTCCGCACCTCCCCGATGTCTATTGGGATTAGTTTTGATTTTATTTTATTTTTTTGTTTCCCTACATTTGTTCTCTCAAGAGACGGCAATTAATCTTTAAAAAGAAAAAAGAAAAAAGAAAACAAGATAACGTCCATTTAACCAAACCCAATTCGTCGGTTGGTTATAAATAAGCTCACTCTCTCGCGCTATAAAACAGAGACGACTCGGCGGCAACAATGGCGGGTAACTCAGAATTGCTCGACTCGTCTTCGAACCCGAATAAGCGGCTGAAAACCCTAATCATCCCGGAACCCGACCAGAACCAAGAATCGTCAAAATTGATGGAGGAATCGTATTCTGTGTGCTGTGGAATATGCTTATTGGAAGAAGGAAGATCAATCAGAGGTCAAATCGATAGCTGCAGCCACTACTTTTGCTTCGTCTGCATCATTGAGTGGTCTAGGATCGAATCTACGTGCCCCATGTGCAAGCAAAGGTTCACTACGATCCGTAGACCGCCGAAGGATGGTATCTTTTCCTCCGAGAGAATCGTTAACGTCCCAAAACGCGATCAGGTAACTGTTTTCTTCTTCGTTTTCGTGATTTATGTTTATTTTTCTGCTCTAATTTGTTTTATTTAGTGAAAATGAGAGAAAGAATTTGTTTTTGTTTTTTTGTTTTTGTTTGCTGCCATATTCTGTTTTTAGGTATTGATTTTATTTGTATCGTGTGATTTTATATATTGAATTCTTGTCCTGAGAATTATGGCACAGTCACGTTAGAGTTTTGTATTTCGATATTATGAGCTATGTGGCTCAATGCTAGAATTGTGCACATGCGGTTTTTAATGCTGTTATCAAGAATGACGAACATGTAAATTAGAGTTGAAACTCTTAATGTTAGAATTGTATTACTGTACTGAATACTGAATTTGCGTCTTCAGTATTGTAGTTGTTCTTTGAACTAGTCATGTGATTAGGCATAAGACTATGATTGTGGATTTTTATTTGCTTTATCTTTGCTGTTAATTTTGACTTTACTGCAACTTTGTGAAAGTGACTTAATTATAAGAATTGTTTCAGGGCCTGTTGAATTTTGATGTATTTTGTTGCTCTTAAGCATCTCCAATGCAAATGTGTATTGTTTGTCAAAAATTGTTGACATGACAACAACTTCAGAAATGTATAGTTGATAGACAACCAAATCAACATTTTGTCTCCAAAGGCTTGTGTTCAAAATACAATTTTTTTAATGACATATCTTTTTTAATTTTGTTTATTTAACAAACAATATTATTATTTTAACAAAACACCAATCACTTTCTATATGTTATAAATGTACTTGTTGACTCAATGTGTCCAACTGATGGTCTAAAAGTACACAGTCATATTGACGGTGTCTGTTTTTTCTTTTTTACCACCTCAACTTGATATTAAATGGAGATGGTTGCATTAGAGAAGTATATTTGAACTCAATGTCTGTTTGTCCTAGTTGGCATCCATTTTTTTCACAATCCACGGCCGTATTGGAGATGCTCTTAATTGTAAAAATTTTCAAAGTGTTGCTGTTGATTTTAAAACGTTGGAAATATTCAAGAAATGAAAGAAGACTAATTGGGGTTTAAAATGACAACAAAATGGAGTTAGCTTATGAGTTTAAGATGAGTTTAAGATGAGTTTTGTTAACTGCTAAGCCTGGTGAAATTCCAATCTTTTGTTTTTTTACTATATCGATTTTTTTACATGGGGAAAAATCTGTGTAGTGTCATAAATTGTAAATTTTGGCTGATGTATGTTAATTTGCAGATTTACAATGGTCTTGGAAATGCGTCAATTGGGCCTTTTGATCCTTATCAACATGTTTCATGTAGTGTGTGCCATGAGGTTACCGATGAAAGTCTTTTACTACTTTGTGATCTTTGTGATGGGGCTGCTCATACATTTTGTGTTGGATTGGGTACCACTGTACCTGAAGGTGATTGGTTTTGCCATGATTGTACTGTTTTGAGGACTGAACATGACAACAATACGGAGATAGATACTGGTGATGGCAATGAGGATATATTTGAAAACTTGGGGGCAGAGCAAAACAATACTAGAATCAATATTGATGGTGGCAGTCAAAGCATGATGGCAAATTCTGAGTCTGAAATTTACAATGCTGATATTGACGAAAACTCTGTTGTAATAGCACCAACTGATGCACTTGTTTCAATCTTTGATATTGTACACGAAGAATTAAATATCGGAAGATCTCGTCAAATAACCTTTTCACTTAAAGATCAGCTGTCAACTTCTGTTGTCTCTGGAATAGGCAGTAGAAGAACAAATCGGAATAATGCAGGTAAACCAACCGAATCGGGTGCAAGAACATTACATCGTTGTCGAAATGTGCAAAGCCGCATACGAACTCTACGTGAAAATTGGAATAAGTTGCGGAAAGGATCATTAGGCTTCTCGTCTTCCGGTTCCATTGAATCAGGTGGTGAAAGTAGTAGAGGACACAACATTAGTAAAATGTTTCATGACGGATCAGGTCAACCACAATCCACATCTTCCCGGAGTTTTCTGCAACTAAGAGCTCAAGATGGTTCGTTCGGGGAAATTATACAAGATGGTTATAGAAGCCCATTTGTTGTAAACAAGGCATGGAAAATGATGAAAATTGCAAAGTCAATGCCTCAGACTCGCGGAAGAGCCAGCAGTGTTCATGAAGCTTCAAAACTTCCCTCTGTAAATGGATATGCTTCACAACAAGCAACTATAAAAGGTTATGCTTCACGACAAGCAACTAACACAGGTTCAAGTATTAATATAGTGAAAAAACAACAGTCCGGCAAGTGTGATATCAGAAGCATTCAAATTGAGAAGCGGTGCATATATTATTCTAATGAAAGTGAGATACAAAACCATAAGTCTCTAATGTCAAAACTCCAAGAGCAGAGTAAGGTTATGGCAGTGGAATCTTTTGAGGGACTAAGGACTCATCCTTCACCACGATTGTTTGAATCTCCATCCTCTACAAACATCCAAACTCAATCTTATGCGAGTCACTTGACTGGGACAAGACCGGTGGCAGAAGATGTATCCGGAGCTTCATCCAGGGTTTCTCATGAGCAAGGTGGTTCTTCTTGTTCATTAAAGTTGGTTCGGTCTGTGCCTGGAACTTCTAATTCATGCAATAGTAAACCAGAGCTCAATATGTCTTCCTCCATTAAGATAGATACCCCTGAGATAAAGGATATGTTGGGAAAGGGCCACGTTCAAAGGAAGGCTAGCAAAGATGATGATGCCAAGAGAGAGATTCAATCTCTTGTCAAGCTCAACTTAAAGGTTTTAAGCAGAGATAAAAAATTAGGTACCGTACTACCGTTATTATACTTGAAGTATCTATATACACATTTATTTCTGCTATTGGAAATGAAATTTCATTCCGGACTATTCTATAGATACGGATATTCTAAGAGTTCTATTTTTATCTAAATATTTAATGATTACAATAGTGTTCGACACTTGGCATCCGACAGATCATGAGATGAAATATCTATAAGAGAATATTAGAGTAAATATGTAGATTTTATATAATTTTAAGCTCTTCCCCATCAGTATTGACGTGCAGAAAAGAATGCAGTTTGAAACATTATTCGTAAATTTCTTCATGTTGCTGGTTTTGCTTGCTTTAGACAATTTTGATTGGCTTCCAATTATTATTCGGGACATACATTTTCAGATTCCATTTATAACTTAAAGTAAAAGCGATTTCCTTTGCCTGTATCCTGTGCAGAATTTGATAAGTTTAAGGAAGTTGCGAGGCTTGCTACACATACCATCTTGGCTGCCTGTGGTTTAGAGCATCGAGAGTCGGGTATTCGCACCATTCCAATCTCAGTAGTTTGTAGTCATGCCGAAGATATTGAACAGATCCACAAGTCCACTCTGTTGCCAGGTTCTTGCCGAGAATGCTTTTACGTTTTTGTCAAGGATGTCGTCCAGTCCATTATGTTAGAAGAAGTAGCTAAGGGTAAATTAAATGTTGAAGAAGTAGCTAACGGTAAATTAATATAGAGCAACTTCTATGTGGCTTTTCCATTCTCTTTTGTCAAATGAGTAGGTTTATTTGTTAATTTTATTTTATTTTTTTATTGGAAAAGGAATATCGACCGACTGACCATCATATTTAAACTTCTATAACTTATATTTAATGTTCTCGGAAGAAATGTATAAAATTGTAGAATGTATATGTACAAAATCCGTACCATTAGTAGTTTTATTCTCTATTGTCCTTTTCACTTACGACTCAGTATCTCTATAATGCAAATTATGCAATGTTTAATCATATTGACTTCTTTGGCTGGAATCACGCTTTATAGTAATGAACTATTGGCATAGAAAAGAGAGTGGAAAGTAATAGAAATTACAGTTGAACCTAAACATCTTATTCAAATAGTACAATAATAATAGTTAGTGATAATTATTGCTTAATAATCACATTTAAGCTCATATAAACTATCGGCAAACTCGTTCAAATCTTTATCAGAGCTTCCTCCTTTCACCACCGCACCCAACACCGCATCATGTAGCTCCTTGGCTCGGAGCCTCTCCGGTCTAGTCACATTCAAGGCCTCAGCCAACAATGAAGCCAACACAGCTGACTCGGGAATATTTTGACTTCCCTCACCAACTCGGATCCCCACTCTGAGTTGTTCGACCAATAACTGTGCATTAAGAAACTGCTCTGCGCCCATCGGCCAAGTCAGCATCATTACACCGGCCGCAATTCCTTCCAACGTGGAGTTCCAGCCACAGTGAGTCAAAAATGTGCCCACTGCCGGGTGCCGTAAGATTGACACCTGTGGTGCCCACCCTTTGATGATGTAACCCCTCCCCGCCACACGATCTTCAAATCCGTTGGAGATTTTGCCGTAATCACCCGCCACACGATTTTCCTTGGGTTGCCTCACACACCAGATAAAATGGACCCCGCTTTTTTCCAGCCCAGCAGCCAACTCATCCATCTGCTTACTTGTCAACACAACACGACTCCCGAATGACACGTAAACAACCGACCCCTCTTTACGTGCATCGAGCCATTTCATCAACTCGTGACACGGCACGGAGCTGGGCCCACCGCGGTCTGTAGGCGCAGTCGAGTCATCATTCTGAGTAGGTAGAACAGGTCCCACCGCCCAAACACGATCATGACCCACTTGTTTCTTGATGTGGTCAATGTAAACTTGCTCCAAACAAGTGGAGGTGTTCAACACAATCCCCCAACTAGCGATGTTATCCATGCAACCATTCCTATGAAATTCCCAATCTGGGTCTCCTTCCTTAAACAACCTATAAAGTTGAGGGACTTGATACCAAGGAAGAGCAGGGCAATTTGGGAAATCCGGAATTGACAATAAAGAGTTGATGTCACTTGGATCATCTACTTTAGGTAGGTCCTTCCACAAGGTGAAGAACATGGACAAACCAATGGCACCGGAAGGAGAGAACACGACACGTGGCACGCCGACCTGGCAAGCTAGCTGGTGGGTCCACCCTAAGAAAAAATCAGAGACAATAGCAACAGGAGGGGATGTGTGGGATTTGAACCATTGAAGGAGAAAAGGGTAGTGAAGATCACGGTAGAAGGTACGGCGTCTGTTAGATTGGGTATCAGGGGAAGGGAGGAGGAGAGGATTGAGAGAGGACACGTGTCGGGAGAGGAGTGGACCGAGAAGAGGGAGATTTTCAGGGGTGACGGAAACGGTGACGGTGAGACCGCGGGTGAGTAACAGGCGGGTGAGATCAAGGAGTGGGATTATGTGGCCTGAGTCTGGGAATGGGTAAAGGAGAATGTGTGGTTTGGCAGTGGACATGATGAAAAGATCTTCCAAACAGACCCCGCAAGTGTTGCTGCTTTGTTACTTACGACATCGGAGTTTCTATGTGTTTTTATAAGCTTCTCTTGTTAGTTTTTGGACATGTACTAGTCGTGATGATATCCCAGTTTGATCCTACGTCACGCCTTACGTACACCATTTCCACGTGTCATCATCTACTTCACTTTTGATATTTTAAGATCGTTATAAATAGCTAGATAAATTTGAAATCACTATAGATATAATCTTTTTTATGAATTCATCTGATTTTTTATTTTATAATACATAAACATTATAATAAATATGTGGTTAAGATATGATTAGTTTTCATAACTACTTTACCGATACCTATTTATATATTTTAAAAAGATTAAAAAAAATATCATATTTATAGAGGATCCAAATCCACCTCTTTATAGACAATAAAATATAACATTTTTATTAAAAACATCAAAATATGAGTAATATTATTTTATCTAAATTTAGTATCTAATGATATAACATCGCTCTGATCCATTCATTTAAAATAAATAAATATAATATAATCTAAATGAATCGATTACATTAATACTATATATATCATTTAAATATTAGATTTGGATACCAGACTTAACAACGTACCATTACTTTCTATATATATTTTAAAAATTTTAAAAACTATACTTCTATCGACTGTCCTATTTTCTCCCTATTAAGGATGGTTTCAAATTTTAATTGGCTTGCATGGCATGGTCACAAACTTAACTTGGGACCGACATATGTGGACGAATTGTTGGTGCTTGTTATTTATAACTTTTGACTGTTGACTGTGGACTGTTGATCGAATATTAATACGTAAAATCAGTAATACTATTATTGATGGAAATATTCCAGATGAAATTAAAAAAAAAATAGAGGTAATTATTTCGGTAACTATAAACTTTTATCACTATTATTAAAATGATTACTTGATGGAGAATTGGTTTGGTTTCAAAATAGTCATTTTTTATAAACAATATTATACTAATGGTTATTCCATCCAATTCTATCAATTTTTATCCAATAAGTGGTATTTTGGTAAATAAGGGGATGCTATTAATTTATTTTAGATATTTTTTAGAAATCAATTTTTTCTTTTGATTTTTAAAACAAATAATTATATTTAATATGTGTATATACGTATAGCATCCCAAATATATATATATATATTTCATTTCAACTTATCTCAAATTTTTTTTTTTGAATTTTAATCTTAAAAAAAAAAAAAAAAAACAATTATATATATATTTCTTTTCAACCTATCTCAAATATGCTATACGTATATACATACTCTAAATATAACTATTTGTTTCAAAAAAACAAAAGAAAAATTGATTTCTAAAAAGTATCTAAAATAAATTAATGATACCCTTTTATTTACCAAAATACCACTTATTTGATAGAATTGAATGGAATAGTCATTAGTGTAACATTGTTTATCAAAAATGACCATTTTGAATCCAATTTCTCATCCGGTCGCTATTTTGATAATGGTGGTAAGAGCTGGTGGTCATCGAGATAATTATCTAAAAAAAAAAATCAATTGAAACTATTATTTTTTTCTTTTAAAAGAAACAGTTCATAATAAATTATTATTCACCAAATAACCATCCAATTACCGTACATTATTATCTTTATTACATTTTTTTAATCAACTAGTGAATTGTCCAATTATTTTGGTAAAGAATGACCTATGGATGTTTCCATCATGATCGTTGTGTTCACGTTCTCTATCCTTGCTCACATAATGTTTGCTCATTGATGTTTATAATGGTTATTATGTGAATTTGAACTTTTGCTGGATCTTGTTCTTTCGGTGGTAATATATTTGTAGTTGGGTTGAATTTGTAAAAATTGAGTGTAAATCTTTCCACAGGTTTCCATAGCATAGTAAATTGAAGTTCTTTCATCATAAAATAAGAACCAAGAGACCACCGACCAAGCTTGAGAGTACCATGTAAAATAAAAAAATCAACATATTTTTAGTGGATATGAAGATGGATAAAGCGGGACGGATATCCATACCACAGTTTGAGGATTTCTCAATCCACACCGGTTACTTAAAAACGGATATGGATAAGTGGTTAAGGATGTAAATTTCAAACAGATATGGAGATATGAGATACTTATAACCAATTTATTATCGTCCCAAACTCTATTACCGAGTGAGGTCGAGACAACATATGGCTATGCTTGTGGTTGTTTTTATTTAAAAAATAATCGTTTATTTCTTAAGTTTGGAGTAAATATGTGTATATTGAACAATCCCAAAACAACTTATTTTATAATAAGTTTATCCGATGATCGGTTTTTGATAAGTTGGTTGAGAAATGTTTTTCAAAGCTAATTCCTTACCTTTAGAATGTTCACAAAACCCTCGCTATTTTAACGAAGAGACAATAATGCCCCCGTATTTAAAACTAATATTTTTTTACATTAAAAAAAAGATACCAAATTGAATGAAAAAAATAATTCCAAATCATACAGTGGCCACCACCACTGCTCGCCGGTGACCTCCAATGGCGACGAAGGACAGATGAGAATCGGCTTCCTCCAGCAACGTCAGCGTTGCCGGAGGAGGCCGGTTTCTCCTCCGGAAGTGGAGGAGGCCAATCTCGAGATGGATGGAGCCATGGAGGCCTCCTCAATTAGCTGCATTTCCGACCAAATGAGGAGGCTCTCACCTCCTCCAACGCCAGCAGGAGGATCAACCACCGCCAACAACGCAGACGTCGACATCTTCATCGTCGGTGGATGTCGAACCTCATGCCGGTGTTGGAGGAGGCGAGAACCTCCTCAATTGATCGAACTAACAGTTACCTCCTTCTCTCGACAGAGGACGTTCTAACCTCCGGCTACGTAGCCAATAAAAGTCCTTCCTCCAGCGATTCTGTGAAGAAGGAGGTGATGTTTCTCGCCTCCTATGTTTTGTTTTAATAATAATTTTAATTAAATTTATTATTACATTTTTAAAGGAATTAAATTTATTATGTTAACTATTACTAAAATCTTATTTAAAAACTAATCTGGAAAAAATAGTTTGTAAAATGAGAAATACAAAAAGGGGAAAAAAGTTGGAAAATGAATTATTAAAAAAAGCTTAAAAATATGAGAACAGAAAAAATAAATTAAAAAGAAATAAATGCTGGAAAAAAAAATCAATAATATATTGCATTTTAACGATCATTTCCATTTTAATCATTTTCTGTAATTAATTAAAGTTTACCAAACACATTTGAATCTTACTTTTAAAAAAAATTGATTACATGTAAAATCAATTTACCAAACGTCTAATAATTTATCTATGAAATTGATTATTTCTTAAATTAAACTATAAACAGATTATTTTTTAAACAAAACAATCTCGAATATAACCTATGATGAGGAGAATTGAGATAGGGTGTAACAGGTTCCGACTTAACACTCGATTGGAATTGGGGCTGACAGTCCTTACTAAATTAAAGGCTGACTGCATATATCATAGGATTCAAGTTTCAAGACAAACACATTAGATTCACCCTTTCATGTAATTGTGTTTTTTAGGTCAATACATATAGTAACAAATTAAGGGCATTAATAGTTTCCATCATAGCTTCGATGCGATGATAAGGCTAAATGCAATAATTGAGTCTGCATTTGCATGAACCCTTATAAAACCACTCCAACTCCTCCACTTCTTGAAGGCCTCATCATTGGTTGTTGTTCTTCTTGAAGTACCAAGTTTAAACCTTTATTGCATGTCATTAGTCGAATGTTCATACAATGTAACAGAACCTATAATTGTAATCTTGCATTGTCCTTTTGCTTGAAGACTGGTTTGTGAAGGAACAATATTAAATGAAGTAGAGAAAAATAGACGTATCCATTGTAGTGCGTGAACGAAAAACGATATTTTTAAGTAACTTTTCCTGTATGTACATATTATACCTTGCGAAATAATATTTTGAGGAATTTCTCTAGAAACTAATTCTTGTTTTACTTTTGTATATATATATATATATTTAGGGTCAAGCTATATTAACTTCAAAAGCAGGAAGAAGAAGCTCTTTCAACTTTTCCAGAAACAGAATCCATTCCTCTTCGCTCATATCAGCAAGCTTTACAAAGCTTGTGCTTGTGGGTGTTGGAAATTCCAAACCATAAACATACATAAAACATCAAACCATAATCATAAGAGAAACATAGAAATTCTTAGATGATTATATTGAAACAAACGCAGCAAAACATATATAAAAATACATGAGTGAAAAACAGCTAAGCATAGCCGTCAAAACTAATTACATCAACCCATACCTGCTGATATAAAAAAACAGAAAAACAGAAAAACCACACCTAACACCACAAACATTGGTGAGAGAACCAAGCTAGCTAAAACTAATACAACTTAAACCATTGGAAGCTAACTAAATACATTGTAAACTAACTAAACAATAGCCATGACATAACAAATAAACCATAACCGAAAATGAACAAAACAACAACAGATTTGGAGTCTCTTAGAAAACTTTTAAACTTCAACACTCCTCCTTAAAATTTTTCTTGGAGACTCCAAGCTTTGCCCTCAAGACATTAAACTGACCATAGCCAAGTGCTTTAGTGAGAATGTCAGCCACTTGTTCCTCAGTTCTGCAATGAACCAATTTCACTTCTCCATCTTTTTCAGCCTCTCGAATGGCATGGAACTTCACATTGATATGCTTGGTTCTTCCATGTTGAACGGGATTTTTTGCCATCGAAATAGCTGAAATATTATCACACCATAATACAGTAGGCTTAGCTTGAATAAAGTTTAAATCAGCAAGGACCTTTCAGATCCAAATTGCTTGGTTAGTTGTTGTTGTTGCTGCTACATATTCTGTCTCTGCTGTTGACTGTGCTACAACTTCTTGCTTCTTGGAATTCCAGGAGAATGCTCCACTTCCAAGAGAAAAAATGTACCCAGTCGTGCTTTTAGAATCATCAAGAGACCCTGCCCAGTCACTGTCCACACATCCAATCAATTCTCCATCAGATTTTTCATACCAAATGCCTAAGTCTAAAGTCCCTTTCAAGTATCTCAAGATCCTCTTCCCAACTCCAAAGTGAGTAAGGCTGGGAGAGTGCATAAATCTTGAAAGAATACCAGAAGGATACATTAAGTCAGGTCTAGTTGCTGTCAAATACAATAGACCGCCAACTAGACTTCTGTAATTTGATTCATCAGCCTTTGCATCACCATCTGACTTGGTGAGTTTTTCGTTGATTGCAAGAGGTGTTGAAACAGGCTTGCAGCTTTCCATCTTGAACTTCCTCAAAACATCCATAGCATACTTCCTTTAAGTCAGAAAAATGCCATCATTGAGTTGATGCACTTCCATTCCAAGAAAGTAATTCATCATACCCAGATCTGACATCTCAAATTCCTTGAGCATACTTTCCTTAAACTTGACAATACCATCATCATTATTACCAGTAACCAATAAGTCATCAACATACAAGGAGACAATGATCTTGCTGCCATTCCCATCAGTTTTAACATACAAGGTAGCTTCATTTTGACTCCTTTTGAAACCATTTTGCAGAAAATAAGTATCAACTCTGCTATACCAGGCCCTTGGGGCCTGCTTCAAACCATATAAGGCTTTGTGAAGCCTATAAACATCACTTTCATGCCTAGAAATCACATACCCTGGTGGCTGCAACACATAAATTTCTTCTTGTAGACTTCCATTGAGGAATGCTGACTTGACATCAAGATGATACAATCTCCATTCATGTTGAGCAGACAAGGCAGCAAGCAACATGGTTGTTTCATGTCTTGCCACAGGAGCAAAAGTGTCTCCAAAATCAACTCCTGTTACTTGTGAATACCCTTTACCACTAGTCTAGCTTTGTACTTGTTTATAGAACCATTTGGATTCAATTTGGTTCTATAAACCCATTTAACACCAATAATCTTTATGTTACTTGGTCTAGGAACCAGCTGCCATGTTTCATTTTTTACAATCATTTTCAACTCCTCCTGCATTGCAATCCTCCATTCCTCCATCTTTGAAGCTTCCTTATAGCTGGAAGGTTCATTCACCATAACATTACATCTCTCATAAATTTATGCTAAGGATTTTGTCTTCAAAACAGGAGAATCAAACTCAACTGTCAGATTATCATCAACTTCTACATCATCATGTGAATTCTGGTCATTTTGTTCAGCTTGTATAAGCTTCATCTCAAGCTGAATCTCTCTGTTATCTCTCTGCACTTGCTTGTTTTCCCAATTCCAGTGAGCTCCTTCATCAAACTGCACATCTCTACTTACCAAAATTTTCTTGGTTTGAACATTATACACCCTATAACCTTTTGAACTCACTGCATAACCAATTAAAATTCCCAATTGAGCCTTTTCATCAAGTTTTGTTCTCTTCATATCAGCTACATGAGTGTAGCAAATTGAAACAAAGACTTTGATATGCTTCACTGAGGGTTTTAGACCAATCCAAGCCTCCAATGGTGCCATACCTTGAACAGCTTTGGTGGCAAGCCTGTTTAAGATATACACTGATGTATGGACAGCTTCTGCCCAAAAGGACTTGGGCAATTTCTTGCAATTTCTTCTCTGCAATTAAGCTTCTAGCCGTCTCCATTACTATTCTATTCTTTCTCTCTGAGACTCCATTTTGCTGTGGAGTATAAGGAATAGTGAGTTGATGCTTGATTCCCATGTCTTCACAAAAAACATTAAATTTGTTGGAGGTATACTCCCTGCCATTGTTTGATCTGAGCACCTTTATCTTGCATCCACTTTCCATTTCAACCATAATTTTGAACTTCTTAAATACATCAATAGTCTGAGCTTTGTTGGCTAAGAAATACACCCACGTCATTCTTGTAAAGTCATCAATAAACAATAAAAAGTACAGACTTTGATTCAAAGAGTGTATGCTCATTGGACCACATAAATCAGTGTGGACCAATTCTAGTTTATTTTTAGCTCTAGTTATATTTGTTGCTGGAAATGGCCTTCTATGCATTTTTCCATACTGACATGCATCACAAACATCTTCAATTATACTGATTTCAAGCAGACCTTTCACCATGCTATGTGTTTGTACATAAACCAGTGCATTTACATTGAAGTGGCCTGACCTTTTGTGCCATATAATTGAATTATCATGCTTAGATAATAAGGCAGCATGATTGACTTGTCTAAAATTGATTGGGAAGCTATTACCTAGCATTTTAATCCTAGCCACTTCTACATCATGACAATCAAAAATAACACAACAATCATCTTTGAATGACAATTAGTATCCTCTCTTCAATAACTGAGCCACACTTAATAAGTTTTGATCTAAATCAGGTATGAATAACACATCATGAATAACTTTAGTACCTGAATTGGTGTGAATCAGAACATTTCCTCTTCCTACAACCTGTACCACATTACCATTGCCTAGTTTGACTCTTGTTCTGTCAGTTCTGTCAAGAGTGGAAAATAATCTTTCATCCTTGGCCATATGACTTGTGCACCCACTGTCTACATACCACACTTCATTTGAGGCAGCATTGCAAACCTGAGTCACCATGAACAGATGATCATTTGGGGTCTGTTCATCAGTGAAATTTGCTTGTTGTGCAGGCTGTTTTGTTTGCTGATTTAACTTGGCTCTGCAATAGCTCTCTTTGTGTCCCCATTTCTTACTATAAGTGCACTGAATTTGTGGCTTCTCTTTGTACCAACAATCTTTTGCAAGATGATTGGTTCTTTTACATGTAGAGCAAGATGAAAACTTGTTCCTTGCACCAGCTTCAACGGAGCTACTGTCAAGCTTTGCTTTTCCTTTTATATCACAATTTCTTGAACCAGAACCTTGTTTTTTTTGGTCTTTATTGAATGGTTGATTCCTTTTGTGTCTGGCATGGAAAGCACCCTCCATTTCATCACCATCTTTTATAGCAAGCCTCTGTTCTTGGGCTTGCAATTTGCTAACCATCTCAGAAACTGTCAAAGCCTTGAGATCACAAGACTCTTCGATATCAGATATTTTTGCTTCAAATTTATCTGGTAAACTTACCAGCATCTTTTCCACAACTCTGTGGTCTTCAATAGAGTCACCATAGAGCCTCATTTGATTCACCAACTCTAACAGCTTTGATGAATAATCCTTGACAGTTTCTCCTTCTTTCATTCTTAACATTTCAAACTCTCTTTTGAGAGTCAGCAGCTTGACTGATCTCACCCTTTCACTGCCTTCGAACCTCTCTCTTAACTCATCCCATATCAACTTTACAGTGTCAAGATGCATAATGCTTGTGAAGACTAAATCTGACAAGGCTGAATACAGACATGTAACAGCTTTGTCCCTCTTCATCTTTTCTTCTTCATGTTGTTTCATTTGAGCTATTGTTGGGTTAGCTCTTAGAGGAGGAACTTGCTTGTCTTCATTAACATAATCCCATAAACCAAATGCTTTCATATAGGACTTCATTTTGATAGTCCATATTTGACAATTTTCCCCAGAAAACTGAGGCACATGAAGGGTAGCATTGCTTGATGTAGCCATGCTTTCACTCGTATATGTTTGTCTCTCACTCTCAAGTGTTTAGACCTCACTAAATTCTCAAAGGAATAGAAAACAAACTTCACAGACCCTTAAAGAAAAAAGCTCTGATACCACTGTTGGAAATTCCAAACCATAAACATCCATAAAACATCAAACCATAATCATAAGAGAAACATAGAAATTCTTAGATGATTATATTGAAACAAACGCAGCAAAACATATATAAAAATACATGAGTGAAAAACAGCTAAGCATAGCTGTCAAAACTAATTACATCAACCCATTCCTGCTGATATAAAAAAACAGGAAAACAGAAAAACCACACCTAACACCACAAACATTGGTGACAAAACCAAACTAGCTAAAACTAATACAACTTAAACCATTGGAAGCTAACTAAATACATTGTAAACTAACTAAACAATAGCAATGACATAACAAATAAACCATAACCGAAAATGAACAAAACAACAACAGATTTGGAGTCTCTTAGAAAACTTTTAAACTTCAACAGTGGGCAACTAACTGTTCATTTGTGTTCAATTACACAATCTTGACATGGCAAGTGAGTGTTGATTCTCTAACAAAACTTCGGCTAAACCCGATATACTTTTCAAGGATTTAACAAATATTATCGGTACTTTGATTAGTTGGTTTCACTAGTTTGTTTACTTCAAAGTGAGAATTGCATATAAAGATCAGTCAAGAAAGTCTTCTAAACAGAAGCAAAAGATATTAATGGGTATAACCAATGTACTAGCTTTCTATTCTCATCAGAAATCACCTTTGATGATTCTAAGAAAGCAGAAAAATCTTTGACGTTTGTGGAACTATGTGGACTCCATCAAAGTGCAATAGTAATTACACTATAGAGAAGAAAAGTTAGTAGTGTAATTTGTCTATCAGGGGCCTTTTGAGACCGATTAATATAGTTTAAAGAAGAGAAGATGAAGCTACCGCTTACTTTTGTTGGACTAATGAAGTTGATTTTCATGACATGCATCAAGTGAAACTGTAGTTTAAATATTCTTCATTGATTTTTTACATTAATTTCCAGCACTTATTAACTGTAGAGAGTCTAAATAGTAACAAAGATGTTTCGTCACTAATATGACTAATTCCCGGAAAATTTACATATTAGGTTACCGTTGACAACTATGATATCTTCTTCCAGGGATAAATTCTACAAAAGAAAACCTAAAACATTAAGAGTTGTGAGTAGCAACCTTGTATTATTCTTCATTCCATGTTTGTTATTTAAAACTATCTCAGAACTTGCATGAAGTGCCCACCCTGTGTCTCTGTTTCCACCCAATGGTTGTGTTCCTTCTTTTGGCGAAAGCAGGGGGAAGAAGCTCCTTTACCTTTTCCAGAAACAGTATCCATTCCTCTTCGCTCATATCAGCAAATGTCACAAAGCTCGAGCTTGTAGGCAACTGTTCATTTGCGCTTCTTCGGGTATCAGATATGCTTTTTCTATGGCAATGCAGGATACTATCATGGAAGTTTACTTCTTTTACAGACTGGTACAACTTGGAAGCTGATTGAAGCCAGTCCGAATGTGTCTCGACACTGAATCTTTCTTCCCCAATTGGCTTTTCATCCTCTTCAACTTCATTCCCATAATTAAATGATCCTTCGATTGAGATATCTCTAGTCACCCTCAACGCCGGGTCAAGTTCTGGATCCTCACAATCTATGTCAAACAGAAACTCTTCCTCTTCTCCTCCATCAGCATCAAAGAATGACATTTCCGTCTCTGCTATAATCTTCCTAGCCTCAAGGCAGACAACCTCAAACTCACTTGGCTCCTCCTCATCACCATGAAATTCCCTACTCATCATCTCAGCAAGGCAAAGTCCAAAATCAGCTGCTTCCTGGAGGAATATTGTGCAAAGTACCAAAACATGGAGGCATGCCTCCCGAATCATAGGCAGCTCTGTCCGTAGCATCTCTGAATCATGAACCGGGTCAAGATTTTTAATATAATCAAGCTCATCCTCAGAAAAAGGAATTGAAGCTTGAGGCCAATGCATCCACTCAAAGTAAGGATCTTCCAAACTTTCTGGTAGGCAAAGGCCATGATCGATTGGAATGAGCTCCACCTGACCAAATCTGCCAACCCCATCAAGTTTCCGAACCAAAAGGTTTCCTGCGTGCCTATCGGTGTTGAATATCCTAATATCCAATATCCCTATTTTATGTACTGCAGCGACAGGAAAGCTTGAGGTTCCATAGTCACTAGCATCAAAGTCATGAGGAATGAACTGCTGCAGAGATGCAATCTTACTAATCTTCTTCCTCTTCAGAAGCTTGTTTCCAATCACGCCATCATTGAGATTAAAGATAGAGTGCATAATCTTCACAAGAACGGTTGGAGGTACATTAGCAAAATGATCATAGTCCAAAAGATAGGCAGCTACCTCTCGATATCCTGTTTCCCAACTCTCACCGAACGCTTCAACCCTGGCTGCCCAAGAGCTTTTCCCACAAAGCCTTTCGGATTATTAGGTGCAAAAGGCTCCTCATCAGTCGGCTTCACAATGGCAACATTCTCACCTTTACTGTTTCTGAAGTAGTAAGCACCACCAAGCCCGCTACCTACAAGGATGGGATCGACATCATTCGTGATTGCCTTCACAATTTCTATAACAATTTCATTTGTTCTAGAAGGGGAACACAAACCCCCTAATACCTCAATTGGGCCACTCTGATCCCTCTGTCGACAGTTCCTTTCAGTAGGCAGTAGACATGGAGTTGATGAACTCCTATGCATGGCATTTCTAGTTAGCAGAAATGCAGAATCCTTTCGAATGGCACTAAGATCATTGTTTAGTGTGTGATCCCCAAATGTCAAGGAGCTCTCATCAGTAGGTACATTCAGGGCAAGCTGCAGCCTCTTTTTCACCGTGTGGACATTGTCACTTCGATCCCACTCCATCCCCAAGACACGGCCATTCTCAGTCTGTATACACACTCGCCTTGTCCCAGAAGGTTTTGTCCTCAAGTTCCTATAGTACTCGTTATTGCATGGACCATTATACACCGCAACAGCCATCTGAGTCTGAACAGGACTTTCAAACTTAGGCGACATGAGAAAACTTGTAGTTTTCAAGGTCAGCCACAGAGGTGATGGCAGACGACAGATCCTTTTTCTCCCTCAAGCAGGTGCCAGTGTCCGACACCAATTGAATGAGAGAGATATCCATGGGCCAGTCAATCATCAAGGGAATCGCCACATTATAACTGCTCCGTATACCATTCACATCCAAAACATAAAGAATTGAAGCAAGTAGCTACACCGGAGAATCCATGGATACTTCTACAGGAATCACAATAAGCAAAATCAACAAAATTAAAAGACAATTACATAACAGACTGAGTGAGGACATTTGGCATGATGCAATTCAGATAAATAAAGCAACACTGTCTAAAATATCACAAAGTTAACCAGTTATTAGCTGTTTAACAATACAAACAACAAAAAGATCACCTTAAAATGATCCAATGTAGCCTCACCTAAGATATTTGACAAACAGAGAAAAAAAAAACGATTTCAAACACAAAATTTCACAAAACATTTAAAGAAAACACAATCTTCATATTCTTGACAATAATTTTCGTAAAATCCCTACTATCTAAGCTCTTCCAATTAATTTTCTTCACAAACTCAGGACCCATCTTTTAAAGAAAAAGCCAGATTTTGTACTAATTCAATAAGAGTAAGCAAAACGTATCAGTATCTACATGATCAAACGCACGCACAAATACACATTTATACAGTGTTACAACTGTAAACACCAATAACGATTATAACAAGGAAGCCAAAAATAGATAACTAAATCAGAGAAAGATACATCAATGGTGCAATATTCTAGCTTTAGCTTTTAACTACTTTTACACTTGTTCATGTATTCATTTTTTTACTAAGTTTGGAAATTTTCTTTTTTTTTTTCCTTAACTTTTCTAGCATTTTCTTGGCATCCAAACAGAGGATTAAACGAGCCAGAATCTTCTGAAGTTTCAAACCAAGTTGTTGAAAGTAACAGAAAACGGAATCAAAAGTTGACAAACAAAAGAAATCATTAGTAGATGAAAACTCACTGGAATCTTGATCAGAGAGCGGCGAAGTGGAAACCACAGGCGTTGATGAATAGAGAAGGAAAGATCAACGGCAGGGATTGAAGGCTCTGAAATGAAAGCAGAGCCCAAATCCTCTCTCCCTCGCTGCTTTTAATTTGTTTTGTGTTGCTTGGTTTCACTCTGAGTATGGCGGTTTCCGCTCTAAATTACCACAATGACCAAATCTTGACTGCTTCTGACCTCTATGTATATATATATATATATTTTTTGTATTATTAATTATTGATGAAAATCTTAAATCACATCAAAAACTAATGGATAAATTAAGGTCGACTATTAACAATTCACACCGTGTCCAATGTCCATTACGTAATACAATGCGTTACAAGTTTGGATAAAGAACGAGTCACCTTATTTCCTTAAACGAAAATAAAATTAAGCAGCAGAAACAGAAGGCTGCTTAATCACAGTAGAAGCAGAAACACTCTGATATTCAAGTAACAGGTTGACGGCCAAATGAGAAACCTCATATGGTGAATCAAGTTTTTGATCGAACACCAGCTTGTTACTATTGTCCCAATCTTTACAAGAAACCAAGGAGCTTAATACATGTACTACAGTACTAGGACATCAATAGGGTCAAGAGAACTACAAGAGAAAATCCAAGTCTAAATTTGACATTTAACATTATCTTTTTTTAATTAAAAATTTTATGAGTGTTGTAAAGGCATAGTAAAACTTTAAAATGACATACGATACATAAAAATGATACTGACCGTTGTAACGTTATACGATATAATTAATTTTGTGTTCTTAGACGTGATCTAGATTAATAAAAGAAATTAAAAATTATGGTCGTACCGTCAGTAGAATTTAACTATTATATACAATACAGTACAATCCATACGAGGTTTACGAATGAAATTTATTATTCTTAATTTTTAATTTTGAAAATATTGATTTTTGTGTGTCCTTAAATTAAAATTAACGATTAGATATGAGCTTTACTAGCATTCATTCTTCAAGCAAATTCAGAGAAAATTGTTTGGAAAAATGAAAATTAGATGCTATAATAGTAGGGCAATTTTTTTTTTCTTTCATTATTTTTGTTATAGAGGAGATAAATTTAAAGAAACATTGTTAACCTTCTAGCAGAAATAGTGGTAAATTTATATATTAAGGGAAAACAATTAAAATCTGAAAATAAATAAAAGATTAATAAAAGGGAAAAGAGGTTCAATAAACTGACCGGGCAGCAGCTAACTCAATAGTGTTTCGGACAATAGCGGACCGATAACATCAAAGTTTGATTAAAATCTAAAACCTTCGGCTATCGTTGGATGTGTTGAAAATGACATTTTTATTCACCAACATCCCATCAAGAGGTGTCACAGTTTGGTTAAACCATCGGTTGAAAATAGAAACCGGATTGAAGAAACCAAAATTGGAACCGTAATCAAAACCGGTGATTATAAAACCGGTTGGAGAGCCGATTCGGTTACGGTTACGGCTGTCAAAAAACCAACAAAAATCGTCGGTTAAACTGGTGACCGCCAATTTTATAAATAACTTTTTTAGAAAATAAAATTAAAAAACCCCAACCAATCAGATGACGACACGTGGTAGTATACATGAAAAAACTGGTCAAAACCGAAACCGAAACCGAAACCGAAACCGACAAACCGACGGTTACAAAATCGAAACCAAACCGGATATGGCAGTTACGGTTTTAGTTTGCCCATTCCATGGAACCGAAACATACGATTTCAAACCGGAACCAAACCGTGGACACCATTAATCCCATCTGAACATACGATCGTTGCCGATCCGTCTACGTTTAAAGTGGATAGAAGAGGATAGAAATTATTAGACAAGTTTTTTTGAATGGTGAACATAAAATTATGATGTTCATTCCATTATATATATATATATATATATATATTTCAAGTCAGTGCGCACTGATATAAATTCATCAATACGTTGAATATGGATCATTAGATTTATATATTTGATTCAAAGTGTATGCACTTTTCAAAGCTTCTTCATAATTAGTTGTCCAAATACAACACACTGATGTAAGTTATATTAGTACGCACTGAGAAGAAAATGACTATATATATATATATACACACACACGATGTATTTGACAACTATACATAGAAAGGATATAACAAAGCCTAAATTAAGGACATCAATATATCAATGTACAAGAAAATATAATCAAAGTTAATTATACAATCAAAGGTGATGACACAATCACACCGATTAAGAGATTTCTAAACGCTTAGTGAATTGATATTCTTCCTAATATGCTCGTGCACGATGGTGCTTCCAACAGAGACACTAATCTTAGACCGAAGTAGCGTAAAACGTGTTTGTGTCAATGGCTTAGTGAGGAGATCTGTAAGTTGATCATGAGTGGAGACATGAAAGACCTGAAGGGAACCTGTTTCAACTTTATCAATAACAAAATGGTAGTCAAGGACAATGTGTTTCATCCGTGAGTGGAAGATTGGGTTGGCACAAGGTGGCACCAATGTTGTTACAGATAAGCTGTGGGGCAGTAGAGAGAGTGACATTATGTTCATTGAGAATATTGGAGAGCCATGTCAATTCAGCAACAACGGAAGCAACTAAGTGATACTCAACCTCTGTGGAGGAGCGAGCCACAGCCTAAAATGATCATATGGGTAGAGATAAAGGTAAGGTCATCATGATTGCCGACCCAATCAACATCCAAAAAAGTAAGTAGTTGAAGCGATTGCGAACGGCGAAGAAAAAGACCATGTGAGATCGTAAGTTTGAGGTATCGCTGTAGTCGTTTTGCTGTTGTCCAATGATTTTATGTAGTGCATATATTGAGCCAACTTATTCACGGTGAAACGTTGGTTCGAGTATGAGAGATTTATTGAATACCTCCAATAAGACTTCGAAACTGTGTCGCATCAGTGGAATGAGAACAATCATTGATAACCAAACAGGTAAATGAGCCAATAAAGGTGATTGTTTCCTTCATTCCCTCAAGTTTGAAACACTCTAAGAGATCTTGAACGTACTTATATTGATAGAGGAAAAACCCTTCATCTATTGGAATTACTTCAACACCAAGAAAAAATTGAGGTGGCCAAGGTTCTTGATGGAGAAGCGATGAGTGAGAGCATCAATAGTTTGGCAAATGAAAGGAGCAGTGTTATTGGTAAAATTTGATAAATTGATAGGTCAGCATCACTACCGGAAAAATCGGTGATCAAGTATGCCATGTCACTAAAAATCAGCTATAGGAGACCAATTGCAGTCGACCAAGTCTCAACCTTTGGCACCAGCAAATCTGTTCGGGTAAAGAAGATCCAATCTGGTTAGAGAACCAATCGGCCAAAGGTGTGTAAAAGACAGTAATACCAAGTTAATCACGACTCAACTATGAAGAGGAAGAATCTTACCTAACCAAGGAACCATAAATCACACTCCAATAAGGAAACAAATTTCCTTAGAGATATTGGAGTCCAAATGCAATAGGGCATCTAATTCATTTAGTGCGCAGGATATGCAAAACATTAGAGGAGATAAAAGGGACTTTAAAAAATCAGGGTCTTACTAAATCTCGTCAACTTTCCTTACATGTACACCAAGAATTAAAGTTTTATGCATGTATAAATAGATTCTTAGTGCCATTATGTACCCTCATGCAAAAAAGCATATAACTGCAACTGTGTAAGAAAGATTGAGTGTGTAATTCATTGTTACATAGTGAATCATTATTCTCACCGTCTACGGCAACCGTGGATGTTTCCCGTATTGGGGGTTTTACCACATAAATTTATCTTCTTTTCATTCTTGCCTTTATTTTTCTTATAATTGCGAACTAAAGCTGTAAGCTACAAGAGTTTCTTGTCGACTTTTCTCTATCAAAAAATTGTCATTAACAATTGACGCTAGAAGGAAAGGGTTAAACTATATTATTGCATAATCACTCTAAGGACTTATGACAAACTGACATTGAAAACAACAGAGATGGAGATGCCTTGGATCGTGACGGAAGTTTGTCCCCATGCCAAATCAATGCTTTCGATGAGGAAGATTGGCCTCCGGAACTCCGTTCACAAGTGCCCAAATTGTGATAACCCCCGTAAACACATCAGAGGGAATCTCTCAGGAGGCATTCCAGCATATTCAAGAATCCTAAGGATGGTTATTGAAGACGCGGCAAGGCAAGGGATCAATAGAACGACGATCGCGAATTTGACTTCCCCGTATCAATTATCAACTCATATTATGGCTCAAGACCCCAAAGTGTGCTTAAAGATAATAGGCGTAACTTCGGGTTCTTTCCGTAAAATCGGTAAAGACAAGGTTGATCACCATAAGCAGCATAGAAATGAGCGTTCCTAGAAGAGAGATGATCGCTATGATGACAGAGATCATGAAGAGGATGGTTACCGTGGTGGCAAAGATTATAGGGAAGCTGAAAGTCACGATGATGTAATGAGGAGATATGATGGCAATCGATTAAGATATGCTCGGGAAAACCCTTATGGAGACGATTGAAAAAGGCCCTAAATGGATTCAACTGATGATGTTCTCCCCTTTAAAGGCGCCAGGCGACTAGGTCATCAACCAGGTTTAACCAACAGAATGCTCTGCTTACATGACGTATACCAAGGGACCTTTGTAGGATCACCATTTGTTAGAAGTTTGAAGAGCATGGAGATGAGGGTGAACGAAAGGTCATACTACGAAGAATTGAGGCGTTAGAACACATGTTTGGTCAATGTAATTTGCAAATCGGTAATTCTAGCAACCCATTCTCAGATACAACTTGGCGTGCTAGTTTCTCCAATAAGTATAAAATGCCGTACATAAAGCAATTCAAAGCAACACTTATCTTTAGGAGCATGCTAGGAGAGACCAGAGGATGTTCCCACAAACTCTTAGTGAGCTAAGGTCTAGGTGGTTTGGTGGTCTTACTGGCAGCTCGATCAAAATTTCAAGGAGCTGAAACAGGTCATCACTAGGTAATTCATGGAGAACATTCAAAAGAGGAAGTTAATATCTGTTCTTTCGACCTTGAAGTAAAGAAAGAACGAGAAGGTGAAAGATTACTTGAACATGTTCTTTCAAGAAGTATCAATGGTTCAAGACCCTAATGATGATACGGTGGTATCAGCTTTTATTAACAGCTTGCAACACAGTCATCTATCACTTACCCTTTTTAAACCACTTATGCGCATCTGGTAGATGATGTGGGAGGATATGCAATAAAAGAGAAAGAACAAACAGCTCATTGTGGAGAGTTCATACATAGTGGTTGACTGGATGAGAGACAAAAGTCTAAAAAAAACGGCTTCAAAGGCTATCAGAAAGGTGACCAAAAGAATAATGGCTCGGGTAAATACAAAGATGGTTGCAAGGATAATAACTAGAAGGGCAATAAAGTCTATAAGGGGCAATTCACCAACTACACCACCTTGGCCAAAAGACATAAAGATGTTTTAGATGTATTGAAAGATAATAACCTATACAAGAAGCCCTTGAAGCAATTAACTTTTGCTATGAGGAATACAACCAAGTACTACCAGTTCCACCGGGAGAATGGCCATGAGATTTCAAAATGCTACCGGTTAAGAGATTACATCGAGATGCTAATTAGAGAACGAAATTTTAAGGATGTGGTCCTTAAGGATGATGATAGCTAGCAGAGGGACCCTTAGAAAGATGATCATCTAGAGGGGAGCCAGAAAGTGACAGATAACCCTAAGAGGAATTCGAGAAAAGAAGCAATCAATACCATTTTTTTGAGTACCCCACATGGGGAAAAGTAGCAGAGAAAGCATGATAGAGGTTCGTGACACAATAAATGGTAAAACGTGGTTGGTGAAAAATTTAGTTGAGCCCGACCTAAAAGGGATCAAAAAGGGTTAAGACTCGATCGTTTTTCTAGAGGCAGATGCATACGGACTCGAGGTCAGGCCAAATGATTCAATCGTTGTGTCGGTTCACATCTGCCATAGAGAGGTGAATAGGGTATTGATCGATAATAGAAGCTAAACGGATATTCTAACGCTGAAGTGTTTGATCAGTTGGAATTGTAAAGGAAAGACCTATAACCATTAGCAATCCCGCTCAGAGGGTTTGGAGAGGCCGAAGTTAGGTCTTTAGAAATAGTCAAGTTACCAGTTGAGATTGGGACTTACTGTTGTCAAAAAACCGTGCTCATTGACTTTGCAGTGGTCGACACTGAAAATTGGTCATACTATCCTCTACTGGGAAGATCCTTTATGAACAAATCTTACGCCCTAACCGTTAAGTTTCCTACTGAAGCGCAAGAGTGGGTGTGATGAAGAGCTTACATTAGTGGGCTAGAAAAGTAAATTTGGCAGTGTATAGAGAAAATATAGATTCTGATGTAATGGAGGTTAACATGGTTGAAGAATAGTGTTTTGAGATTGATGAAGAGGAAGCCCAGGAGGATACCTGGACCAGATTTGTTCTAGACTTGAGAGAAGTCACTTTTGATCATGAAAAGGTTCGGTAGAAGAAGAACCAACAATGGAGGTTGTGCTTGACAACAATTAGGCCAATCACACTATCAAGTTAGGGGCTCAGTTATTTGGCCATATTCAGAATAGTCTAGTTAATCTGTTGAGAGAATATAAAGATGTGTTCGCATGGAATCATGAGGACTTGCCAGGGATAAATACTAAAGTAATCTCTCATTGTCTGACGATTGATCCAGAACATAAACCAATAGTTCAGAAGAGATGTAGGTTCTATCCGGAGAGAAATAAGGCCATCAAGGTTGAGGTCAAAAAACTGCTAACTGCGGAATCAATTAAGGGGGTATAGAACCCAAAGTGCATTTTTAGAGTACCATCGAGGAAGTCCCTTAGATTTCAAGTCCATTAGAGATTAATCGAAGTCAACCCCTACAATATAAATGCACTGAAAGATATATGGTCTCCAAGAACCTTGAAGGAGATCCAACGGCTATCCGGGTGTCTAGCTTCACTCAACTGGTTTATCGGTCAATCAACAGAAAAATACCTTATTTTTTTTCAAAGCTGTAAAGAAAGGTAAACGGGTAAAATGGACAGAAAAGTGTGAAAAAAGTCTTCCAATAGATCAAGGAATATCTCAGCAAGGCCCCGATCTTGTCAAAACCATTGATTGACGATACTTTGTATTTGTATCTATCAGTCACGCCGGTGGCAACTGGGTCAGTGCTGGTTAGATTGGAAAAAGTAGTGCAAAAAATAGCATACTATGCCAGCAAGGCTTTACTATCAACGGAGATGAGGTACTTATAGGCCGAGCAGAAGGCGTTGACATTAACAACATCAGCAAGGAAGCTCATGCCCTAATCTCAGGCACACAAGATTAAGTCTACACAGACTACCCACTCAAACAAATTTTATCAAAGCCGAAAGTATTGGGGAGACTTACCAAATGGACAATCGAGTTTTGTGAGTTTGAAATCACATATTCACCAAAGGCTTCGATCAAAGGCCGATCAGTAGCAGACTTCATTAAAGAATTTATCAAACCAGATGTTGAGGTAGTTAGAATGCTTGAAGAAAAAGAGAAGAAAGTTTTCAAATGGTAGCTGCACGTCTATGTGTCATCAAATATGCATGGCAGCACAGTAGCTAGAAGCTGATCAAGTTGAATGTGCTCGTCGATTTAATTTCAAGGCCACTAACAATATAACTGAGTGTGAAGCACTCCTGACTTAATTAAGGGTTTGCACGACCCTAGGTGCTGATGAAATAGAGGTTTTCAGTGATTCTCAGGTCGTAATCAATCGAGTCCTAGATGAGTACCAAGCAAAAGATGATAGCATGGTCTCCTACATTGAGGTAGCCAAAACATTGCTCGAGTGATTCAAGAGTTACAGGATCCCTCAGATCCTGAGAGAAGAGATTGAGGACGTAGATGCTCTGTCAAAACTAGCATCAACAACCACCAGAATTTGGCCCAAAACAATCTCAGTGGCCCACTTGATGCTGCCTAGTATTAAAGATAGAGCTGAGTTGATAGTGTGAGTAGTCAAAGAAAGACATGCTATATGGATGGAAACGATCAAAGATCATTTGGAGAAGAACATCCTCTTTAAAGATCCGATGGAAGCAAAGTGGATCAGATACAGAGCCACCCGACACACAATAATTTAGGGAAAATTATATATATAGGGGTTTTCAAAGACATTGCAAAGGTGTGTTTGGCCGTTCAAGGTTGTGAAAATCTTGAAACGTATTCATAGTGGGGTTCATGGGAATCGTACTAGGGGAAAGAACCTAGCTTATAAAGCGCTGAGACAATTATTCTATTGGTCAACCCTAGTTCTGAACATTCAGCCAATGATGGGGAAGTGTGAGACTCGTCAAAGGACTGCGAATGATATCAAGCAACCACCGTTGCAGTTGAAGAACCTAGCCTCCTCATTTCCGTTTGCAATGTAGCGGATCATTCTAATCGACCTAATACCGACCGCAACTAAGGGGGGACTGAGGGAGCAAGGTATGCCATTATGGTAATGAATTATTTCACAAAGTTGGCTGAAGCAAAAGCGCTTGTGCACATAATTAAAGCCAATACTACCAGCTTTGCGAAAAAGAACATCATCTATCGTGTTGGGATTTTAAACACGATCATCACCAATAATGATACTCAATTTGGCAGTGACAACTTTAGAGAAACGTGCGAGATGTATAACATCAAGATTTATTATGCAACGCCTGCTCACCCACAAACCAATGGGCAGACTGAGGCTGTAAACAAGATCATCAAGCATATCTTGAAAGCCAAGCTTGACATCAAGAAGGAAAACTGGGCAGAGTTGCATAAGGTTATCTGGGTGTACCAAACCACAGAAAGGGCAACAATGGGTGAGACTGCCTATTTATTGGCATTCAGACTAAAGTAGTCATCCTAGTAGAGGTAGTGTACACCTCCTCAAGGGTTCAGCTATACCAACACGAATAAAATGTGGGCATACTGGAACAATACCTGGATGAACTTGAAGAAAGAAGAGATCTGGTGCGTGTGAGAAACGTAACCTATCAACGAAGAGCAACCATGTATTACAACTCACATGTTCGGATAAGGAGATTCCAACACGGAGACCTAGTCCTAAAAAGAGTTTCTTTTAATACAAAGGAAAAAACAACTAGCTCTTTTACGGACAAATGGGAAGGACCCTATCAGGTGATCGGTTTAGCAGGGCATGGAGCCTATCGCCTAGCCCGATCAAGAGGATGAAAGTTTCAGTACTTGAAGACCTGTTACCCTTAGGGGTCTACAAATCTTTTATTTTCCAATTGCTATTTAGCATTAAATTAGAGTAATTGTTATTTTTTAGCTTTTTCTAATAGGTTGTTATCTTTTAATTTTTTTAGATCAATACTTGTCATAATTTGGCAAAGTTATCAATAAAATCCCTTAAAGAGTGAAATTCTTCAAAGATCAAGAGACAGTGTTTGAAATATTTTTTTAAAATTCCTTTTTTTCATAAAGGTAAACTCGCAACGCCGAGGCTTACTAAAGAAAGTAGGGGTGGCCGAATGGCTAAAATCCAAGGTCTTAGGACTGACCTACCCCACCAATCTAACTTGATGCATAAAAAGCACTGTTAGTATGCCATTGAGTAACTAAAAACCTGATGACGCATAAAGTTGAATCAGCTAATACATAAAAATCCATGCTCATCGAGTTTTGAGTAACAGACAAAACCGAGAAATGTCCTAAGTGACTTAGTTATTAGATAAAAACCAAAGAGACCGAGGTCTATAAAACAAAAAGAACAATGACTGGCAAACGCTAGGATTGATCAAGAACAACCCAAGTGGACCAATGCAAAAACCGATCAGGATCATCAATCAAGGCGAAAATAGTCTGATCTGATACTTGATCAGGTTAAACGTGATCAGTTTAAATTGGTCAGTTTAATGAGATACTTGATCAAATTAAAAGTAAACAGTTTAATAAGATACTTGATCAATCTGAAAATGATCAGTTTAATGAGATATTTGATCAGTCTTAAACAATCGGTTTAAGTTTTTTTTATAGAACCAGTAATATTCTAGACCTTAAATTATACAACAAAACCTTTCAAGAGGTTACAAGAACCTTTTACTTTAAAATTTTAACAAACTGCTTATATTTTCGTTAATCTGGTAAGACTTTTGTTTTCCTTACTAATAAAGTAAAAACAAGAAAGAATAAGAGAACTTATTTGAAAAATATTCACAGCTATATATTGATTAGAAGAAATATTGCAAAGGGAGTGTGAGTGAGAGGTTGAGTGGGTGGGTTGTGTTTTGATTGACTCAACCTTTAATAATATCATGAGATCAATTCAACGTTATGCAAATCCGACTCATGAACATGAATAATTGCCGCCCCTACTCCCTAGTTAAATCATAAAGAAAAGATTATCACAATAATTTCTTTTTATGTCTTAATTTTCTCTAAACATCTAACTTAATAATTCGAAAGATGTTATATTGAAACAAAGTGCCGACCGAAAGACTCCTTTTGAAATATTAACATTATATATCGGTGTGGATTTTGCAATTTATAGATGAAGCCTATTTTGATAGTTAATTAATTATATTATTTATAGATAAGTTTGCCAACTGCAGTAAAGTTAGTTTATCTCCAAATTAATAAAACCTTTAGTAGTGCTTCTTTCATTTTTGAGTTCCATCTCTTTCATGCGCGAACGATGACCTAACATAAAAGTTAAAGTTGGATAGATTACATATCAAAAATATGGAGTTGATTTCTCGACTTTACTTCAAAAGTAGAGGTGGAGGCGGTTCGGTTCGATTAGATTTTACCTAAAACTGAACCGAACCGAACCGAACCGAAAATAATTTGGTTCATCCAAAATTGAACCGGTTTAAACCGAATAAAAAATGATAACCGAACTTAACTGAATTGATTTGAATCGGTTCGGTTCATTTCGGTTTTAGACCTAATAGGCCTTTTTAGCTTAATGGGCTTAATGAGTCTTTTTTAATATATTTTTAAATTTGATGGGTTGTTGTTGCCCTGTTGGATTCTAATTTTAAACCAAAGTTTCATAAATTGTAATAGCCCAACTGTCCAAGCCCAAATCAAACATAACTAATAACATTTAATTTAACATTCATTAAAAAAAATCACAAATTGAAAAAGCCTAAAATTCAATTTTCTAGAAGCCACTATTGACATACTACATACATACATTACAATTTTCAAAAGTGACAATGTGACATGCAGTTCAATCTTCTAAGATAAAAACCCTAAATCACAAATTCAAGCTCCAAATAATTATTACAATCTAAATCCAAACTCCAAATCAAAATTACAATCCAAATCAAACAAATAAAGATAGTAAAATAATTTTAACTTCCTGAAGAAACAATAATTAGTGATTACAGTTAAATATATTCTACTGGGGGAACAAATTTCTTTCTTTAATTAATATATTTTGCATCTTTATCAAATAAAAGTATATGAAGTTGAAAGTTTGGGTAGATTATAGCTAATTAATACTTTGTCTTCTTGAATAATGCCAAGAACGATGATCAAAATACTTCAAATTTCAATGCTGCATAAACCACAAAATTTTAAACTTACAATTAATGTAAAAGTAAATTATTGTTATGGTCGCAATCTGGTATTTCTTATTATGGATCGTAACTTCAATTTTATCAAGAGCGAAGAGCTGAAGAAATAAATAAGTGAAGATTGACAACAAAAAAGCTTCGACTGAAGAAATAAAGAAAGAAGAAGAGTTGAAGAAGACAACAACTAACCAATAAACCAAAGAAGCATTCAGACGAGCTGAAGGAGAGCCTCGTTAAAGCTTTGGCTAGAGATGAAGGAGAGCAGATCAGACGAGAAGAGACCATATCAGTGGTCATCAGATGTGAAACAAAAAAAAAACAAACAAAATTAGGAAAAGAAGAAGAAGAAGAAAATTGGAAAAAGAAGAAGAGATAGTGAGTCGACTGTTGAGTGACAAACCTTCTTTGAGGAACGGAGTTCTGATGGCAGCGGAGATGAGTAGATCGGAGACGTGCAACGAAGAGCCGGAGATGAGCGCCGGAGATGCCAATCGGAGGAGTTGAGATTTGAGAGTCAATGACTGAGGACTGAGATTTTGAGAAGTAGAGATTAGAGAAGTGAGAAGTCGGCGAAGAATAAGATGAGAACTGAGAATGAGAAGTTTAGGGATTTAAAAAAAACTTATATAGGTGGTTTAATCGGTTTAAACCGGTTTTTGGAAAATCAAACATATTTGAACCGATTTTTTTCGGTTTTTAATTATGTAAACCGGTTTGAACCGAATTCAATCCATGAATCGAATCGAACCGAATCGAACACCCTTTTATTGGTTCGGTTCGGTTCGGTTTTGAACTTAGTTCCCACTCCTATTCAAAAGTAATAAAAATCATTCAACAAGTTTTAAATCGAAAAGCTATTTCCTATATTGAAAGTGCATTTCACGTTTTCCAATAGGGAAAATCTTGCATTAATGCATCGTAACCAATTTGATTGATCTTTGCCACAGGGCATGCAGCTGTTGGCTGGATGCATCAAATGCATGGCAGATTTTCTCCACATCAATAACTCGACCAAGAGGATAATTGATGTTTGAGTTGATTGTTACCAAAAATGAGAATAAAAGCGAACTAGTTAGCGGTATTAGACTCCGGTGTAAAATAGTATGAATCGGAATTATTATTGATATACTAATAATATTAAGAGATTTATTTTCTATATGTTATAAATATATATTTAATTGGTTATCAATTTAAAATTTGGTCTCTAATATTTTAATTTAAAATATTTTTTATTTTAATAACGTGTTTAAATTTATTTTTTATTTTATTTTCTTATTAAAAATAGATGAAAAATTAATATCAATTTTAAATGTTTACTGAGTCAACCTAAAAAAGGGTTGTGCAATAGGCCGTTTGAAAATAGACGGTCATATTGACAATGTCTAATATATTTTTTTGTCATGTCAACTTGATGTTCAATATGCACGGCTGCATTAGAGAAAGATTTTTTAACGGAATGTCAATTAATCCTATTTTGAATCTCTTTTTTTCACAAGTCACGCTTGCATCGGAGAACTCTTAATATGTCTATAAAAATATAATTAAAAACTCAGCAATAAGTTGAGAATTTTAGTTTCAGAAAATTAGGTTAATATGGTGAACCTAATACTTAGGTACAGTCAAAATTAATGTCCAACTTATCCGTTCAATTTCATAAATAGCTCTCAATTCTCACTGCATGAAAGAAAAAGAAGATAGATTCTATCTATCTACTTCTCTTTCACCCTTTCTTGATCTTTTTGTGTTTAATATCTTTTAATCTATTCTAATCTTCAGCTGAACAACAAAGCCACTGGTCCAGAAAATGACTAGTATTTCATTTGAGTCAAAAATATCAGTCTCGTCATTTAAAAATATCATCCTCTTAATATAATCTTCTCGCGTGTAGTATATTTTAATATTGTTAGATTTTGGCTCGTATTTTCAAGTAAACTCAATATTAACCAAATGAGACTTAACTGATGAGGAACTTCCTAGAAACATAGGAAAACATTTGGAAGTTGAAGATCGTGTTTGAGGGAGGTTTGAAAACCAAAGAAGAATTGAAGAAACGGATTCCAGAAGGAACTGCGACGTGGACCGTGGTGCGGACATGTCGCATGGACAGCGGCATAGGGAGCATTCGGTTCCAGGAGATCAAGCGCGGTGCAGACCCACAGGAGGCAAAGATGTAGACTGCGGTATTCTGAGCGGTCATCTCCAATGGATTTCCGCAGTGTAGGGCGTGGGTTGCAAACCGCAATAACAACGTATTTGCATAGGTCTGGATAGTTTCTTGATAATAGGAAAGGCTTTCTCCTAGAAGTTCTTGTACTTATCAGAAAAGGAAAATGAATTTGTCTTCATGAAAAATGGGAAAGTCATGTGCTTTAAGGAAAATGATTTCTTTTTAACATGAAGACTTGTCATAAACAGAAAATAGTATTGATATGGAACAAGTAATTCATGTATGTATAGGAGTAGGATTTCCTTTTATCTTAAACTCTCTGTAATTCATATAAATAAACCATAATAGCAAGGCTATTGTGTGTGGAGAAAAAAGAACACCATTTAACATCAGAGTATAGTGAGATCCGGATGAGAGACCCATGGAAATATCTGGGGAGGGATCTAAGGGAATATCAGTGGATCAAGTTAGAGATCCGTGGGTGATATTCAATGGAGACCTAAGGGATAATGGGGTTTCTTGGTGATGATCATGTGAGCGTTGTGAGTATGGTGTCGGGTTGAGGTGTGAGAGAGAATCCTAGAGTATATGTTTATAATAATTTATCATATAGTGGAACTTTCTCTATCGTCCTGACAGCTTGTGGTTTTTTACCCGATTTGGGTTTTCCACATATATCTTGTGTTGTGATTGGTTTATTTTCTCTCATCTATTTTTTTGATATATACGTTATTAATTGCTAAAAGTTATGGATGTATACTAGGCACGACAATTTCGCGTTCATCGGTTCAAAATCCCTAACAATTGGTATCAAAGCCTTATGGTAACAGTGATTGCATTTTCATGTCTTTATGGGAGATCGTATGGAGGACTTGATGGTAATAGGATGATGATTCATGGTTGTCTAGTATGGTTTAGCAAAGGAGATACGTTTTGAAATCGGTTTTGAACTCAGTAGGGTTTGATGAAAAGAAGAATATAGATGGAGAAGAAGTTTGGCATGTGGTGACAGGTACAAGTCATGGAGATCCAATCTGGGTTACACAAGACGATATATATAACTTATATGCGTATTAAAAAAAGTTGAACACTCAAAGTCTCTGGTGTGGTGTGGGGATTATCCGGTAAAGTACTCTCAGTTCTAGTAGCAAGTCTTTCACTAGGTATGTGATGCAATGACAAACATCTTTCACATGGTTTGATGATGTACGGACACGTTTATCCTTTTGACAGTTTTTTCCACTGGCCATAGAAAAGGATATGTTGCTGCCAGTGGTCCATAATTATGCACAAGATATTGGTCAGAATGTGATGCAAGGTATATGGTGGGCAAGGATATCGATGGCTAACGAACTCCATGGTAAATCTAACATGAGGAGTTGCACCATAATTTCAGCAAGTTATTTCGACATGGTGCTGGAACAACGAACACAGAAAGGAAGAAGAAAAAAATTCTTAGTATGGTTCGTTCCTAAGTGGTTATATCTTATAGTGGGGTATGTTGATTCTCGATATGGAGAGTCGTGGTTGTGGACAAAGGTCTTGAGAATTCAAGCCAAATAAGAGAATTGTTAGGTTTGGATCGTATTCTCAAGTGAACTCAATGTTAACCAAACGAGACTCAACTGATATGGAACTTCCTTGAGAAGTGGAAAAACGTTTGGAAGATGAAGATGGTGTTTGAGGGAGGTTTGAAGACCAAAGAAGAATTGATGAAACAGATTCTAGAAGGAATCGCAGCGTGAACCGCAATGCGGACAAGTCGCATGGCCGCGGCACAGGGAGCAGTCGATTCCAGGAGATCAAGAGCGGTGCAGACCGTGACGAAGGCAAAGACGCATACCACGGTATTCTGTGCGATTATCTCCAATGGCTTTCCGTGGTGTAGGGTGCGGGTTGCAAATCGCGGCTCAAACCGCTGTAACAAAGTATTTGCACAGGTCTAGAAAGTTGTTTGAAAATAGGAAAGGTTTTCTTCTGAAAGTTCTTGTGCTTATCGGCAAAGGAAAAAGAGTTTGTCTTCATGAAAAATAGGAAAGTCATGTACATGAAGGAAAATAATTTCTCATTAACAAGAAGACTTATCATAAATAGGAAATAGTATTTATGTGAAACAAGTAAATCTTGTATGTATATGAGTAGAATTTCATTTTATCTTGAATTTCATTTTATCTTAAACTTCATGTAATTCATATAAATAGACTATAATAGCTAGGTATAAACTTAGAAAGAAATATATGCATGTTGACTCATATTATTGTGCTTTACATAAGGTTCCTTTTATAGAGGAAATTACAACTCACATAATCAGTAAAAACTCTAGAAAAAATATCATCAAGAAAATTCTAGAAAAAATATAGAAAAACAAAATCCCTACAATTGCTGGCTAATAACTCACTTTCCTATTTTACACCATTGACTAGATCAACTCCATTTATAGCTAATTAAATCCCCTAATATTATGTTGTAATTAAATCTCCTAATATTCAGCTGTACCAAATCCTTGTTTTTCCAACACTCCCCTTCAAGCTGGTTTGAAGATATCTTCCATAGCCAGCTTGCCAATTAAGTCATCGAATTGCTTCTTTGGTAAGCACATCTGTGATTTGTTTGGTTGTAGGAACGTATGGCATGCAAATCAGTCCAGTTTCAAGTTTTTCCTTGATGAAGTGCTTATCTGTTGGAACCTCGATCACCGGTCACGCAGCGGAAGTAAGTTTTGAAATTTTTTATACAGATCGTAATCTGTATCTGAGACAAGTGAACTTTTGATCGTAATTATTTTCGGAACAAATACATATAAAAATTATTACACTAATAAAATATATATGTAAATACAGGTAATTGTAATCAATAATAAAAAAAAATAGAATCATACCAACGTTTGGAGGCTCATTCACTTTTCGATTTGCTCCTGGTTTGTACCACTGATCTTCCTAGCTATTCCCGGGACTTGTAACTACGTGTGAGCGTGTCACGGTTCTCAGGAACTTAGTATGGGGGGTGTAGAGAAAAACGAATGGAGAAACTATTTCTTTTTAAAAAAAACTACCTAGAACAATTATAGTAGTTAAAAAAATAATAGTTATATTTTTTTTTTCTTGGTACAATCACTTGCACACAACACTTTTGTTTTTCTTTTGTACTTATAACAAAAATAAAACCAAATTTTTTGTCCCTTATGCAAAACCACTTTTTTGTCTCTTATGCAAAACCAAAAACAAAAACCATTTTTTTTCTTTTGTTTTATATATATATATATATATATATATATATATATAAGGGTTGTGCGTGAAAACGCACAATTCCCTTATTTATTTATTTATTTATTTAAATAATATATATCACATATATAAAAAAAAAATAAAAAAATTTAATCAAATCTAATTTGATTTTTAAAAAACTTTCAAATAAAAAAATATCTCATATCTTTTATTTGATTTTAATTTTGAATTCAAACTATTTAAATTCAAAAATAAAAAAAATAATTTAATTTGATAAAATAATCACATTATCTTATTTTATTCAAAAATAAATATCAACATACACCCTTCATTTAGTGATTAATAATATAATTAAATAATCTCATTATTTAAGTTATTTGATCACCATTATCCATTAATTAAATAATCTCATTATTCAATTAATTCCTGAATAAATACGTGTCACTTTCGTAACACAATTGATTGGACAATCCAATTAATTAACCGTGACCCTTGTTACCTAAATCGATCGGGCTAGCAAGGGGACCTAATAGACCCACAGTATTTTGAGCTCCAATAATCCTCAGAATCATTAATTAAACTCTTCAATTAATATTCTTTGATTATTAACTTCGGTGTTATTCCACTAAAAACCTGAAGCTGCACTCTCTCAACTGTATATATTTTTATACAGACCGATACAATTCGGTGTCCATCGATATAGCTATTACATATGGTGTGATCCTCCACAGTAGTTCATAATTAGAGATGAGTCATAATATATGTTATACCCCTCTAATTACATATATACTTTAGATTGCACGTCTCTTACTGTATTCATCCGTATATGACACTCATATACACAGTTCGAGATTACAACCGGCAATCCAGGATGTTAATATGTACACAAGTTTATAAAAAAAATAACATAACAATAATGAATTGAACATTTCTTTTTATTTACTTCATAAATCCATTTACAAATTACATGCTTAGGACATAAACCCTAACAATCTCCCACTTGCACTAAAGCATGTGAGGCATGTCTCGTAACCCTAGACCATCTAGGTCATCCGAAAACACTTTAGCCGGTAAGATCTTCGTAAATGGATCAACATGATTGTCTTGTGAGGCTATCTTGGTAATGATCACATCTCTTCTCTGCACTATCTCTCTGATGAGATGATACTCTCTCTCTATATGCTTCCCTCTCTTGTGGCTTATTGGTTCTTTGGAATTAGCCACAGCACCACTGTTATCACAATAAAGTGTGATGGGTTTATCCAGGTCTGGAACAACTTCCAGATCACTCAAGAACTTACGGAGCCAAACAGCCTCTTTAGCTGCTTCACAAGCAGCTACATATTCGGCTTCCATGGTGGAGTCAGCAATGCAAGATTGCTTGATACTTCTCCACATAATGGCTCCACCACCAAGGGTGAATACTGATCTAGATGTGGATTTTCTAGAATCCTTGTCTGACTGAAAATTAGAATCCGTGTATCCTAACGGGATCAAATCCTGTCTGAAATACACTAGCATATAATTTCGTTCTCCGAAGATACTTGAGAATAGTCTTGACAGCAACCCAATGATCCAATCTTGGGTTAGACTGGTATCTGCTGACTACTCCCACTGCATAGCAGATGTCCAGTCTCCTGCATAACATAGCATACATGACACTACCTACTGCTGATGCATAGGGAACACGTCTCATATTCTCAACTTCTTGAGGTGTCTTAGGACACTGTTCCTTAGACAAGTGAACTCCATGTCTGGAAGGTAAATTACCTTTCTTGGAGTTCTGCATCGAAAATCGCACAAGAATCTTATCGATATATGATGCCTGAGACAGTGCTATAAGTTTGTTCTTACGATCCCTTATAAGTTGGATCCCTAGAACATAACTTGCCTCTCCCAAATATTTCATTTGGAATTGGCTAGCCAGCCAACCCTTTACATCAGACAAAACTCCCACATCATTCCCAATGAGTAAGATATCATCTACGTTTAGGACCAAGAAAACTACTTTTTTATCAATGATGCGCTTGTAGACACTGGCAGTAGGCGCTGGAGGACATTCCTCTGTAAGCACAAACTTGAGGTCTATTGTGACCAAAATTGTATTAATATTAAGTTTCCACTTTGTGTAGTTATCACCAGTTAATTTGTCGTTTGCGAGAATTTGAAGTAATGCAGAAGACATTGCTGAAATAAATAAAACATTCATTCAGTCATTTATTTAAAACAAATGCGGGTGCTTTGGTATAAATTTAAACATGATGCATGAACATGTTTAACGAACTAAAACTACCCTAAAAAATAGTTACTATACCACGACAATCCAACATACCACAAAAAAATGCCGCCTTAGGGTCGGTCAAATCTTTGCATGTTGGACCGAGACATTCTCAATCAAATGATATTCTAGAATAACTCTTATTCTATATCATTCAACCATCGTTTATTCAGTCAGGTTTTTAATTAACAAACTTAATCAAAACCTTCGTGAGTGTAACCCACCATTTCAGATCTCACAAGCTTAACTCGAGAATTGTCGCCTTAGGGTCGATCAATCCCGAAATACCCTCAGAAATCCTATCCGTTAATAAGTTAACCTTGGTATTGACCTTTGTGGAAACCCTCCTTAGGGAGGACAAAAGCAAAGCCGTCACGAGGCCCCACTCGGATCTCACAGTGTTGAACTAATGATGGAGACCGCGGGATATATATGTCATATATCCCTCTTCCACTCACTATTTTAAAACTAGGGTTTTCTATTATCTGTTAATGCACCTAGACTCTACAGGATCAAACGGCTAACTTTAATCAAGTTATCTAGTGCATTAACTAATTCATTATTAGAAACAAGTTCTAATTAACTAATAAATTATTAATGATTTTTAACAATTAAAAATCTAATCTATTAGTGAATAATCTAAGTCTTTGTAAACTATTTACTAAGCTCAGATTATTATGAAAGTGTTTACCAAGTTTTAACTATTAAAACTCTAACACAATATTCGGTTCATTTATAATTAGGCAATTAATCAAATTAATCCTAATTACTATAAATGACCCTATTAATCTAACTTATTAAACTCTTTAATAACTAGAATAATATTAATGAGAATTACCAAGTTTTTTTAACAATTAAAAAACTAATCTCATTTTCATAGCCAATTTATGAATTTACCCATTTTAATCACATTAAAAAAAATACATAAAATATCAGGCTATGATGCATGTATGACATATCAAATATATTTGTATAGGCACATCTAATCTAAATGACATACGTATGCATGACAATGCTTTTTATCATCACATAATATAAATCATACATTAATTAACCGAGTACTGTGGATTATTTAACCTAAAAAAATTGGAATCTAAATTATAAAAATACCCCCAAGGCATTCATTGGTCTTCTTGTAATTTTCAAGTCTTCCAGTATCTTTAGGTCACCTCGATTCATCTCATGAATCTTTCTTCGCGATTTTTCCAGGTCTTCAACATAGGTTACAATTTTATTTTTTTTTACAATAAAATAATAGTTTAAAAAAAATTATACAACCCATAAACCCTAAATCCACAGTACCATATAATTAACGATCAATCATGTTTTTTTAAATTAAAAAAAAAATACATACAAAAACATCATACAGTCAATTTAAATCGTGCCTACACAATCATACATACGGGAGCATCGAAAACAATTTCCTGTACAGAAAATAAAACTGCCTCAAATGTCAATTGTTGGAACCCCGTTCACCGGTCGCGCAGCGGAAATGGGTTTTGTTATCAATTTTTATACAGATCGTAATTTGTATTTGAGATCAGTGAACTTTTTATCGTAATTATTTTCGGAACAAATACATATAAAAATTATTACACTAATAAAATATATATGTAAATACAGGAAATTGTAATCAATAATAAAAAAGAAAAAAAATAGAATCATACCAACGTTTGGAGGCTCCTTCACTTTTCGATTTGCTCATGGCCAGTACCACTGATCTTCCTAGTTATTTCCGGGACTGGTAAACTGCGTGTGGGCGCGTCACGGTTCTCGAAAACTTAGGATGGAGGGTGTAGTGAAAAACGAATGGAGAAACTATTTCTTCTTACAAAAAAACTATCTAAAACAATTCTAGTAGTTAAAAAAATAATAGTTATATTTTTTTTCTTGGTGCAATCGTTTGCACACAACACTTTTGTTTTTCCTTTGTACTTAGGACAAATACAAAAACCAATTTTGTGTCTCCTATGCAAAACCACTTTTTTGTCTCTTATGCAAAACCAAAAACAAAAACCTTTTTTTTTTCTTTTGTTTTGTCGGTGTATATATATATATAAAGGCTGTGCGTCAAAACGCACATCACCCTTATTTTTTTTTATTTTTTTTTAAATAATATATATCACAAAAAAAAAATCTAATCAAATCTAATTTGATTTTTAAAAAACTTTCAAATAAAAAAATCTCTCATATCTTTTATTTGATTTTAATTTTGAATTCAAACTATTTAAATTCAAAAATAAAAAATTTAATAAAATAAAATAAAATAATCACATTATCTTATTTTATTCAAAAATAAATATCAACATACACCATCCATTTAGTGATTAATAATATAATTAAATAATCTCATTATTTAAGTTATTTAATCACCATTATCCATTAATTAAATAATCTCGTTATTCAATTAATTCCTGAATAAATACGTGTCACTTTCGTAACACAATTGATTGGACAATCCAATTAATTAACCGTGACCTTTGTTACCTAAATCGATCGAGCTAGCAAGGGGACCTAATGGACCCATAATATTTTGAACTCCAATAATCCTCGGAATCATTAATTAAACTCTTTAATTAATATTCCTTGATTATTAACTCCGATGTTATGCCACTAAAAACTCGAAGCTCCACTCTTTCAACTGCAGACGTTTTTACACAGACCGATACAACTCGGTGTCTATCGATATAGCTATTACATATGGTTTGATCCTCCATAGTAGTTCATAATTAAAGATGGGTCATAATGTTCGTTATACCCCTCTAATTATATATATCCTTTAAGTACCATTGATTCTCTAATGGACAATAAATCATATTTCCTCACGGAATTAGAAGAGCGCTCATATTGTCCAAACCCCGAATCAACCCTTAAGGGAACTACCATCTACTTCTCACAAGAAGAAGTGGATTCCACTATTGTGTACAAGTCTTTCCAGCCACAACCCAAACCGCAATCCCAACATACGGAGTATATTGATCAGGAAATGCATCTGACCTCACCCATGGTATATCAAAGACCACAGACTAACCTGAGGGAGTCGATAAGACACTCAGGATTAAAATCACCCACATATAGCCATCATTAGTTGATATATATATAAATCTCATCGGTAAACGGATCTTGGTGTGAGATTCATATAAATCATGACCCAGTCCTATATGATCACCATACAAGGTGTCTCCATTCCCATATCTCATATGAATGATTCAGGATAGAATCACTGTACATTACGGAATGGACCACAGCTTTAGATTAACCACAAATAAAGTACACATCTTTATTTGCTATCTATGGACTCTTTAGAATGCACTTCTCTTACTGTATCCATCCGTATATGACACTCATATACACAGTTCGAGATTACATCCGGCAATCCAGGATGTTAATATGTACACAAGTTTATAAAATAAATAACATAACAAGAATGAATTGAACCTTTCTTTTTATTTACTTCATAAATCCATTTACAAATTACATGCTTAGGGCATAAACCCCAACAATCTCCCACTTGCACTAAAGCATGTGAGGCATGTCTCGTAACCCTATACCATCTAGGTACTTCCACATGTTTTGTTCTGTCCTGTCATGGAGGACAAGATTATGAGCAATGGAAATCGTTGCTTTATTATCACAATATATCTTCATAGGCAGAGGATTATAGACTTTCAAATCTTCTAATAATCTCTTAATCCATAAGACTTCACAAATTCCATGAGCAACAGCTCTGAACTCCGCTTTAGCACTGCTCCTAGCAACAACATTTTGTTTCTTACTTCGCCAAGTAACAAGGTTGCCTCTAACAAATGTACAGTAGCCAGATGTTGATCGTCTGTCAATAACACTTCCTGCCCAATCTGCGTTGGTATATGCTTCAACTTGTAGATGACCACGTTTCTTAAATAATAAACCCTTTCAAGGGTTCCTTTTTAGGTATCTTAGAATCCTATGGACTACATCGAAGTGTTATGGTCCATGTGAATGCATAAATTGGATATCCATGCTAACAGCAAATGCTATGTCTAGACGTGTATGAGACAAGTAAATTAGTCTTCCAACTAGCCTTTGACACTGCTCTCTGTTTTGCACTTCATCGGCCTTGGCAGTTCGTAATTTCAGGTTGGGTTCAATCGAAGTTTCTGCTGGTTTGCATCTATGTAGACCTGTCTCGCCGAGTAAATTGAGAACATATTTTCGTTGGTTGACAAATATACCTTCCTTGGACCTAGCAAATTCAATTCCAAGAAAGTATTTTAATGTGCCCAAGTCCTTGATCTCGAAAGCAGCCGCCAACTTCCATTTCAGTCTCTCCAATTCTTCAATATCATCACCTGTTAAAACTATATCATCCACATAAACAATTAAATTGCAACCTTGCCTTCCTTGTTGTGCTTGTAGAACATTGTATGGTCGGTCTGACTTTGACAGTACCCACAGTTTTTTACAACTTTCCCAAAATGCTCAAACCAGACTCTAGGTGATTGTTTCAGGCCATATAAGAACTTTCTCAATCTGCAGACCTTATTAAGTCCAAGTCTTTTCTCAAAACCAGGTGGCAGACTCATGACGAATTCCTCTTCTAGATCTCTGTTCAGGACGACATTCTTTACGTCCAACTAGTGTAGAGGCCAATTAAAGTTCACAATTAATGATAGCAAAACTTGAATTGAGTTTATCTTAGCAATAAGAGCAAAATTTTCCTGGTAATATATTTCATAGGTCTAGGTATAGCCCTTAGCAACCAATCTTGCTTTGTATCTGTCTATGATATCATTAGTTTTGCATTTCACTGTGAAAACCCATTTACAACCTACTATATTTTTCTCTTTTGGTAGGTCCACTATCTCCCAAGTACCACTTCTTCTTAGAGCATTCAATTCTTGCATAACTGCTAAATTCCAATTTGGATCATTCAAGGATTCCTGAATATTTCTAGGGACAAACATGTGTGAGATCTTTGAGGAAAAAGTCCTATGGTGGTGATAAAGCTTTTCATAAGATAGACATTTAGCAATAGGATAATTTTTGCAGGTTCAGGTTCCTTTCCTTAATGCTATAGGAATATCTAGATCTGATAGCACTTTAGAAATAGAAATTGAATTTGGGTCAGGATTAGGATTACCTGTAATATCCTGGGTACCAGCTTCAAGAGTTAGAGATTGATCAGGTTCTAAGATCATAGACGGACTTTGATTCTTTTGATGGAGTTTCCTCCGAGTATAACCAGAAACTCAATATTTTTATTTCTTGGATCTGTTTGTAGTGTTTCTCCCATTGTTGAAGATACATCAATGTTTGGCAATTTTTTACTAGAATTTTATCAAAACTTTCCTCACTTTGTTTTTCAAAAACAATAGTAGAATCTGGAGCAGTATCCAGAATAATATTTGGTAATGGAACTAGGGATAAATCCTAAAAATTATCTTCCACTCCTTCGTTCTCCCCCTAGAGAGAATTTTTGTGAAAATAAGGTTTGTTTTCTAAGAAAGAGACATCCATATGTACATAAAATTTGTTAGTTTGGGGATCATAACACTTATATCTCTTTTTGTTTGGAGCATACCCAATGAAAATACACTTTTCAGCCCGTGGATCAAGCTTAGACCAAGAGTGGCTAGGAATATGGACAAAAATAGTGTAGCCAAAAACTTTTAATGGTAAATCCTAGTGAATTCGTGATAGAGGAAAAAATTTCTTTAAACACTCTTAAGGTGTGTTATATTTCAAAACACGTGTGAGCATCCTATTTAACAAATAGGAAGTTGTTAGAATAGCTTCTCCCCAAAGGTATTTTGGAATATTCATTGAAAACATTATAGCACAAGCCACTTAGTAAATGTTTATCTTTTTCTTTCAGTGATACCATTTTATTGAGGGGTATCCACACATGTAGACCAATGATGAATACCATTTTATTTTTAAAAAATTCCCAAGTGTTTATTAAAATATTCAGTTCCATTATCAGTATGTAGAATGTTGATTTTAGTTTGAAACTGAATTTCAATCATTTTGTAAAAATCCTTAAACAGTTTTTCTACTTCAGATTTCTCACTCATCAAATATACCCATCATAATCGAGTATGGTCGTCAATAAATGTAACAAACCATTTTTTCGAGAAATAGTGGTGATTTTTGAAGGGCCTCAAACATCACTATGAATTAAATAAAATCGAAGGAATATAAGTTTTTGGCAAATAGGTTGTACGATGACTCTAGGCTAAATAACAACTTTCATACTGAAAAACATAGCAGTCTAAACCCTTAAACAAAGTAGGGAACAAGTATTTAAGATATTGAAAACTAGGATGCCATTGTCTAAAATGCCAAAGGATTATTTGTTCATAAATTGAAAGAGAACTGACACTACTAAAGTCTTGAGCCTTTTTATTACTAAAGAAGTTACCATCAAAATAGTAAAGTTCATCTATCATCTTAGCATTGCCAATCTTCTTTCCCGAGCTCTGGTCTTGGAATACACAGTGAGAATCAAAGAAGATAACACGACAATTAGACTCCTTTTTGAAAGTTTACTCACAGATAAAAGATTATAGGCTAGTTTAGAAACATGGAGAACATATTTAAGATCAATGTTCTCAGAGATTTTTATCAAACATTTTCCTGCAATGGGTGAGAAACTACCATCTGCAATTATAATTTTTTATATACCAGAACAAGGTGAATATGTGTTGAATAAATTAGAAAGACTAGTCATATGGTCAGAAACTCCAGAATTAATAATCCATGGAGCAAAGTTTGAACAAGAAAGAACACTAGTTTCACTACTTGCTTGAGCAATAGAAACACTAGGAATACTAGATGATGGTTTGGATTATAGTAGTTTAAAAAGGTGATCCATCTGCTCCTTGCTGAAGGGACTTGCTTCGGCTTCATTGGTAGTAGGTGTTACACCAGTCTTGTTGCTTTTCCAATTTACAGGCTTGCCATGGATTTTCCAGCAGGTCTCACGGGTGTGGTGAGGACGGTTCCAGTGATCACACCAAACCCGTGGCTTTTCGTCAGCTTTCTTTGGGTAATTTGTTGCCTTGTTAGCAACAAATCCAGAAACAATTAGGGCGAAGTTTCTACAGCCCCACTGGTGATCTTTTTTCCCAACATCATATTTCTACGACTTTTTTCTCTTCACACATTTGTAAATACTTCACCAATAGGAGGGAGAGGTGATCTACCGATGATTCTTCCTCTCACTTCATCAAACTCCACATTAATTCCAGCAAGAAACTTGTAGATTCTATGAGCCTCCATAGTCTTCTTGTTGTAATTGGAATCTTCAGTAGATTTCCATTCGTAGTTGTTGAACAGATCCAAATCTTGCCAAAGTCGTTTCAGCGAATTAAAATACTTGGTGACTGTGTCATCTTCCTGTCAGATTTCGCCAAGTTTCAGTGTTAACTCATAAACTTGGGGCTGGTTTCCCAGATCATAATACATTTGATTGATATTATCCCATAGTTCCTTAGTTGTGGAGTAGCACATGTAATTTGAACTGATGTCCTCATCTATGGAATTGATGAGCCATGTCATAACCATCGAACTCTCTACATCCCAGGTAGCATATCATAAACATTAAATGGTTTATTTAAAAAAAAATCCATACTCAATTCATCATCATCACCAAATTAAAACTCAAACCTCACCGACCCAGTTCATCCAAACCTCAACCCCAAATAGAAGATTAACACCAAACCTTAAAAATCCATACCTAGTTCATCATCATCATAAACCAATACCGGAAAAAAGAAAGAAAAATTAAAAAATTAAAAAATTAAAAAAGAACTCTGGATCTCCACCAAATTCAAATAACAAACCCTCATAGACCTCTTGCCTCGCCATCGCCACCACCACCAGTGCTTGTGCCTCTCTCGTCTCGTATTCGACTTGATCAGCTCCGACTCTCACTCGAACTCTCGGGGTTTTGATGGCGAGAGGGGTTCCTCGATAACAGTGAGTACTGTAGGATTGTCGATTAAAGATGCCGCACAATTAGGAGAGAAATGGTGTGAAGTATTTAAAGAGGACTTGAAACGAACTCGGAGGTGTACCAGTGGAAGTGAGTTGGGAAAATGGACGACTTGGATTGAGATTTGACACGGATGTTGTAAGTTTTGACCGTTTGATCGATTGAGATCAATGATTGGGTTGTGAGGAAGGAACCAGAGTGGTAGTGGTGGCTATGGTTTCGGCGTTGGAGAAGATGGTGATGTGAAGGAGAGGCTTGAGAAAGAGAGAGGATCGACGGTGGGTGTGGTGTTTCAGTGGATGTGGTTAACGATGGGTTTGAGTTTAGATCTAGATAATTTTTAATTTTTTAATAATTAAAAAAATCTTTAAATTTAATTATATCTTTTGTTTTTTATTTGTTTGTTAAATTTCTATTTATTTGTTTGTTGACATATGGCATATCGAGGCTTAAAAACAAAAATACCTTTAAAACCGTTTAATTTCAATAACGGTTGACTGACAGATGGATGAAATTGAAAGATTTTTTTAAAATATAGGGATCAATCCAGTAAAAAATAAATAAGTAATTAGAAAATAAATAATTTAAAAAAATAGAGGGACTAAATCAATAATATCCTAAATATATTTTAAAACTCTAATTTAACACTTTTTTATTTGACAGTTTTACCGTATAGTAGTGAGACCCTCTCATAGAATATCTTCACAATGAACGGGGAACTTGGGGAATCTAAAGGGCCACAGTATAGCGAGACACTTGTCCCACAAAAGATGGGGCCACGTTTCACTGGTTTGGGCCAGCTAAAAAAGGACACGAAGCGCGCGAGCCCAGCACGTGAGACTGACACGTCATCACGGAGGAACCCCTACCTCTTTCGCTTTCAAAAATAAATTGACCCATAAACGACAGGTCACTTTGGAAGGGGAGCACATGCCCCCACTAAGTGGAGGTTTTTTTTTTTCCTTCCCTTTCTTTTTTCTTGTATACTTTGGTGGGGTCCAGCTCCTCTTCACCACGTGACACCGTCACGAGAAAGAGAGAGAAGCCACCGCCTAGTCTTCTAGCACGTGCTCTCACGTATTGTTATTGTTGTTGGCCTTATAATATCCCAAAGCATGCCCATACCCCTTGTAATTATTCTACATCCTTTTCTAATCCAGTAATTAATTAATTAATTATACTGTTTAAACCTATAAATTACTTCAAAAAATATATATTATATAATTAAAAAAAAAAGATAATGAAGCAAATTATATAGAATTTTCAAATTCAGTCAATCTTAATATTTTAATTTATATCCAAAATTGTAAGATAATATATTAATACACATGAACAAAAATATTATTTCAATAGTTATATTTTAGTGTCAATTCATTGTGTTTTGTTGTTAAATATCGTCATTCAACATGATAATTTTTCAGGTTCGAGTTGTCGTTATAATAAAAAATAATTTATCATATTTCAAGTGTATAAAAATAACATATCATAAATTAATTTTATTTTTATTTTTTAAAATATTATAATAATTAAAAATTTAGAAGGTCCGACGGACTTGAACCCATATTCTTATAATATAGAAGTAAATGTGAGGGGTAACAATTGTAAGTTAAATTAACACATCCAAATTGTAAGATATCAATACTTCTTATCTCATTTTGATCAAAAATTATAAAAACTAACATCTAAGAATTGTAATCCGTATATTTTCTTTGGGGTAATTCATATATAACCCAAATTCATTTTTAGTAAAATAGTTATTTATATTTTTTTCTTTAAATCATAAAAATGTGAGAAAATCCCTCCTCAATAGTAAGAGGTAATAACAACTGATTTTTTCTAAAAAAAAGATATAATAGTATTGTTATATAACTAAAATTAACTATTTCCACAAACAAGAAAAAAAACTTCCCATACATACTCGTAAAATATATACAATAAAATTTGATATTTTAACAATTAATATAGAAAAAAAGTGTACGACTATGAATGTTAAAAGATGTGTTGATGTTTTGTTTAAGACCGATCTATTTTGTGTTAGATTAAAAAATAAAAATCACGTATATGATAAATAAAAAATCCATTTATTTAAAAAAAAAAATTGGTTCCAAGCCTCGAGTGGCAACTGGCAAGATAGGGAAGGTGAATTTTGTCCTAAGATAATATCCTAAACAGACCACGACGTGTCTCTGAGTGTTAACCGTAAAACCGTTAAATAGAAACAAACGGTGGTTAACGACGTTAAAAAGAAACGGAAAAGGAGGAAAGAGAAGTGGAGGAGGTGGGGACCCCACCGCACGCGAACCGGCAGGCAGTGTGGCAGATGAACGGCAGGGGATGGGCGCACGTGAGTTGCTGCCCTTGCTCACGTGCCCTATGTACACCCACGTATTTTCACAAACACATAAAGTCACAACAATGAACAACCCTAACAGTGAGGGGTCCCGTCACGTCATATATGTTACAAACGTATGCATCTCACATGGCTTATCTCTATTTAAACCTACCTTTTTTTACCCTTTTCACCACCTTACTTAATGGCTTCATTAGCCAATCACCGATCACAACCCATTGAAAACAAATGAAAAACTTTATGATTAATCATTTTGTTTTTATTATACAAATTAAAATAATAATAATAAATTTGTGCTTACCTATAATTATACTAAGCATCTTATTTAAATAATGAAAAAAATGAATTAAAAAAAAACAATGCATTTACCGTGTAATAAAAATCTTGCTATAAAAATTGAAAAGGCTTTTTCAATTTTTTATAATTATTAATTTTTTTGAATTATTAAAATTTAAGAATTCTAATAAGAAGACCTTTAGTGACCGAACCTATAACTTTATCGGTATATAGATATAAAAGAAGACAATTTTGATTAATTCAAGTTATACTTTATATGATTTTAAACTTATAAAGTAAGTTGAGGTTATATTATTTGAATAAGAAATATTAAAATAATTATATTAAAACTTATTCAATTATAATAGATAAAATAATGATATTGACTACAATTAAAAAAATCGATAAGAGAAAATTGAATTCAAAGTAATATTAAATAAAATGAAATCCCTAATCCATAAGATTGTGATGTATTTAATTTTGATGTGACATGAAAAATTTGGATGACCCGGAAGCGTCTCCACATGTAAACAATTTCCATCTAATGATTCGTAAAACCACTTTCCAGGCTCTAAAACCTCTTTTTGTATGCTGGAATTAAATTTAAAATAAATAAATAAACGAAAACGGGATCGCGTAAAATAGGAAGGGAGGGTCCACAAAAATCGGAACGGTGAGTTGGCCACGTGATTTGGGAGGCGTGACGGATGTGGTAGGCAGACAATTTTAATCACGTGATGGAGTGCGGATTCCGCGGAGAAACTGACAACTGTCCTTACCCAAAAGGTTGAAAAATAAAGCATTTCTCATTTTCTTGGACGGATTATTAAGACATCGATTAATTTATTATGATCCTAAGACACGGAAAAGAAAGTATATATATATATATATTACTTAACTGATCCCTAAACAGATTCCTTAAGAAGAGAATGTCCATGTTACAGAGGACTAGGGCAACTCTTGCGACTAATAAAAACAAATTACTCAATTATCATATTTAAAACACAACTTACAACATAACCCTAAATTAATTGAATCCTTCAATCTATATCTACTGTTCCTTTCAGACTGCTCTGCCATTGCTCACTCCAACCATTTCTTCTCAAACTGTTGCTATCATTATCAATATAATTATCCTCGAATTTTAATATTGTAAATAATATTTTTATATGATTTAGCTACCGTAGAAAATATAAAAGCAATACTAATAATAATAAAAAACAACAACCGTGTTCCTCTCCTTTAAGCATATTGATTTATTAATGTTAGTTACTTTAAAATTTTAGGAGATAATTATTGTTTATGGCACAATGCTTAAATTATAAATTTATGCTTTTTAAAAAAAAAAAATGCAATTATTAGAATTGTGTGATTCATATTGATATAGATTTTCGTATTTTACAAGGTGTAAATGATATATATATATATATATATATATATATATATATATTTGCTGTTTAATGTTTTTCAAACTGAAATTAAATAATTTCAATAAAAGAGTTTAATTAGAATAAATCGAATAATCGATGGACTCACTACTGTTATAAAGGTCAATTATATTAATCCATCATTTGATATATATTGTTTTTTGAACTATTACAAATAATTCTATATTTGGGAAGGAGATTCATAACAACAATGACTAATTATGAGACCTTAATCTTATCTCTAGTTTTAAAACATTTGAAACCTTCTGTTGATACAAATATCTACAAGCTTAATTATTTTCATTGATAATTACTCTAAATTGTATATAACACCAAAATACCTGTATAAATTAATTAAGGCAGTTGAAATTAAAAGACATGTAACACACCAAACGAATTATGTTCTTTTCTAAAGAAGAAAATAATTATTTAGTGCAATAAAAAAAAACATCACAAGGAAACGAGACTTTCGTTAATTTTCTAATCTTCATTTAATAAAAAAATTCAAAAACAAAAAATAAAATACCAAAAGGAGTGCTTCTTGTGTTCTTGAACGTATTGTGTTATGTCTGTTTGGAATCTTCAAATCACTTTTCTTCAAGTTTTTTAATACAAGAAGAGTTAAAAAAAAAAGAAAATTTAATGGCTTCAATTAGATGTACTTACTATGAAGAGTTGTAGGAATATGGGAGACTTATTTTACTGTAGTCTCTAATGTGAGTTTGTGACCATTATTTAATTAATGTGTGTCACTGTGTCTCCAATAATCAATTAAGATTCTAAGATAGTTTAGTGGATAACAAAATGTATCATGCATTATTATTATGATTAGGATTAATTAATGCTAAATAAATTGATCTCTAAAATGTCAAACTTTCCCGAATACCGTATAAAATTACTATTTAGGTTGGTGATGATTAGACTTTGCCACACTCAATAACATGATGCACAAACAAAATAAAATAATTAGGAGAGAAATTATTTGGGATTTCAATCTTCTTCTCTTTTAATACGAACTTGTCTAAATTTTATAAGTTGCCATAATATTATTATTAGATTAATGAGATATAACTATTATATATATATATATATATATATATAGTTGTTGAATAGGACTTCATATTCAAATAAAAAGTGACTATGGTATCTTAACGGTTGATATTAATTATCTACAAACTATACGATAAATAGAGTTATAGATAGGGGCATAAGTAGGACTAAACACTATTTGTGTACAAAAATAAACTTTTTTATTGGACATAGAAAAAAGAGAAAATTTTATTAATTAAAAATAAATATTCATATAGCCATGAGGACAAAACAAGATTTACCTAAAAAAATGTATATTCTAATTAAAATGTTAAAAAAAATATAAAATAAATATGAAATGTAAATACAATTAGATATAAAATTCAACTCAACAAGTATACAAAAAAAAACACCAACCAAAAATTCATTAAATAATATTATTAAACAATATTGTTACTTTATAAATGTAATATGATATTACCCATATAATTTTATAAACTAAAAAATATAATAGCAGTAAAATTTTAAAATAAAATCTTTAAATTTTTAATATTCACAACAATATACCTAGTTTTAAGATCAGATTGTTGATATTGACAAATAGATAGTCAAATATGAGCAAATTTGGAATAAGAGAAAAAATTGTTATTATAGAAAGAAACAAAAGAAAAGAAGTGAAATCAAAGTGCTATGCATGTCTGCTTGGATTTTGGAAAAAAATAAATTAAATTAATACTTTAATTTTTTTTAGTTACTTATTATTGTAAAAAAAAAAAAAAAAAACTTCTCTATCCCTTTCAGTCTTTATGATGGGTATCCGATTGTAGGTTTTTTCATATACTATTTACACTGTGATATCTCCACTGTTAAATGATGGTATTTTACTGTCAAACCATATTATGCAATGTTAATCACTAATCACTATATTGTTTTTGAAGCGGAGTGGACTTTATTTAGAGATTTAAGTGGAGACGGTGGAGACAGGGACAAATGCTAAAGTAGGGTTTGGTTGGTGGGTTGGTTAGTTGGGCCATCGAAAGCGTTAATGTGTAAATTGGATGTCCTTTTGTGAAATTTGCACGTGAGTTGCGGGGTCAACTCACGTGGCCCACCTCTTGCATCTGTGACGACAAACATGAAAATGACCTCACATCACTTTTTCACGTTACATTACATTTCTCTCATCTCTTCTTCTATTTGTTCCTCCTTTTATTAGATTCGTTGATTTCTTCGAGCCAACTTGCCAGGTCACGTGCTTCGCAAATCAAGGGCAATTCTGTACTTGAATACCCATTTTAACACTTTTCGGTGTACAAACTTCGAGCAGTTTGTTCTTTTCTTGCCTTCAATTATCCATTCAAGGGTATTCGCTACTGTAAGGACATTTTTGGTGCAGAACACTAATTATCAGGTAAAAAAAAAGATCTTTTTGAAATATTTTTATATATATATATATATATATATATATATATATATATATATTTTTACTCTAATACATCCCGCATCAATTTAGTGTAAAAGAATATTTTTACAAGAATATTCTCTTAAAAAAACTTTATACCATATTAATTAATTTCTATTAGTTAACTTAAACAAAATTAATCATTATTTTTGACATAAAATAATTAATTGTATAATATTAAAAAATAAAATAATTACTCACATAATTTTACCCTCAAAATTTTACCATTTAACTTATTCATCCAACTATTTTCACTTAATTTTTTCAATTATTTTTTTCACATTAATTTTTTGAAGTTTTTTTTTTAAGTATTTTGTTACGTAGTTTGTCATGTTCTTTTCTTTTAAGAATTTTGTCATATATTGTTTTTTGAATTATTTTGTCATTTATTTAATTACACTAATTAAGTTAATATAAATTTATCATTACTTAAATGTATAATTAATAAGTATATATATATATATTATTGATCATTTTAAACGGTATAATTTTTTAAATAAATATTATTATAAATAAGTGTGCGACAGGAAATGTAATAAATATAAAACATAAAAGAAATAAAAAAAGATAGTGTTAAATGAATTGTGTTACACTATTACTGTGTTACACTATTAAGTGAATAGTGTTACACTAATATTAGTGTTATACTATTCACTCAACACTAAATTTTGTCTTGAAAATTGAAATTTAGTGTTGTACTGGAGCAATCTTTTACATCAAGTTAGTGTTTTAAAATAAAGTTAGTATTGCATTGGAGATGACCTATGTAAAGAAAACAAATATTGATATGATACCAACCACTTTTTGGGAATAACTCCATTATGAGAGTGGTTTCTAAATATTAAAGTTGTTCCTAAATTAACTTAAAATTAACAATGAGTTGTTCTCACAAATCGATGTTATCATACTCAAGTGGGTATAAAAGTCAAATCCCCATTCAAGATAAGAAATATGTTTTTAACTTGTAATATGAATATATATATTAAGTCTTTTACGAGGGATCATTTATTTTAATTTCGTTAAGGACTTTAATTAAATCACATCGATTTTTATGAATTTTGATCTGATTTTTTGTATAGGTGATAAGTATATTGAAATGTACATATGAATAAAGCTTTAGAATTTTTCAAGCACTAAAACTATTTCTCTTGAATTTTTTATATTTCGCTCATCTGATGCCTTTATATTTAACAAATTCAAGAAAAATAGTTATAGTGCTTGAAAAATTCTCAAGCTTTATTCATAAGTAGATTTCAATGAACTTATCGTCTATACAAAAATTCAGATTAAAATTTATAAAAATTGATATGATTTCTTCAAGATCCTTATCGAAATTAAAATAAGAGATCACTTATAAGTAGAGATGCACATTTGAGGAATGGAGATGGATATAGGTCTCCCCATCCTCATCCCCATCCCCATCCCATCCCATCCCCATTTCCCAGATCCACCCCCCATTCCCTCATTTGGGGAAAATGGGGTTGGGGATTTTTGGGGGGAGGTATATAAATCCCCATCCCCAGTTTCTCATTTTTTTTCTCGTTTTTCCCCATTTCCCCCCGTCTCCCCTTATCCCCCGGTCCCCCATTTTCCCTTTCCCCTTTCCCCATTTAACTAAAAATTATAAATTAAACTAAAAAAAATATTTCATTACAAATACAAAATAAAAATCCATTAATGTATTACAAATACAAAATAAAGTGTTTCAAATAATTCAAAGTTTAAAACTAAACCAATTTCATATGTGAAGTAATACAAACTGCTTTTTAACAAAAAAAATCACATAATAGATAATTTAAAGAGATTAACAACCAATTCATTGCTAAGTACTTTGAAAAATCTCCAGGGTTAGGTTTTGAAGGTAAAAAATGTGTTTATATACCTATGGTTTCAAAGAATAAAATTTAAAAATAATATATATATTATAATTATATTTATATATATTTGGGGGAAATAGGGTTCAATTTGGGGATAATTTTCATCATCATCCCCCCACCCCCCATTTTTCTATTTTTCCAAAAAAATAATAAAAATCTCCAAATGGGAATGAGGTGCGGGGATTTGAGGTCTCGGGGAAAAGTGTGTATCTCTACTTATAAGAGACTCATTATATATATATATATATACCTGATTTATTGTTATTGGATCAATCTTATGGTTGCAATAAAAAATAATATAAAATTGTTATTTCTCTCTCCTCTCAGCTATTTGCTCCATAACTGATGCACGATTAATTTTCTTACCTACATACATTCTCTCCTCTTTATACAAACTTTATGTTTTCTCCCTCACATAAACTTCTCTATTGGAACTCTAAACAGAACATGTTCTAAATCTCAAATCATTTTTCTTTTCTTAAATTTGGGTTTGTTTTTGTTAATAGTCTAATTTAAGATTTTGTTAGTCTTGTTAGTTCAAAACAAGAATTTTTTTTAATCAATTTTAAAACTTTTGTTTGCTTAACAATGAATGAAAGAAAAATCATTACATTCACTACAAGAAATTTGGTCTATAACAACACGTAAAATATATTGTTAAAACCTTTTGCAATGCGCAGCAGTATGTTGTTGATGCGCATGTTGCCAAAAGTCCAAAAGCTTGTCACACGTTTGTTATAATGTGTAGCTTGACTTTGTTATTATTATAAACTTAGGTATATATAACCTATATATGTTATAAATTTTTTATTAATTAATATTTTATTTAGCAACTTAATATTTTTATTACCCGATAATTAAATTCATTCCGGTAATAAGTGATGCTAGACTGTCAAAAATATTTTTTTCAAAATCATGTCCAAAAGATATGACATATGAGTTGTAAAGATCATATCACACACTCGATGAGATAAATATGGTCCAATGATATATCTATCACACCTGTATCACGAGATTAGGGTTTAAGTTCTCACACTTACAAAAAAAACCCAAAATTTATGTAATACTTTAAAAAATAAAGATTATATCGCTTACACCATAATTTTATGATTTTCAGAATATTAACAACTCACATGCCTCATCATTTACATAAATATTTTTTGCATTCTAACATTATTTTTCTGGTATTAGTTTTGGATAAATATTGTTCTAATTTTAAAAATTGATCAGGATAAATTTGTGTAGAAAATAATTTTACAAGGGATAGCAACACCATTATTTTGAAAATTAATATTTAAATAAATTTAATAGTTTAAAAAACATATGAAAAAATGTTAATTAAAAAAATAAAACTTTTGACAATTTAGTAAAAATGGACGTTGTCAAAAGTCACATACCTCAATACATAAAAAAATATGTAATTTGAAAGTGATTCACATCAACACAAATATTTGTTGCCAAGACACATATAACAACATCAAAATAGAATGTTCAGCTTTTATTTTATGACTCCCTAAATGTTTATATATCTTTTGCAATAAACAAGAATACATGAGATTAAATAGATTTAAAGATCTAAAAATCAGAATAATAAATTAGAATATAATAATTTAGTTATTGGTATAAATATTTTTATATATATATATATTATTATTATTATTAATAATATACACGTAGTTGTTTATTTAGAAATATATTTTTAATTTTTAAACTAAAGTGGTCATATTATATTAGTGTAGAAAATAATTTTATAGGTGATAACACCACCCTTGTTTTTTTTTAAATTAACGTTTAAATAAATTTAATAATTTAATAGAAATTTATTAACATGGATAAAATGTTGTTAAAAAAATATTAGACTTAGTTAAAAAAATGGACTTTTGACAACAAACAAATGTACGTTGCTAATGTTATTTCTACCACAACATACAAAAAATGCATGTTATTAATTGTCACTCTACGAGAACATATAAAAAAACATACAAAAATGCATATAACAACATACAAAAACGCATGATGTTAACGATATCTCTACGCCAACATATAAAAATGCATATTGCTAAAGATATATATACAGCAACATACAATAATAACATGTTGCAGAATACATGACTTTTAACAACATGCACAACATGCAAAGATGAGCGTTGTTAAATCCTAAAATTTTAACAACGTTAAAAAACGTGCGTTACTAAATACTAACTTTTTAACGTGTGAAGATGTGTGTTGCTAAATACTAGTTTATTAATAACTCGTAAAGATGTGTGTTGTTGTATCCCAATATTTTAATATAAAACAACGTGCAATATATGTTGCAATAAGTGACTTTTCACATTTTATGTGTTGCGGTAGGTGACTTTTTACAACATATATCTCATGTGTGTGTTAATTGAATGTTATCGTAGACCAAATATATTGTAATGATTCGAAGATATTAATAAGATATATCTCACTTGTGCCAAGTCAACGCCTATTTTTTTTAATTTGTTTGAGGTTATTGTAATTTATTTAAGAGTTGATCATCTTTGTGTTGATCATCTTTGTGTTGGATTTTAACAAAATGATGTAATTGTTTTTTAATCTAATAAAGTTAACAACGATCTCTCACAATGATAAGTACGAATCTTACAATTTGGTATATAAGTAGTTAAGCTGTATACATTCTTAAAAAAAAATGTTAATTCCTAAAATATATTCAGGAAAACATGACAACACGCTCTTTCTTCTCTACCCGTAGAACCAGAATCAACAATCTAAAAAACTGAGTTGTATAAGGTTGTATAGTAAAAATATGATTCAAACTAACATGAATTATTTAACAACTTTCAATTACATTATGGAGGAAACTATCAACCAAAAAGCTTGAGGAAATTAACATAAATTCATTGATTTCCGGTAACAATATTTTACTGCTTACTTTAAAATAAAATATTGTACCACTAAGTTACAAAGAAAAGAAAACCCCAAAAATCCTAAATCTATTACTTTACAGGATTATGTTGGGAATTGAACCGATGAATACGGAAGTGACATGTCTAATATTCATAACTTAACAAATAACGTTTATTAGCAGAAATATAAGATCAGGGAAAATAAATCAATCACACATAAACACAAGATATACGTGGAAACCCTAAATCAGAGAAAAAACCACAGGCCATCATAACGATAGAGAAAATATATATCCAATATGTAGTAAATTTGTACAATTACACACTCCAGGATTCTCTCTCCAACCCCAAATACCAAACAACCGAGTCTTACCGAGCCCCCAAGTAACTTTTAAGTGTGAGATGCCTTACTTTCATTTCGGTAAGGCCCTTGACGAAATCACATCGATTTTTATGAATCTTGATCTGAATTTTTCTATGAATAATTAATTAACAAACTTTCTATTATTGATATTCTAGGGTAGAAAACGTGGGTGTCCATTGTAATTCAAAAAAAAAAAATCAATTGTTGTAAAGAGTCAACTCAGGCAAAGCTCATTGAAATTTTTTCACAATCTAAGGACCCCAAATGATTGTTGAACAACTCAAAGTTATAAAATGATTCAATTTTAATATGATAAAGAAAAGCCAACTGCAAAGTAGAAAAATAAGAGAAAGGGTGCACTTGTCGAAGTCGAGGAAAAAAAAAGGCTAAAATTCATAATTGATGGACAAGTAATGTTGTTAGCGTTTGTGCCAATAACTTAATAAGAGGTTGAAAAACTGATTAATGAAAATGAAAATGAAAACTCTAAGTGCATAATTTGATTGAAGATGATTTTTCTTTTCCTTAGTTTTAAGAAGATGTAGATAGGGATTTGATCTTTCTAAATCTCTCCCTCATCTTTTTAGTTTTTTTTTTTAATTTTTTTTTAAATTCAGCTTTTGATTTTTTTTTTTTTTTTAAAGTTTTCAATCATGGAGATCTGATGGACGAAGAAAATCATATCTCTTCCTTCCATTTATTTTTTAAAATTAAATATTATATAAAAAAACAATAATAATTTTGTCAATCAACAATTAAATTAATTGTAAGGGGTTTTTTGTGTAATTAGCATAACTTTAATTAAAGTAAACTAACTGTCAACTAATTGTAAACTAATAGTAGGGAATTTTTTACTGCTTGTTTAAATCACATAGTTTGATTTGATATTTTATTAAAAGTCTAGGGATTGTTTACAGTTCTCCTTATTATTATTTGATTTAATTTAGTTTAATTAATTAATGTGGTATTGTGCAATATGTTCAAGTTCAAGTCTGGAGCCTGCAACATCACTTCTTGATTCTCACCTATTACCCCTTATATAATTTAGATATAGGTATGTGCTTATATGTACAAACCATGTTTACTACACCATGTATAAAATAATGCAAAAATGAATTATGGATTTTGTTTTGACAATAATGAATTTTATGTATTTTGTTTTGATAATGAATTTTATTTTGAATTTTTCTTAGAATAAAATAAGGTTTATGATGGTTTAAAACCGTTATAGATATATAATGAGTTCAGACTTCATCTTTTTATAACGGTTTCAAACCGTCATAAGTTTATAACGGTTTTCAAAACCATGCATCATTCTCTGTTTTATGATTCCGTGAAGTACAATAATTTAAAACCGTCATTTATGACTGTTTTTAATCATTAAAAATTTAGTTTTCTTACGGTGAATCTCTCAATGATTAACTCATCTTGAGTTTGTGATGATTATCTGTGTATATGTGTATTCTCATTAAGGGTAGTTTAATCCTTTAGTTAGTTTTTATATATTTTAGGTTTTCTTTGTTATTTAACAACACCAACTGACGTGCATATTCTCATTAAGGGTAGTTTATTCCATTAGTTAGTTTTTATATCTTTTAGGTTTTCTTTGTTATTTAACAACAACTGCTTTGTGTGTTTGTTCTCATTAAGGGTAGTTTAGTCCTTTAGTTAGTTTTATATCTTTTTTGTTTTCTTTGTTATTTAACAACAACTTCTAAATATGCAAAGATGATTGTCATCACAAGCTTCTGCTGGTTTTGTTTGTTTCTTTCACAATAGAAGATTCTGATATTAACATTGTATCTGAGTTTTGGTTGTTCCATGAGTCTTGGTTTTCAAGTCCCTATGCTTGATTGAATTTGTATTTAATTATGGACGAAATAGACAAATCTAACCTATTTTTGATATCAAAATTCATTTTTAACCTTGTTTTCAAAATAAAACCATATTCAACCAAAACTTCCAAAAACCATTCAAAACTAACCTGAAAGTAACGAAAAAGCCTCTTGAGTTTTTTTCTTCTCTTTTTCCATCTCTCTTAGTTCTTCATTTTCTCTCTCCATGATCCCTATTTCTTCCTTTTGGTCACCATACAGAGAGTTTTTAATGCTTTAAATAGCTAACAATTGTTTGTATTTGTGTATAATTTATGGATTTTTATACTATTTTAGATTATGTCGTAGTTTTCAACATCAATTTTGAAGTTTTCCAAAAAAGATTTGTTTCTGATGAACTTTGCATGATAGTCAACCATTTAATATTTCATAACTCATCATGGAACATGTTTCTTCAATTTCTGGGTTTATGATAAACATTACATTATAGCCTGTCATGTAACATGTTTTCAGTTCATCATGTAATATGTATAACATGTAATTCATTAAGGGCAATATAGTCTTTTTACTAGCAAGGTTGGTTAAAAATGAATGTTACCACAACTCGGTTATAGTTGAATTTGACGAATTTCATTTGGTTAAAAAAAAATCTCTCTTGTTTCTGAGTTTGAATATGTATTTGGGCTTAGACCACGTGTCAAACCATTTGGTCTTGTACTTGAGGGGGTGTGTTAAAGTACTTAAATACTACTATTGAGCCGTTTCATATCAGCTTAATCTTTTGAGTATTATGGTTACAAACATACAGTGTTCTAGTGGGCACTAGGCGCTAGTCATACGACAGACTAGCGCTTAGCGCCTAGACCGCCTAAGCAGCGCTTTCGCTTAGGTGGTGAAGCCGAATAAGCTAAAACGACGCTATTTAATTTAGGCCAAAACAATGTGGTTTTAGAAGAAAAAAACATTGATGGATGAAGTCAATTGTGTTGACTTCACCTAGCTCGTCTAGGAGTCTGGCCACCTAAGGTCTCGGCGGCTGCTTAAACCAATTACTAGGACAATACTAACAAATGTGAGTGGTAAGCGATTGGATCAACCTCATCTTGTGTGTCTCCTTTGATATATTGATTTTTGATTTTGCTTTTGATGTTTCGAGTGCGTAGCTAAAAAATTTCTCTTAGTTCTCACTTTCTTTTTTAGCTTATATTAGTGCATTACCACATTACCGAGGAAGCTAGAGAAACATGAAAGATCACAAGAGATACTCTTGTGACTATTGGGGGCGGCAATTATTATAAGGTGGGAAGAGAAAAAGACTTTTTTCTCTTTTCTTTGGAGCCTAGAAGAATTCTCAAGTCTCTTGGGATGTTTGGGTTCCCCACATGCATGTTATCCCTGTTCTAATGTGTATCTGTTAGGTTAATAGGGGTCAAAAATTAAATAGCACTTTTTGGAGGTGGTATTTCAACATTGTCATTGCTTTAATAACTTATATTTAAAATGCACATATTATGGTCAACGGACAAAAATGCCCTCAATAGTTGTTCCATCAGAGTCTTTCATTCATTTTTTACAGTTAGAGTTTTGAAATAGAGAGAGAGTTTTGTTGAAACTCAGGCGCTACGCATACGCATTCGGGGGTCGAGCTCCCCGCCGAGCTGACGGTGGTCGAGCCGCCCGATTAGCTAGAGGGGAGGCAGAGGGCAACGCCCCCAGAGCTTTTTTTTTTTCTGGTCAGTACTTAAAAGGCTCGAAACCTTTACTAAAAAACTTACTCGATTTAACTAAACCAATTTTTGATCTGTTGTGTGTTGATAAAAGCTCAAAATCTTTCCAAAAAAGATAGGAAATAGTCAAAAAAATAAAAGCTCGAACCAATAGAAAAAAAGCTCGGATCAATACAAAAAAAACCCGGACCAATACAAAAAAAACTCGAACCAATACAAAAAATGCTCAGAAATAGTCAAAAAAATAAAAGCTCGAACCAATAGAAAAAAAAACTTGAACTAATAGAAAAAAGCTCGGACCAATACACAAAAAGCTCGAACAAATGGAAAAAAAGCTCGGATCAATACAAAAAAAGCTCGGACCAATCCAAAAAAAGCTCGGACTAATGGAAAAAAAGTTCGAAAATAGTCAAAAAAATAAAAGCTCGAATCAATACAAAAAAAGCTTGGACCAATGGATAAAAAGCTCGGACCAATGCAAAAAAAGCTCGGACCAATGGAAAAAAAGCTCGAACTAATGGAAAAAAAGCTCAGACCAAAAGCTCGGACTAATGGAAAAAAAGCTCAGACCAATATAAAAAAGCTCGAACTAATAGAAAAAATGTAACACTCATGTCTTTCAGGCCCAATTGAAAGGCCCAATTTGAAAAATAAAATAAAATTGGATAAGCGTAAAGCAGAAAATGCATCAGGTGAGTAAGCCTAAATGAATTGTATGGCTGACAGACAACTGTGAGCTTGGTTAATTAGCTCACAACTTAAGCTGTGTCCTTCCATAAGTATATATATTGGAGGATAAAGGTTGAGAGCTAGAAAGCAATAGAATCCAGCGGAAGAAAGGAAAGAGAAGAAAGAAAAGAGAAGGAGAAGTCAGTGAAGCTCTCTCTTGTGATTATAGATTTCAGTTGATTCTTCTTTGATATCCAGTTTCTAATTAGATCTTGTGATTGTTAGGGAAAGAAGACGAAGGGAACCTAGCATATCCAGTCTGAATTAAGCTTGACTTCTAAGCTGTGAGTGAATTAAGTTTCAGTTTTGTTTTTAACTCAAGTTTACAGTTTTATGCTTTAATTGCTGCAAATCATTTTAAGCTTTTTATTGCTTTTTATGATTGATGGTGAGTATACAGAGAACTGAAAGTATATATTTTATGCTTATATTAGCATTCAGAATCAATATATTATTTTTATGAATTATCAAGAAGAGATTATGATTTCTATAAAAGCACCATGTATGTACCTTCCCCAGTTATGATTATGGTTGGCTTTTGGGGCCGTTCTACACATATGTATGTCATGAGTCGCTCTGCAAGTGCATGACCAAATAAAGAGTAATTGAGTCGCTCTGCACTTGTATGACCAGAGAGTCGCTCTGCCCGAGCATGACCAGAGAAAGAGTAATTGAGTCGCTCTGCACAGGTATGACCAGAAGTTATTCATGACTCAGCGTTTGCCCGAAATATTTCGGCTTACGTATTGAGGATATCCCCGGTACGAATTTGGTGCAGATTAAGATTTTATAAAGTATTTATTCTTGTTCAGCAAAGAGAAACATTCAGTTTATTCAACACGAAAGTAGATATATTATCTTATGCCATGTATCACTGAATGTTTATTGTAAAGTGGTTTAGAAAAGTGTTTTTAAAAGTTTTCATTCACTCACTGGGCGTTAGCGCTCATCCTTTCACTCTTAAATATTTATCCAGGTAGCTGCTCGGTTGTGCGGACTCATAAGTTTTGAGATGGGCCACTCGATGACATCATGAAGCATAAAAGTCATGCATTTTAATTTTTCATGTACATATTTAGAAATATGAGGTCTGCATGGTCGGGATGGTAGGCATGGTCAGAACATGGTCGGATTTCTACTCGGTCTGTTCGGCCCACTTGACATACTCGGCCCACATGGCCTATTCGGTCTACTCGGCCTACTCTGGTTTCTTACTCGGTCTGTTTGGTTTCCCACTCAGGATGGACTGGTTACTTGGTTTTTAAAGTGGTCGGTTTTTGGTCCGATCTATCATTTTTGACAAACTTTTTGTAACGAACGAAAATATGAAAAGAAATTGCAATTATGTACATTTTGTACTCTCCAATATTTTCCTTGCATTTATTTAAGTTTTAAAAGTGAAGTATTTCCTAAGGAAATTTTAGTAGAAAGTTCTTTTATCATGCTAGTAAAAGCTCAGCCCAAAGGGTCTCCCCCGTACTCAAGAGAAGAGTCGGAGTGGGTCTTGTCAACTTGGTATCAGAGCCACGGTTTATAATTCTTTAGACCACAGTAATTGTTTGCATTTAGTTTCATGTATTTAAGCATAAATTTGATTTTGTAACAGCATCATGCGTCGAGTTGGCCGCCCACGCACAAGACCGGTAGCTGACCTTGGAGAGAGGAGTGGTAACCAAGGTGAAAACGAGATAGAATCACACCCTCAACCACCTATAGATAAACCTCATGTACCGGAACCTAGGGAAGAACCAATGGATAGGATTGCATAACTATTGACTGCGATGGTCCAGTACCAAACACGAGTGCCTGAAAATTCAATTGAGCGTGTACGAAAGTTAGGAGCTACGAATTTTGATGGAATTGGAGATCCAGATAGTGCTAGTTCTTGGTTGAATGAACTAGAATGTGTATTTGAAGTTATGAGGTGCACCGATGAACAGAAGATTTCTTTTGCTACGTTTTTGCTAAGGGAAAAAGCATATGATTGGCGGGCCTCAGTTCAACGAAGAACTTTTGAAGGAATTACTTGAGAGGATTTTAAGAAGCAGTTTAATGATCATTATTATCCCCGTTTCTATCAAGATTTGAAAAGAGCTGAATTTTTCAAACTAATACAGGGATCAATGACAGTAAAAGAGTATGAGAAGAAATTTACAGAACTTTCGAGGGTTGCTCTGTATGTAGTCGCTGATGAAGAAAATAGGTGTAAAAATTTCGAAGATGGACTTCGATCAGAAATTAAGACAATAGTGACTACTTCTGGACATGTTGAGTTTGGTAAGTTGTTTGAAGCTGCATTGAGAGTGGAGAGAGGCCTTAGTGACTCTCGCAGATTTGAACAACAGAAGCAAAAGCTCAGTAACTGGTCAACAGGGGGCTCTTATAGTAAAAATGCCTAAGGTAATAAACAGTTTTTCAGGTCAGACTAGTAATTATCAACAGAGTCGTGGATCTGGTTCTAGCCAAGCCTCAGTCCAACAACCAATGGGTAGTCGTCAACAGAGTGTTAGTATGGGTAGAGGTTGTCATCCTCTATGTAAGACTTGTGGAAAACACCATGATGGTGAGTGTTATTTAGGGAGATCAGGTTGTTATCAATGTGGGCAGCCTGGACATTTAAAAAGGATTGCCCCGAGTTAGTTCAGGAAGGCAATGAAGAAAGAAAGAAAGAAAGATAGGATTTCAACCAATGCAAAGTGGCACTGGTCATATTCAAGGACAAAGGGGATCCCGAGTAGGAGGATCTACAACTACAGGGAAAACCCAAGCTAGCGCAACAGGGGTTGGAGGCAACCAATAGAGAGGTCAGTCGGGTAGACCTCGTACTCAGGCAAGGGTTTTTGCTATGACTCAGCAAGATGCCGAGACCACTCCAGATGTCGTTACAGGTATGTTAACAATTTTTGGCCACGATGCTCATGTTCTCATTAATCCTGGATCTACTCATTCTTTTGTATCTCGATCTTTTATGGTGTATGCGGATGTAGAATTAAGACCATTAGATTCTAGTATGGTAGTGGCTACACCTACTGGTGAATCTTTATTGGCTGAGAATATATATAGAAACAATAAGGTCATAGTCGGTAAGCATGAGCTACATGTTGATTTGATCCCGCTTGATATACATGATTTTGATGTTATTTTGGGAATGGATTGGCTGGCTATACACCATGCTACTGTAGACTGTTTTCGAAAAGAGGTAAAATTTACACTTCAAGGAGAGTCGGATGTTATTTTCTGTGGCGAACGTCGGATTCTTCCTTCTTGTGTTATTTCTGCTATTACTGTCCGACGGTTGCTCAGGAAACAATGTTTAGCTTATATGGCTTATGTAATTGATACTTAGGATAGTGAGGTAAGATTAGAAGATATATCGGTGGTAAGACAATTTCTAGATGTATTTCCTAATGATCTTCATGGATTACCACCAGATAGAGACATTGAGTTTGTGATAGATTTGGTCCCAGGCACAACTCCAATTTCTATTCCACCTTATAGAATGGCTCCAACCGAATTGAAAGAGTTGAAGATTCAATTAGAAGAATTCGTGAACAAGAATTTTATTAAACCTAGTGTGTCACCATGGGGAGCGCCAGTTCTGTTTGTTAAGAAGAAAGATGGAACATTACTTTTATGCATCGATTACCGGCAATTGAATAAAGCAACGGTGCGTAATAAATACCCACTCCCACGTATTGATGACTTATTCGATCAGCTTCAGGGAGCAAAGGTATTCTCCAAAATAGATTTGCGAACAGGTTATCACCAATTGAGGATTAGAAACTGTGATATACCAAAGACGGCTTTCAGAACTCGTTATGGGCATTATGAGTTTCTAGTTATGCCATTTGGATTAACAAATGCTCCAGCAACTTTTATGGATTTAATGAATAGGGTATTTCATCCTTATTTAGACAAATTTGTTATCGTGTTCATTGATGACATTTTGATTTATTCTAAGGATGATGTGGAGCATACAGAGCATTTAGATATTATTCTACAAGTCTTGAGAGAGAATCAACTTTATGTCAAATTTAGTAAGTGTCAATTCTGGCTCGATAGAGTTACATTTTTTGGCCATGTGATTTCTGGTGATGGTATTTATGTTGATCCTCAAAAGGTTGAAGCTATAGTGAATTGGGAACGACCAATCAAAGTGATAGAAATTAGAAGTTTCTTAGGTTTAGCAAGTTACTATCGAAGATTTGTAGAGAGATTTTCTAAAATAGCTTCACCATTAACAAGATTGACTCAAAAGGATGTGAAGTTTGAGTGGTCAGAAGCTTGTGAAAAGAGTTTTCAAAAACTCAAGGAGAGATTGACTTCTGCTCCAATACTTGCTCTTCCAACCGGAAGTGATGGATTTATTGTTTACAGTGATGCATCTAAACATGGTTTGTGTTGCGTTTTGATGCAACATGAGAAAGTGATAGCTTATGCATCAAGACAATTAAAGAAGCATGAAAAGAATTACCCAACCCATGATCTAGAGCTTGCTGCAGTGGTGTTTGCACTGAAAATTTAGAGACATTACTTATATGGAGTTACCTGTCAGATTTATACAGATCATAAAAGCTTACAATATTTTTTCACTAAAAAAGAACTGAATTTAAGACAAAGAAGATGGATTGAGTTGATTAAAGATTATGACTGTACGATTGAATATCATCCTGGTAAGGCAAATGTGGTGGCAGATGCACTTCGTAGAAAGTCTTCAAGTTCTATGGCTCATTTGAGGATGAATTGGAAGGTAAATCATCTTCAACTTCCATTATTAGCTGAATTAAGAATGTTAAGAGTTAAGCTAGAAGCACGAGATTGTGGAGCATTACTGGCTACCTTTCAGGTTAGACCTATTTTGATTGATCGTATACGGAAATTGCAAACTCAAGATTCTTATTTAGTTAAATTGAAAGGAGAAGTGCAGAAAAGCTTACGAGCTGATTTTGTAGTAAGAAGTGATGGTACATTGGTTCTAGGTAACAGACTGTGCGTACCAAACATTAAGGAACTCAAGAATGAAATTTTAGAGGAAGCTCACTCTTAAGCTTATGCAATGCATCCAGGAAGTACTAAGTTGTATTGTACTTTGAAAGAGCATTACTGGTGGCAAGGTATGAAAAGAGAGATAGCAGAATTTGTCTCTAAATGTTTGATTTGTCAGCAAGTCAAGGCAGAACATCAGAAACCAGCAGGACTATCACAACCACTTCCTATTCCGAATGGAAATGGGAACATGTTACCATGGATTTTGTGGTAGGACTCTCTCGTAGTCATAGTGGTCACGGCAGTGTATGGGTGATCGTTGATCGACTTACAAAGTTTGCACATTTTCTGCCAATAGGTATTACTTACTCTCTTGACAGATTAGCCAAAATTTATGTGGATGAAATAGTTCATCTTCATGGCGCACCAGTATCCATAGTGTCAGATAGATATCCTCAATTTACATCTAGATTTTGGCACAGTTTACAAGAAGCTTTAGGAACTAGATTGCATTTTAGTACTGCTTTTCACCCGCAGACTGACGGTCAATCGGAGCGTACTATTCAGACATTAGAGGATATGCTTCGAGCTTGTGTGATGGATTTCAAAGGTAGTTGGGATGTACATATACCTTTGATAGAATTTGCCTACAATAACAGTTATCAGGCTAGCATCGAAATGGCACCTTTTGAAGCTCTGTATGGGAGAAAATGCAGAACACCGGTGTGTTGGGATGAAGTAGGCGAGAGAAAGTTGTTAGGTCCAGAACTTGTTCAAGTCACAACAGAAAAGATTAAAATAATCAGTGACAGACTAAAGGTTGCTCAAGATAGGCAGAAAAGCTATACAGATAAGCGGAGAAGGGAACTTGAATTTAAAGTAGGTGACTATGTATTCCTACGAATTTTGCCTTGGAAAGGTATACTTCGATTTGGAAGATGTGGTAAGTTAAGTCCATGATACATTGGTCCGTATGAGATCATTGCCAGAGTAGAAGCAGTGGCATACCGTTTAGCTTTACCTTCCGAGCTTTCAAGAATTCATGATGTATTTCATGTTTCTATGCTTCGAAAATATATAATCGACCCTACACATGTTTTAACCAAGCAACCAGTGAAGTTAAGAGAAGATTTAACTTATGAAGAGGAACATATTGAGATTCTAGATAGAAGGGAACACGTATTACGTACAAAGTTCATTCCTCTTGTAAAAGTGTTATGGAGAAATCATGCAGTAGAAGAGGCGACTTGGGAACATGAAGATCAGATGCTGACTCAGTATCCCTATCTGTTTCGGCTAAGTGAGTAAATTTCGAGGACAAAATTCTTATATGGAGGGGGTGAATTGTAACACTCATGTCTTTCAGGCCCAATTGAAAGGTCCAATTTGAAAAAAAAAAAATTTGGATAATCGTAAAGCAGAAAAGGCATCAGGTGAGTAAGCCTAAATGAATTGTATGGCTGACAGACAGCTGTGAGTTTGGTTAATTAGCTCACAACTTCAGTTTGGTTAATTAGCTCACAACTTCAGCTGCGTCCTTCCATGAGTATATATATTGGAGGATAAACGTTAAGAGCTAGAAAGCAGTAGAATCCAGCGGAAGAAAGGAAAGAGAAGAAAGAAAAGAGAAGAAGAAGTCAGTGAAGCTCTCTCTCGTGATTATAGATTTCAGTTTATTCTTCTTTGATATCCAGTTTCTAATTGGATATTGTGATTGTCAGGGAAAGAAGACGAAGGAAACATAGCATATTCAGTCTGAATTAAGCTTGACTTCTAAGCTGTGAGTGAATTAAGTTTCAGTTTTGTTTTTAACTCAAGTTTACAGTTTTATGCTTTAATTGCTGCAAATCATTTTAAGCTTTTTATTGGTTTTTATGATTGATGTTGAGTATACAGAGAACTGAAAGTATATATTTTATACTTATATTAGCATTCAGAATCAGTATATTATTTTTATGAATTATCAAGAAGAGATTATGATTTCTATAAAAGCACCATGTATGTACCTTCCACAGTTATGATTATGGTTGGCTTTTGGGGCCGTTCTACACATGTGTATGTCATGAGTCGCTCTGCAAGTGCATGACCAGAGAAAGAGTAATTGAGTCGCTCTGCACTTGTATGACCAGAGAGTCGCTCTGCCCGAGCATGACTAGAGAAAGAGTAATTGAGTCGCTCTGTACGGGTATGACCAGAAGTTATTCATGACTCAGTGTTTGCCCGAAATATTTCGGCTTACGTATTGAGGATATCCCCAGTACAAATTTGGTGCAGATTAAGATTTTATAAAGTATTTATTCTTTTTCAGCAAAGAGAAACATTCAGTTTATTCAGCACGAAATTAGATATATTATCTTATGCCATGTATCACTGAATGTTTATCGTAAAGTGGTTTAGAAAAGTGTTTTTAAAAGTTTTCATTCACTCACTGGGCGTTACCGCTCATCCTTTTACTCTTAAATATTTATCCAGGTAGCTGCTCGGTTGTGCGGACTCAGAAGTTTTGAGGTGGGCCACTGGATGACATCATGAAGCATAAAAGTCATGCATTTTATTTTTTCATGTACATATTTAGAAATATGAGGTCTGCATGGTCGGGACGGTAGGCATGGTCGGGATGGTAGACATGGTCAGAACATGATCGGATATCTACTCGGTCTGTTCGGCCCACTCGGCCCACTTGACCTACTCGGCCCACATGGCCTATTCGGTCTACTCAGCCTACTCGGGTTTCTTACTCGGCCTGTTCGGTTTCCCACTCGGGATGGACTGGTTACTTAGTTTTTAAAGTGGCGGTTTTTGATCCGATCGGTCATTTTTGACAAACTTTTTGTAACGAACGAAAATATGAAAAGAAATTGCAATTATGTACATTTTGTACTCTCCAAAATTTTCCTTGCATTTATTTATGTTTTAAAAGCGAAGTATTTCCTATGGAATTTTTAGTAGAAAGTTATTTTATCATGCTAGTAAAAGCTCAGCCCAAAGGGTCTCCCATGTACTCAAGAGAAGAGTCGGGGTGGGTCTTGTCAAAAAAGCTCAGACCAATACAAAAAAAGTTCAGACCAATACAAAAAAGGCTCGAACCAATACAAAAAAAAACTCGAATTCTTTCCAAAAAAGCTCGCAAATAATCAAAAAAAATAAAAGGTCAGAATAATAAAAAAAAGCTCGAACTATTAGAAAAAAAAGCTTGAACCAATAGAAAAAAAGTTCGGAACAAAATGAAAAAAAATGTCGGAAAAGAATAAAAATAAAATCAAACAAATTCTAGAAACTACATGTTCATATACGGATTGATACATTGTGAAACCAATCACAAATGCATGAAAGAAATTAAGGAGAATAATTTTCAGAAAACGTTTTTAGAAAAAGAAGATAACTTTTTTTTTTAAAGTGTAGATGGAAGCACAAAGACAAATTTTAAGGACAATTTGGGTAGTTTACTATAATAAATGTCTTTTAAACATAAGTTATTAAACTGGTAATATCATTATAACACGATAAAAAAAGGTGATATTCCTCACAATTTTCACTTTCTAAATATGCACATTTTCTTCCTTTGCGACGGTCAATATTAAACCTTATTTAATTAAATTAATAGTATTTCAGTGAACTTGGAAGAAGATTTCAGGACATGTATATTTCAAATTTTCTTCTTGTAAGTAATTAAGGAGGATTATTCATTGCATTGGAAGAATTATATGGCATTGATTTTAACAAAGAGAAAGAAATGGAACAAAAAATGTGAGAGAGGGAATCAACCATGGAACCAATACTGTGTTAAATAAATGAATGGTGGGTTAACAAGTAACGCACGCTATTAGGATAAGACAGCATTAAGACGTACCAACAACTCTGAACAGGTTCACAGCATGTGGGACTTCTTTTGTCCTTCAAAATCCATATCTTCTTCGATCGTGTGATTCAATCTACAGTAATATGTCCCTCTCCCTAACGCTTCTAAATTTGTTGCAGTGTGAGCCACGTACGTGTAAGTTGGTATTATTGTGATAAATTAATTTGTATCAATCGGAACACATATAACTCGATTAATTAATTGCGTTAATACCTCATATATAACTTATTTGTTTCGTGTTTGTGATATGCACCCGTACATTAAATATGATCCATTTGATTAATTATATTAGAATAATCTAAGAACCTAAAATTCGCATAGTGGCAGAAATATGTTAGCACCACTAATATGAGCCTCAAAATGTGTAGTTAATATAAGTGGTACTATTCTAAAGTCCGACTTGTTTAATTGATGACAAATTAAACTGAGGTCTCAAATAATTAACCAGGAGTTTTAACATTAAAATGTGAGATTCAGGACACCACGTCTCCTCACGCATTCATTGATTATTTGGAGTTTTGTTAAGACACTAAATCGTGCAAAGGGTCATGCAAGCTCATTATCTTTTCTTGACCAGCTAGCCCGGCGCATTATATAATGCCCACATTAGGCACACCTGTGACACCTGTGACACCTGTGTACCACTTTCCATCTAATGACCTAATTCATGTCCCTTATATCCAATCTATGTATGTTAAATACATTTAGATTTATAATTAGATTTGAATTTTTTGATTTAATGTATATATATATAACTGTTGTATCATCACCTCGTGACTTCGTGCACTGGGGAACTTGTGGTCTCTAATGAAATAAATAACATGGCACATGTGATATCCATCAAGATGGCTCGAGTGAGTGAAAGTATATGATATACCCAGACCAAAGAACATCTAATGTGACTCAATAAGCTTTACAAATATACTAATTAACCTCTTTTGAAAGTAATCACGTGGATGCTTTCTAGGTGAAAATCTAACAACAAAATCATATTTTATATCAGAAATCATTATCTTCAAATTTACTAGAAACAACTAAAACAAGAGAAAATTTTCTTACAAGAATGCACGGATCATATATTTATAGCAAGGAATATATAAGATAATAAGAAATAAACAAACGAAATTTCCATGGACCATGCATATGTCAAATTCGAGTAAGTCGATGTAGAATATTAGAACATGGTACAAACTTTGAATGAAGAGCCATGTTCTGCCAAATTTAATATTATAATAAAAGAAAAAAATGCAAGTGAAAAAGATATTGTCGAGCCAAGCTGTTTCATTTGTATTCAACTATTCATGCACTATTGTATATAGACATAGTGTGAATGCATACCAAAAGTCCCTACATTTTGCATATTATATCAATTTACGATTATTCGACAATCCTCTACAATAATAATAATCAGCATCATAGGTGGAAAGAAAGCAGTTAATTTAAACATTTATTTGTTTTTTTTATCATTTATTTTATAATTAAATAACCATATGACCAGATGAGATTGGTCGGTAAACCCTTCATACCTGAACCATAAAGTTATAGGTTTGAGTCCTATCCCTCTCTAAAATATCATAAATTAATGTAATACTAAAAAAATATATACATATTGCTCAAATTTTAAATCAAACACCTCAAATCATAGCTGGTTCATACAATCTAAAAATAGTTGTTGACAACAGTTAAATGTGGTTTGGTGATAAACAATGGTCATTCGGTAATATCCGGATTGAAGTAACCATACAATAGGATTTGATAATAAATAACGATCATCCAATAATACCTAGATTCAGAAAGTCGTCCAATATGGTTGGTGGTAAATAGCGGTCATTTAGCAATACCCATACTCAAGTATCCGTGGTTGTATATATGTTGTTCAAAAATTCAAGATTCATTTCTATTTTATTTTTTTGTTGAAAGTTGGATTATGAAGATACGATATTGTTTGATAACTTTTTTATTCCATTTGTTGATATATCATCGGTGGGAACAATCAAACCTGAAATATTTTAGAATGGATGAATACGTTTTACTCCACCAATTACGTTGGATGGCGGTAATATCTTTTGATAATATATTTACAAATTTTCAATTGTAATCTACATTGATCATGTTGGTCATTTATAAACGTCGTTATTAATTGTGTCAAAATCATCTTATTAATTTGTCACCAAAAAAGAAAAAGGAAAAAAATGTGTTAAAAGTGCAAAAAAAAAAAAAAAAAGGTTGTTTGATGAAGAGAGAGAATAAGGGAGGCACGTGGGTGAGCTATCCATGATCCATCAGATCATCCTGAGATCCTGACAAAGAGAAAGTCCCGCATTTCACGCACAGCTAAATCTCCCAATTTAACAGGCACGTGACAATTCCTTGTTTAATGTTTACCACCAACATCCTCTGCTCTCACTCTCTCAACTCAAACCAAGTGATTTAAACATAATCGGGATCTGTGCTCTAATCATCAACCGTAACTAGTGTTATATTTGTTAAGTTTGTCAATGTTTTTGATGGGGTCAACGCACAGCTGCGCACATGTCAACGGACCCTAATCAAATTTACATGTCAACCTGACTCGTGTTGGAAGCTGGACCTAATTGGATTTAGTCACTGTGCATGATTGGGGTTGGCTATAACATTAACATAACATGCTCTCACTAAACCTTGCGCTTAACGGTAAAAGTATTTATTCGATCGGGCCATTAATATTTCAAGTCGGTAAATAATGCTGATAAAAAAATGCATGCTCATGCTGAAATGTAACACAGCAAGAGTTTGAGTGAGAGCTCCTCCTTGCTCACTGCAAAGTGCAAATCCCAATTGTCAATTCTTTTAATTTTATTTTTTTATAACAAAAAATATATGGGTTTTAAGCAGGTGAAACATTTTTTTTTTTTTAATATTTCATAAACTTAGGGTCTTTTGGGGTATGGGGATACGAACTCACGGTCTTATGATATAAATGTGAGGGGTTTACCATTAGACAACCCACATACTGTCTTAGGTGAAACCTTAATTATATGTATGTAGTGTACTTTTTAAATTAATCATATTGAACTTCGGGGGAATTTGGATATTGCTTTATGTTAGTCTTGTTTTGTTTTTAACAATCTAAAAACATGTTCAAATTCTTATAGATGTGAAAGGTATATCATTCAGGATTTTATATATATTAATAAATATTTAAATGTTTTCATGCTCAGGAAAAATTCAATTCAGAAAATATTTCAAACTTTTACTATACTCCTTTAAATGTAGTATTAAATAAATGTATGGACGAATTTCGTATATTTAGATTCAATAACTTTATATTATTGTAAAAAAATTATTTAATTAAAACATTACATGATGAGATCCAAAGTCCAAACTTGTCTTGCTTCCTTAATATATGAAAATAAAATTAAAAAATTAAAAAGATTTATGGACTCTCTCTCTTAATTATCGTGTAATTATAAAAATATTGGATTAAAGTAAAACCTAGAAAAAATTGATGTTTGAAGTGGAGGGAACAATGTAAAAATTAAGCTGTATTTAAATCCCAAAAATGAAGTGTAGAGAAGGCAGGGTTAGGCCGCAGTAGATCCTACAACTTGGTCCATATTTTTCTCCTTTTGTTGGGAAAACCTCACAAGATTTTTAAATAAACAAAATTATAAATCGGGATTACCAAAACAATTAAAAAAATAAAATCGGGATTGCCAAAACCATTAAATAATTAAAACAGCGCCAACCAATACGGTAATAAATAATAATCCAATAGTAAAATAAATCCGTCACGCTCACGGCTCACGACGACGACAATTGACACCGTCAAGCCCGCCGCAACGTCGTTACCAAACCGCCGTTTGATTTAACGTGAACCCAAATAGAAATACTTTGGAGAAACAGAAAGCAATAGCAGATAAACTTGTATAAAAGATCTCGAGCCAAAACACACACCAGACAGTGAGGGAAGAGAGAGAGAGAGAGAGAAGAGAGCCCAAACTTTCGCAACACTACTCGTTTTAGGAAGCGAAGAATTATTACAGACGAAAGGGAGACCGATAAAAAGGAAACAGAGAAAAAAAAAAGAGATTTTTTTTTGGTCGAATTTCCAAGTAGATTCTTCAGCATTTGTGATCTCTCAATTCAAAGAGGACGCGCCTGTGCTAAAACGCTCTAGTTTCGATCACTTTCAATTTCGGCGTTTGAATTTCGTTTGGTTTAGCATAAGTGAGCTTAATTTGCACGTTAACGATTCAGATCAAAGGTACGGGGTAGGTTTTGTTTTCGGCGAATTCAAATTATTTTAACTTCGATTCCTTTTTATTTATGTATATATATATATATATTTTCTGGATCTTCTCTGAATGTGTTTTGTTTTAGTGTTTTTGACTGATTATGGTTATGGTTTTAATGCAAACTTTGACTTGAATTGTGGAGAATTTAAATCTGTTTATCATCGAATAGTTGAATTTGACTTCAAACGTCGTGTTGATTTTAATTGCAGAACATAGTTTTACGAGTGGAGAAGATTTTTAATAAATAGAATTTTCTCGAGAAAACTCTGGAGATTTTCAAGACTGCTACTGCGAGAACGGTACGGAATTCAATATCCGCCGCTGGAAGTGAATGGGACTCCGATCCCGGTGAAGGCGTCGTTAAATTTATGGTAAGAGTCTACTTCAGTTTCACAAAACGGATCTGAGACGCAATTGTTGGAATCTTGAGCTATTATTCAACAACACCTGAGAAGCAAGCAATTCTGAGAAATCTTGAGCTATTCGACACCTGAGAAGCTGCTAAGCGAGTCGGAGAATTATCGGAATCGCCATAGAATTCGGCTATGGAGCTTCCTCAATCACGTCCCTTTGGAGCCGAAGGTATTATTCTCAACAGAAACTAACAAATTCTTATGGTTTTGATTACGAATTTGGAAAACAATTTTGTTTTTGTGTGTTTTGTTTTATTGTTTTTAACTGTGATTCAGAAGTTATTTTACAGGAAGGAAACCAACACACGACTTTCTGTCACTGTACAGTCATTCAACAGTCCAACAAGATCCCAGATCACCTTCTCAAGGTAATCTTTCTCTCTTTCTTTCAATTTTGAATAATCTTCTTATTATCAATAAAACTGAATTTTCTTGATTATTTTTGAGAGTAAACAAGATTTAGGTCCGATAGAATCTTATCCTAAATTCCTAATACAGTTTCAACCCTAAAATGAAATATCATTGATTGATTAATTTTAAATCAGAAGATTTGCAAAAACTCCCTTATGTTTGATCATTTAAAAAAAACAATCATCTGCTATCATTCATATACTAAAATTTTAAAATCATCTTGCGGATTTAAAATTTATTTAAAAAATCCCTTAATTGTGTACCGATTTGATCTAAATTCAAAATAAAAAGATTGTTTTTAAAAAACGATCAGACATGGAGGAGTTCTGGCAAATCTACATTTTAAAAATAATAATTATAGTTATAGTTATTACCCGATCACGAAATGTGATTGCACGTGACTTGAAATGAATGATGGATCTGGGCCATGGAAATGGGGGTGGGCCATTCTAAAAATCGGAAAAGGAGAGGATTAGCAGTTAGTAGTAATCAGAACCATCAGATTGGAATTGGGCGGTGGTGGGGTTTCTCAATGGGACCCGTTTTTTACAAGTTAAGACAATGATTTGACAATTCACATCAGCTTCTGATGCAGGTGCATGCTATATATGAATTTCAATGCTTATCCCTCTACTTACCCACGCACTTCTAAATAAATTGTTTTCGTTTCGCAATCAACAAAATATTTTACTTTAAGTTACCGCAAAATCTGCACCTGCAAAAAAGAAACTTTTTTATATATGTGTGTTTTTTTAGTTATTTTATTGAAGGATTGGGATTTTCACAATAAAGGGGGGAATTTGGGCAACTAACCTTCCTTGAATTCTTGTTTAGAGATCGATGATGCAGAAGTTGTTTTTAGAAATTAGGATACAAATACAATAGATATAATTTTCCTTGATTTCTAAATTTTGTTTAATTAAAAAAATTGTAACTAAAAGCAAGTTTTAGATACTATCCAACTTGACAATCCTTCATTTATAATTTATTTTCTTTAAACAAAGATTATATATTTAGAATATTTATCTGACGAATTAAAGAATAAAGATTCCATTATATTTACTACTTTTAATTTGGAGTTTGCCCCCATTCTATTTATAATTGTTTGTATTTCATCCCCCTTTTACAAGAAAAGTTTGAAACGATGCAATGCAGTCAATTTGCTAGTATTATATCACATGACAGAATTTAGATGGGTTAAAGCCAAAAGGCAAAAAAGCTTGTCTACTTGAGCTTTGGACCCCATTTAAGTTGTCAATTACTGGAATTATGTTGCACTAATAACCGCAATTATCTAACAGGAGTTTGGCCAAGGAGAAACGAAGGGTTGATAAAACTTTTTATGCTTGTCAATCAGCCACTGTTTAAACCTATTTTTTTCTTGATAACATTAAAAATATGATTATATTCTTTAATTTAGTGGCATCATAAAACATTTTTGACTCTGGTTTATGCATGAACGTACAGGTGGTTACCTCCAAACACATGATTTCCTACAACCACTAGAACGAGTAGGAAAGAGCAGCGCAAAGGAAGAAACCACGGTTGAAATATCATCAACTGTTGAAAAGCCACCACCGGCGGCACCACCACCGCCTTCTTCTTCTTCCGGGGAGCACATTCTACCCGGTGGGATTGGGACTTACAGTATAAGCCACATTTCATATTTCAATCAGAAAATCCCAAAGTCAGAAGGGACAATGTTCACAATAGCTCAAGCGAGTAGTACTGAGAAAAATGATGACAACTCTAACTGCAGTTCTTACACAGGAAGTGGTTTCACTTTGTGGGAAGAATCTGCAGGGAAAAAGGGAAAGACAGGGAAGGAGAATGCAGGAGACAGATCCACTTCCGCAAGAGGTAACCTTTTTATATTTTGCTACAAATTATTACGTCAATCAGGATGTGGTCGTAATTGGTCATCATAAAAAATGTAATAGTCATGATTCCTGCACAACCGTAGTACTATAAATAGTTCTAATTATGACTATAAATAATGCATTATATGTTTATATGACATAAGAGTTTCACTTTTATATCAATACATTATAAATTTATTGCTTAGCGTGCACTTGTGCGGGGACAGTTAAGCTGCTAGGGATGTCTCAATAGTTGTGGTCTGTCTTTTGAGTTAATATTAGGCAAAACCACGACCATAAAGTTGAACCATTGTTGGTGAATTAGTGAAATTGAAAGGATTGTAAATTTGTAATTTGTAAAGAAATTCATCGATTGAAAGAATTAATACCATGTAGGGGCTCTACTTAATTACCATGCAGGTATCGTTTAAAATTGAAACGTATTTAATGACAACCCTGTACTTTCAAGTTTTTTCCAAATTACATTTTTGACTTCTTCCATGTTCCATCTTTGAATAATGTTCAAGGTAGCCTGGGCCAACTTGGGCTGACTTTATGTTTGGAAACAAAAGCCCAGTCTAAGCCAGACCAAAAAGTTTAAAGGTTAAGATTTTTTTTCTCTTTTAAAAGAAAGAGGTCGGCCTATTATATTCATCCATTTTTTTAATGGAAAAATCATTCTTTCTTTTAGTTTCTAATTTTTATTTACAAATTTTCAAAGCATTTTTATAGATACTTCAATTAGAATATAATAATTAGTAAATAATTTTGTAATTGTATGTCTAATGATCCTAGGTAGGAATATGAGTATATGACTTGTAAAGTTTTTTGTTTTAAAAGAAATTATCTGTAATTGTAAAGCTAATGTTATAATTTGCTAATCATTTCGTTTTTATGGATAGAAAACATACCAAGATAAGGTGTCATTAACAATTAGCTAAACATATAATTATAGGAAAAACAAATTAACATGATAAATTGATAATGCTGTTTTTTTTTGTTTTTAAGTATTTGTGTTTTTTTTATTATATAATGATAATATTGTTTTATTTTTTGCTTAAAGAAGTGATAATGCCGTTAGACGAATAAGACGTCGGTAAAGAAGAGTGAAAAAAAAAACATAATTCTATAAAGGAAAAAAATACAAAATTTATAGAATATATAAAAAGTTTGATTTTTTTCAATTCCTATATATATATTTTTTAATAAAAAAGAATTCCTCTGTATGTTGAGTTTGCTAACATATTGGTGGGGTACTGTGTATTGACAGAAGCGGCAGTGAAAGTGGGGCAATGGGCGTCACAATCGTCTTCCAACAACCATCACCATCACAACAGTTTTAGCTCTCTCTCTTCCTCTCAGTCAGTCACCTTTTTTTTTTTTTTTTTTTTTTTTTAATAGCCTTGACTGGAAACGTAAATAGTGATGATGGTTTGAACAGGCCGTCGGGGGTGAAGAGCCAGAGCTTCATGGAAATGATAAAGTCTGCCAAAGGCAATATCCAGGATGATGATTTATTAGACGATGACGATGAGTTCCTTCTTAAGAAAGAGAATTCTGGTACTACCCTTAAAGGTAACACTTTTTTTATATATTTTTTGTTTAATTGAATTGTTTGGGTTTTGATTTTTGATTTAATAGATATATTGCTGCTCTGTTTTCGATGTTTGTTCTCATAGTTAAAAAGGTTTCAGTTCTTTCAGGAGAATTGAGGGTGAAAGTTGATGGGAAGAACACTGACCAGAGGCCTAACACGCCGCGATCAAAACATTCTGCCACAGAGCAGCGGCGGAGGAGCAAGATAAATGACAGGCAAGTGTAACTTGCCTTTTGTTGGATATCTGATAAACTCCTGTTCAATGCCTGAATATATCGCTTTCTATTTACATATATAATCGATTGGATTTCATCAAGATATTTAGTATGAATGTTAATACAACTGATGCCTTACAAGAGAAATAATATACATCAGATGTGGGATCTTGCACGGTTTTTGGTGCGGGATGTCCAATTATACCATACAACCGGTGTTAATTGAACATTTTTCAAAAGATACCGGTGTCTATTTGAAATCCTGTAAAAAAAAAGTGCAGGATCCGTAAGTGCTCTATATATATATATTGAACATCATCTCAAATGATGCCAAGTTTATAGAATTTGTATATATGTGTGCTTTTCACCTCCAATTTTTTTTTGTTAATGAAACTATAAGAGATGAAATCAAGGCCTTTTATTTTTCCATTAAAGAGATTTGAATTTTATTTTTGTAACCAGGATAATAGGTGTTCAATATACTGCTTTTCTCATTTCCTCTCATTGGATTCTCTTGTGATATTGATAAGACAACAACGTTTTTAGAATTAATAAATGAGAATCCTTTGTAATATGTAATTATAGATATACCTTTGGTTTTGATATGTATTTCTCTAAACGGTCCAAGTTTCAGGGGAACAAGAAAAGAAAGTAAAGGAGATAAAATCATTATTAGAGTGTGTTAGACACTGGCACTTCTAGATGTCAACTATTGAATTTTCTTAGAATTTTTGAATTCAAGAGAAAAAGCTTAACTGAAACAATAATAAGTATTGCCAGTTAAGCTATTGCTTAGCATTACTGCACTGCTTCTCAATTATTGCATTTTGACTGATCAATTACCACAGAGTTGGTTCTCAACAGCGAGGCATTAAAATTTTTATAATTTTTCATGTAGATTTCAGATGCTGCGTGAGCTCATTCCTCATAGTGACCAAAAGAGAGACAAGGCATCATTCTTACTGGAGGTACATACATACATGTTTCATAATCTCTTACTTTTTTCTTCATCTCACAGTAATTTGATTCTTGGATGATAAGAAATCAAAATCTCTTTGCAGGTTATTGAGTACATTCAGTTTTTACAGGAAAAAGTACAGAAGTATGAGGGTCCATATGTAGGATGGAACCAAGAACCTGCTAAATTGATGCCATGGGTAAACTCTTATACTTGCCTCTGTACTGGAAGATATATCATGCCTTATCAGAATCTTTATTAGAATGTTTTGTGCTGGAATGTATCTGAATTTAGGCTTGATTATCATCAAATTAACTTAAAATTTGGCTGTCTGATATATTTAAAACAGAGAAACAATCACAAGCCCGAAGAAAGTTATGTTGATCAGTCTCGAGGCATAAATAGTGGATCAGGTCCTGCATTAGTTTATGCAGCCAAGTTTGATGAGAAAACGATTGCCGTTTCTCCAGTCATTCCTGGAACTGCTCAGAATCCAGTAGATTCTGAAATGAGCACTGCTACTACATTCAAGTTGATGGATCACCAGCCTGGAATAACAAATAAATCAATGCCCTTTCCTACGTCACTGCAGCCAAACTATTTCACTCCTGTCAGGAGTGGTGGTGTGGTTGCTCAACTTCCACCAAGGCTGACGACATCTGATGCAGAGAACACAACATCTCAGCCCCAAGCCCAGTTATGCAATATTAGATCATGTACAAGTGATGGGGTTGTGGCTAGTGATAAGCTGAAAGAACAGGAGCTGACAATTGAAGGTGGCACAATAAACATCTCAACTGCATATTCTCAAAGGTGAGAATTTGTCCATTTCTTTTGTGTATATCTTTTTGATAAAATCTCAAGCAGTCTCATGTTCACACTTTTTTTTGGTTTCACTCTGTTGGAATTGCAAGTTGCCTCTTGTGGTGGTTGTTTCAGAAATTTTTTTAACTTGTATGCAACTTATAGTTATTATAGGATTTCACCTGCCTACATGATGAGCATGAGAATTGGCACTCATTCGAGATATGGAGTTTGCATTTTTTATTTTCTGTTTCATTCACATAAAATCTTTTTGTGTGCGTGCACCATTCTTTTAAACTCCATTTCTAAATGACTCCAAGTTAAAATTCAAATTGGTAGTATTATTAGAAGGGAAATTGTATCCGAGTAGATTTTTTTCCCATGAAAGCACCAATTGTTGAAACTGTATTATGAATTATGAAAGAAATAACATAAATTGTACTTGTATGGATCAGGTTGTTAAATACTTTGACACAAGCACTGCAGACTTCTGGAGTTGATTTATCACAGGCCAGCATCTCAGTGCAGATTGACCTTGGAAAGCGAGCAAATGGTAGATCAGTTGTACCAGCATCCATCGTTAAGGTATATTGATAATTTTGTATGGACATTTAGCCAGATTCTGAATTTCCTTTCTCGCGGCCTAATTTTGTTTTCTGTTGAAGGAATCGGAGGCTCCCTCTAGCAATCAAGGAACAACCCGTTCTAGAGTCAAAAGTGGTGAGGACCCTGATCAAGCACTGAAGAAGCTCAAGACACATAAAAGCTAGTAACATGAATTCAAGTATTCTTTTTGTAATTTAATTTATTCATTTTTTGGGTACCCCTTCAAGTTCAACTTTGCGGGGTTTATTCATATTCTCTCATGGTTTATAAACTGCCCAGTTGAGACCTTTTAGATTGACTGTACATGTAGTGGTGTTGGGATGCACAGAATCCCCCGACAAATATGTACTATTTATTTAATTTTTGTTAATCATTATAGAGGGTCTACACTATTGTTGAGAAGCTCCTTTTTCATTCAAGGCTTCTATTCGAGTGATAAATTATATATATATAAATCTTTTTTCTGATTTTCTTGTATATGAGTCCTGAAGAAAAAAAAAATCTAGCGTTTGGTAATTTATTGATTTTATTTTTACAAGTAGATTTTATCATTAAAAAAACAAAATCAAGTGAAAACTCATTGACATTTATCGGAAGAAATCTTAGGGCGGAAGAAATCTTAGGACGGATTGTTTCTAAGTGGTTATACATTTATGGTGGGGTACGGTGAATCTTGGTATAGAGAGCCATGTGTGATTCCCTGGGTAGAGAGTCATGGCTGAAGGAGAAGGTATAGAGGTTTTGGGAATTCTTGTCAAATGGGAAAATTGTTAGGATTTAGCTTATATTCCTAATGTGAATCAAACGAATTTAAATGATGTGAAAGTAGTTCAAATGGATTCAGATGATTGTGATTCAGGTGGCATTGGAAAAAAGAGTCTGAGACAAAGCCAACGGTGAAAACGGTGCAAGAATCGGGTCCCAAACGTGTTCGTACGATCAATTGGAAGATTGTTGCACAGCACCTGTGCGTTGCAGCACGCCAGAAGTATTTGGGAGCATGGGGATATCTTATTTAAAAAAGACTTGTTAGGTGGTTTCCAACTACTTACGGGAGTCAAGATTCCTTAGAGACCATGAATAGTGACTCTATAAATAGTGATGCTTAATCTTTGGTTGATAATACTTGGACAGACACTTGAAACATCAGAGAGTGGTTAAGTTCAAGGAGTGAGACCCAAGGAGATCTAGAGGGGAGACTCAAGGGGATATTGGGGGTGGGAAACCGAGGGGATATCCAGCAGGGGAAACCTAGTAGGAGATTAATAAAATATCTAGGGGTGCACTCAGGAAGGACCTGGAGAGATCGTCGTGAGCTGAGATCTAAGATGTAAGCTCGGTTGTGAGCTTAGGCTTGGTAAGGCTCCACTATAATTGTAGTTTGGGGTTAGAGAAAGAATATTGGAATTGTGTAGTTGTAACAATTTTCTACATAGTAATATTTTTCTCTTATTGTCCTAGTTGCTGTGGTTTTTTTTTTCCTGTTTTAGGTTTTCCAAGTAAAGTCTTATGTTGTGTGATTGGATTCTCCCATCTTCTTTTTCTGGTAGTAGACGTTTATGTTATGGTGAATATTAGACATGCGCTTGTGTCACTATTCCCAACAGAAACTCGTAGTTGTTGCACAACAATCTTTTGGCGGCGCGTGAGCCACTATTTTGAGGCCCAATTTGGCGTGTAAGACTTCTGGAAGACTTGGGCAAACTTGTGGAAGTCAGTTTTCTTGCTTGGGATGCTTTTGTTTCGAAATTACTTGTTTAGGAAAGATTTGTTAGGTGGTTTCTAACTGCATATGGGAGTCTAATTCCTTAGAAACCCAAAATAGTGAACCTATAAACAGTGAGGCTTATTCTTCGGTTGAAAACACTTGGGGAGACACCTGAGAATAACATAAAGTGGGTGAATCTAAGGATTAAGACCCAGAGAGATCCAGGGAGACCCCAAGGGATATCTGGGGTGGGAGATCCAAGAGATACCTATGGGAGACTCGGGAGGAGAACAATGAGATATTCAATGGGTGCACTCATGAGGGACTTGGAAAGAGTTGTGAGTTGTGAGCTGAGAGTTAGGGTGTAAGCTCGGTTGTGAGCTTGGGCTTAGTAAGACTCGGTTATTATTGGGGTTTGAGGTTAGAGAAAGAATATTTGAATTGTGTAGTTGTAACAATTTTCTATATAGTGATATTTTTCTCTTGTCGTTCTAACATCCGTGGTTTTTCCCCGTTTTAGGTTTTCCATGTAAAATATTGAGTTGTGTGATTGATTCTCTCATCTTATTTTTCTACCAATAGACGTTATTAGTTATGTGGTGACTATTAGGCATGCGCTTCTGCATCACTTTTTCCCAACAACTGATTACCGTGGTTTTTCCCCGTTTTAAGTTTTCCACGTAAATCCTAGTGTTGTGTAATTGGATTCTCTCATTTATTTATTTTATGCTAGTAGACGTTATTTGTGTTGTTATGAATTTTATGTATGCGCTTCTGCCTCACTTTTCTCAACATTTGGTATCAGAGCCATGATGGTCATGGTAGTTTCAAGTCTGTACGGAATATCTTATAGGAATTTGATAGTATTGGGATGTTGATTTCCTGGTTGCCTAGTATCGGTTTAGCAAAGAAGATATGTCTTGGAGGTGGTATTGAAGAATTTGATGAAGGAGAAAATTCTTCTTATGGTGACAAGTACAAGTCAAGGACCAATTTGGGTTACACAGGGCATTGAAGGACGAACGAACTCCTAAAAGCTCGGTAGACTCTGGTGAGTTATGGAGCTTGTGTGACAAAGAGCTCAAAGTGTACCCGGCTGTATGTCTTTCACCGGATAGGGTATGTAAGGACACGTTTATCTTTTTGGCATATAAAAATTATCAAGGAGAGGATATGTTACTGCTAATGGGTCCACTGGTTTGCATATGGGAATTCATTAGAAGTTGATGCGAGATATGTGGTGGACATGATATCAATGGCTGAGGAACTCTCTGCAATCTAACATGAGGAGCTGTACCATAATTTGCAGTAGGTTTTTTTGACATGTGCTAGAAGAAATCTTAGGGCGGGTTATTCCTAAGTGGTTATGCCTTTATGGTGGGGTATGTGTGATTCTCGTTATAGAGAGTCATGGTGATTCTCGTTATAGAGAGTCATGGTATGTTATCAGGGAATGGGTGAAGGTTTTTGGGAATTCTAGTCAAAGGGGAAAATTGTTAGTTTTGGTTTTTGTTCCCAATGTGAACCAAACAACTTCAACTAATGCAATCACGGTCCAAACAAATTCAAATGATTGTGATTCAGGAGGCATTTGAAAGAAGAGTGAGATGAAGCTAGCGGTGAAAACGGTACAGGAATCCTGACCCAAACGCACCCGTACACGCCATCGAAAGATTGATGTGTTGTAGATCTTAGCACCAATCCACTAACCGGACCACACCATTCAAGAATTTGTAACTTTTGATGTACAATGTTTTATAGGATACAAGTTGTAGATCACTGAATTAATGTTTTTTTTTAGCAAGATTGAATCTTATGTGTTATTTACATTGGGTGCATTAATTTTAAATTTATTATGCAAGTAAGATGTACCTAACTTTTGAAAAAAAAACATTTTAGAGTATTTTTACTAAACGTGTTTTTTATGTTTTCATTATCTGGATATCGTTTTCAACAATTGCTATAAAATGTATTTTTGAATCCAAAAAATACAAAATTCAATTTCTCGAAATCAAATGAAAACGAGAAAATAGAAAACAAAAAATGAAAGCTTTACCGAACAACCCATAATCTTGTACTATTTTATTCCTTTTCCACCTATCCTTCTCCTCCGCGTACCTCTCGTCATCATAAGATACTGCCATAGGCTCATTATCTGAAAAAGAGACCTTCGTGAACTGCGATGAGATGTCTTCCATTGGATCTGGAAGTGTCTTAACTCGAGCATCCATCGCCTTCTTCAGCGTCGAATTAAATTCAGAGAAATCAAAGTTACGGTAAGCCTGAAGAATGATTTCCTTCACCTTATCCACTCCACAATCAAATGTGGACGTTTGAACATCGAAGAAATCCTTGGAGGCCAAGAATACATCAATAACATTATCGCCTAGCTTCCCCTTCATCTCTCAAATGGATAAATTCGTGCATCCACGGTAGTCACAAAGGTTGGCATGCTGCTCCCCACATATAGTGTTGACCCTCCTATATGAAACGGAGGCCGCCTTTAGGGACTCAATGGTCCCTAGCGCAATCTGAAGCCTCTCATCAACTTCGAACTTTTCCATCTTAAGCTCCAGATACCTTGCTCTTTTCACTTCATACTTCTCTATCTCTAAAAGGTTTCCTATAGCCTGTTTCAGGATTTAAATCAACATTCGAAATAGTTAACTTGAAAGAAAAAATTGCTAAAATAGAAAAACAAAATACCTGCCACAGATGCCCTGTGATTGGCGAATCCGAACAACATTTGAAATCTTCTCAAAAACACTTGACTCCCTGCTTCTCAGCATTTTTTTCCCATATGAACACATAAATTCCACACCTATGTCCGGGAGTGATGGGGCTATCCTTCAAGTCAAACTTCATGGTTGGAGGGTCCCCGTAGTAAATGAGAGAGATCTTCGTATCATGCATGTACAACTCCGTCAGTGAGTCCTTATCAGAGTCGATCACTTCTGCTTGGTCTTTAGAAGTCACCATATGAACTTTCGTCATTACGGTAAGAGGGATGGTATCAAGTGGTTGATGTTAGGTTTTTGAGTCATGTTGGCATATTTCCATATCAAAACAAAATTTTCTTTGTATTGATTAGTTGTCTAGGTTCATGGTTATTCAAAGTTCAAAGAAGATTAGCAACTCATCAAGCAAAGAGAAGACTTCAAGAGGAACAAGCTTTGTTGCACATCAAAGGTATATCTAGACCTCATTCCTCTTGTAAGGCATTTAGACACACACATATTGCATAACACTTGTGTCATTGCATCGTTGTGCTCATTTGATATAACTCATACACAGACATATTGATGTATGCAAATGCATTATATTTAAATTGACAACTTTTGTAAAAATGCATGTTCTAGAACTATCTCGAGGAAATGACTTGCTTGTGTGTTTTTGTGGTTGTTTGTTTGTGCTTAATTGATATTGAACTTGAATATATTCTCATGTTCCTTGCTGAGTTCTGAACGTTTCGGTTACTCATTCATAAGTTTTCGAGTTCCGAGTTGAAAGTTACGAAACTTTCAGTGTGTTTATCGTGCATGGTTTTCGTTCTTGCGTATCGAGTCAATTTCTAAGTTTTTTGTCAAAGTATCATAGACTTCTATGTCTATGAGAGAGTCTCAGTGCATAACTCGAAAATGAATTTGAAATCGGAGTTCGGAGGCTGGAGAATGGTAGAAGATCGCGAGAGGTACACGAGAGATTGCATAGGAAAGTGGGGTGGTAAAATGCCACAACACCCCCTCTCCCGTAGAGGCACGTGGCCTCCATGGGAAGGGAACCACTTGGCTACCGTGGAGGCCTAGGTGGCGTGGTTCCATTGGCCACCTGTGGCTCCCATCTCTCCACATCATCGTCCCTCCAATTCTCTCTTTTAAATATCCTTTCCTTCTCATTTTTTAAAACTAAGAAGGCTTGTGCAAAAAATCTCTTTGATTTTCTCTCAACTTCAAATCTTCATATCTCACTCATTTCTCAACGAAATTGAGTGATTAAAAAGTGAGAGAATTGTTTTTGAAGTCTACTATCTTCTCCAAATGGTTTTGAAGTCTTTTGTTCAAGTATTTTTTGTGTTCTACATCAATTTCGTGGATGCACACAAATTGACAAGATATTTGTTTATGTAAGCTTTTAAATGCTTAAATACCTTGGAGCTTTTTCTTATTTTAGTGTAAGTGAATTGAACAAATGTTGTTAGAAGATAAAGTTTCGTTTATAAGCTACATTTGTCTAATTAGAGACTTAAAGGTGATTTAAGATTTCTTAAATCTAAAATTTTACATTTTTGGGAGTTGTACCGTGACTAGCTTATATTCTAGGGTTATGTGTGTGTTAATTGATTTTACCTTGATGATTGATAGCCTTTACATATGCTCGGACTCTTTAGTTGAATATATTTAGGATTAACCCATTTAATTCTATATTTAGAGTCTTAGATAATTAATTGATTATTTTGTGAATATGTGCTCTAAATATTTGCTAGAGAATTTCATTGAACATATTTTTTATTCTAGCATTTTTTATTTTAGTTCTAAGGTCTTCAATATATGTTTAATGAATATGTAATGTTTTCAAGCTTTAGTTTGCATGAACAATATCTAGGATTTAAATGTGAATTGATTAAATAGAATATTCTAAGTTGTTGTTCATGTATAAAGAACTAAACAACATTGTTTGTGAACTTTCATGCATATGTCTAGTTCTTTATAGAGTGTACTTAATCCATACATTTCATATGCGATTTGCATTATTTATGTGATGTCAATTGTTTGAACTATAAAATACATTGTGTGATCATTGATCATTTCTAGTTTCCATAGGATATCTTGATCATATATTCTATGTTGCATCTGTTTGCATTTGCATTCATTTGATCATATTTAGGAAGTCCTTGTAAAAGGCATGAAGTCTCTTATTGGAATATGAAGTTCTAACTTGAGTAAGGAAGTCTTGACTTGGATCTGGGTGATCTAAAAAGTTGAGCAAGGAAACTTTTTAGAGACATGTGAAGTGTCTTGGATAGAAAGTGGCAAGTCTTTCATTAGTAAAAAGCTCGCGGGTAGAGTAAAAGAGATATCCAATAAAAAGTAGACAATCAGGAGGATTAGTAACTTTTGTGGGTGTACTTTTATCCAACTAGTGAAAGATGGTGTTACCGATGGTTATGGAATCAACTCGTGGATGTTTCCTCTTTGGAGGTTTACCATGTAAAAATAACATGTCAAATGTATCTAACTCAATCTCTCTTATATTTGTGTTTTGAGATGTTGTTGAATCTATTAAATTGAATATCTTTGTAAACAAGATTATTGACACGCTTAAGTTGCAAACACTTTGTTGAATCAATATTTGTCTCTTGTATCTTGTGAAGTGTTTGAACATTGTATCTTGTGAAATTATATATCAATTTGTAAAGTTCTACTTAGTGAATTTACATTGTAATATTCAAAGTACAACTTGTAGAATTTGCTTTGCATTGAATATATTTGTATATGAGATGCATTGTCTTTTATTTTGTATGTGTTAAGTGTATCACATTTAAAAATAGAGTAACCTACTCACACCCCCCCTATGTTGTTTAGTTCATAACCTTGTAGGAATTTCAATTGATTCCCTAACTCTGAAATGGTTACAGAGGCAGACGCACCCACCACCTTAGCTCTTTCCTCCCGAGCACTCTTCAGTTCTTGCTCCAGCTCGAAGAATGCCTCTCTCCTCATCAGGAACGACCTAGTAAGGATTTTACACCTTTCTTTTGAGCACCTCTCTCTGATGCTGCAAATCGGTAACAACTTCATTTTTCCTATCCATCATTCTCTTTCTGATCCTTCCTGCTAGTTTCCCTAATAGAAAGAAGAATTAAAATTCTTAAGGAAAAATAAATAAAAATCACTTCAGATAATCTAAGATAAAGAAATTTCAATTACTTTTCTTCCCTTTGTTCCTTTCCACTGAGACTTTCCTCTTCCCTTAAAGCTTTAGGACAAAGCCGAGATCTTGAAGGTAACTGTCCCACGCTGAGATCTCGAAGGTAACTGTCTCACGCCTTCAATATATGCCTCTACTCTACCATTGAAAGATCTTCCAGAAGCACTCGATCCCACAAAGCTACAGAAGTATAAAGACAAAGCACATAACATCAGATAATAAAATAAAAAAAGATACAGAATAGAGATACTAAGAAAAACAAAGGAAAATACAACACATGGGAGACCGAACACTGAGCTGGATGGTTTTCCCTCATTCACCACCTACAACAAACCTGGTCTTCTTCCATTCCTTATTAGAGGTCTGTAGCTCGATGATTGAAGGTTCGTCAGCCTGTTTATCCCCCTTATTTACGAAGGTAAAGACTATAGCAGTGCACGATCTCCACAAAGGTAGGTGCATGTGAGTCCATACTACACAGCAAGGTCTAGTCAGAATCCTCACACTATTAGGATTTAGTTATGTTGGAGTGATCCCTGTTTCCCTTAACACACTTCAAAGGAATGGCTAAAGAGGTAATCTGGCCTCGACCTCCAAAAACGCTAGATGAAAGGCTACCAAACTATCATGGCATCTAATCCCTGCCGACGTAGGGATTGAAAATTCCTTATTATATACGTCCATCTTTCCCTTTGTCATCTGATTAATCGTGAACCTCTCATTATCTATGCTCCCTCGACAGTACTCTGTTGGGATATGTGAAGCCAGAAACAAGTGAAGAAAACAAGCTTCAGCAGGTGGATAGGCGGCGACCGCGGCAGAGGCAATAAACCCAGACCGTGACATACACAACAGAGAAGTCCAGAAGTGACATGTTGTACGTACCGTGGCATAGGCAACATGCACACACCACGGTCTGTGGAGCGGTATTCCACAGACGAATCCAGCGTCGTGGACTGCGACGCAGGCATATGCCCACACAGCGGTCCAGACCGCGGTAGTGATGGATTTCACGAGGAAAGAGGAAATCCTGCGTGCACAAGAAATTGAAAAAGGAAATAGATTCTAATTGGGATTTGGCTAACCCTAGTACTCTCATATAAATACAACCATTATTTGTACTCAAAAAGTGATAAGAAAATAGCAGAAAAATAGTGTGTAGTATGTGAGAAAAATTACTATAGAGAGAGAGCAATTGTAGAGAGAGACTGAAAGAGAGACAGAGAGATTGTAATCAACTCTGAGATATAGTGGATTGAGTGTGGTGCGCTCCGTAGACGTAGGCAAATTGCGGAACCACGTAAAATCTTTTATGTCTTCTTTTCTTATTGCTTTCTATTTTGTGTTTGGATTTGTGTGTTTCAATTTCTTCTCGACAACAATTGGTATCAGAGCGCCGGGTTGGGGCAGATTATTTTCACACAAGTCTAGGTTCTCTTGAGGTCATTAATTTCGTCGTGGAGATTGAGTCAGAGAAGGAAACACACAAGATTGAGAAATTCAATAGGTCAAATTTCAGCTTCTGGAAGATACAGATGGAAGACTATCTATACCAGAAGGATCTGCATTGGTGGATAAAGGAGAGACCAAAGGATATGACCGATGAAGATTGGGAAAAGAAACGAAAACCGAAGAATATGGATGTTGATGAATTTGAACTCCTGGACAGGAAAACATTGGGAGTAATTCTTCTCAGTTTGACGAAGCAGGTCGCCTTCAACGTAAAAGATCAAAAGACAGCTAAAGATCTAATGGATACCCTATTATACCTATACGAACAACCTTTTTACGGTAAACAAAGTCCATATTGTCAAGAAGTTATCAACCTTGAAGATGGTGGAGGGTCAGAAATTTAAAGATTTTCTGAACCAGTTCAATGAAGTAAATGACGGATTGTGTTCTTTATCTATAGGGTTTGATGAGGAGTTTATGGCGGCGTTTCTACTCACCCAAATGCCAGAAAGTTAGAAAAAGACATGCTAGTCGATTGCCAACTCGTTCTGAAAAAAAAAATTGAATCTTCAGCAGGTTATAAACATGATCATGACGGAAGAGATCAGGATGCGTGAAGAGGGATTATGTGCATCTACATCTTCAGCATTGAATTTGGAATGTAGAGAAGGCAGAAGCAGAAATCGGAATACAAATCAATGGGGAAGATCAAAGTCAAGAGGTAAGTCCAAGTCCAAGAATTAGACTAACTATTCGGGAAACCAGCAACGAAGCAAAAAGGATGCATAATGTTGGAATTATGGTAAGAAAGGCCACCTCTCGTATGAGTGTAGAACTGAGAAGAAAGATAAGGGCAAGGGAATTATGTATCGGAGGAGTCAGATGATTGCCTTATCTGCTCGTTGGAAAGCAAGATGGAGTCCTGGGTCTTGGATTCGGGAGCGTTATTCCATGCCACACCTCACAGGGAATTGCTTGAGAACTAAGTCTCCAAAAATTTGGGTAAAGTGTATCTTGGTGACGATCAAGCATGCGATATTACCGGGAAGGGAGATGTAAAGATTCAATTGCAAGGGTCAGTTTGGAAGCTTGACAATGTGAGGCACATACCGGACTTGAGGAAAAATTTGATCTCCATTGGGCAACTGACGTCAGATGGTTATGTGACGATCTTCACAGGTGATAAGTGGAAGATTTCGAAAGGTGCAATGACAATCGCCCGAGGAAGTAAGAATGGGTCGCTTTACACAACGGATGGTTATGGTTCAGTAGCTATGGCAGAAGGTAAAGACGATCCGAACTTGTGGCACCAGATGTTTGGGCATATGAGTTCTCAGGGGTTGAAATGTCTGCATTCGAAAGGTAAGTTGCTAGATTTGAAAAGTGTTGAGGTTGATTTCTGTGAGAGTTGCATTCTAGGAAAACAAAAGTGAGTGAGCTTCAAGAGGATCAGAAGAACACCGGTAAAAGAGAAGCTGGAACTAGTGCACACCGATGTTTGGGGTCCAACTTCAATCTCATCAACCAGAGGTAAACTATACTTCATCACGTTCATCGATGACCATTCCAGAAAGGTATGGGTTTACTTTCTAAAGTACAAGTCTGAGGTATTTGATGCTTTCAAGAGATGGAAAGCCAAGGTTGAGAATGAGACAGGTTTGAAGATCAAAAATTTGTATTCAGACAATGGTAGCCAGAATGGGATAAAACTCAGTAGGACGGTTCCTGAAATCCCACAGCAGAATGGCATACCAGAACAGATGAACAGGATATTGACTGAGAGAGCCAAAAGCATGAGGCTACACTCAGGGCTGCCAAAACAATTCTGGGCAAAAGCAGACAATACAGCAGCATATTTGATCAACAGAGGGTCATCAAAGCCCTTGGACCTTGCTATACCAGAAGAGATCTGGACTGGAAAAGAGGTAAAACTTTCTCATCTTAAAGTGTTTAGGTGTGTTTCTTATGTACATGTAGGTGATCACAGGCGGAGTAAGCTAGACGCCAAGTCAATGAAATGTACTTTGGTGGGCTACGGAGAGGATGATTTTGGTTACAAGCTATGGGATGACCAAAACCGTAAGATGATCAGAAGTAGAGACGTTGTCTTGAACGAAAGGGTCATGTACAACGATAGGAACACACATGTGTCTGAGCCAGAAGAACCAGAGTTTTTTAGACCGAATGATGTACAGGATAGAGAGATCATGGAACACATTAATCAGAATGAGGAATAGCAAGGTGTGCAGCCCCAGGTATAAGAACCAATCCCACCTAGAGATGTTCCAATGACACAAGTCCAGAATACATTGAGAAGATCAGCTCGAACTCCTATACCAAATAGGAAGTACTTGCACTACATGTTGCTGACAGATGCAGGAGAACCTGACTGCTATGATGAAGCTTGTCAGAGAGAAGATGCGAGCAAGTGGGAGCTTGTAATGAAGGATGAGTTGGAGTAGTTAGCTTCTAACCAAACTAGGGAGTTAGCCAAGTTGCCTGAAGGAAAGAAAGAAAGCCCTACAGAACAAGTGGGTGTATCGGATCAAGGAGGAACATGATGGTTCCAAGAGATACAAGGTACGACTCGTAGTCAAAGGTTTCCAATAAATTGAAGGTATCAATTACTCTGAAATTTTTTCTCCTGTTGTTAAACTAACTACGATCTGGTTAGTGTTAAGTATTGTCGCAACAAAAGGGTTATATCTGGAGCAGTTAGATGTGAAGACTGCCTTTCTTCATGGGGAATTAGAGGAAGAGATATACATGAAGCAACCAGAGGGGTTTGTGGAAGATGGCAAGAAAGAGTTGGTATGCAAGTTGACAAAGAAGGGACAGTGGTATAAGAAGTTCAATGGGATCATGCAAAGGAATGGCTACTTGAGATGCAATGCTGACCACTGCTGCTACTTCAAAAAGGCTAACTCAAGTTTTATAATATTGCTACTTTATGTTGATGACATGTTAGTAGCTGGTGTAGATTTAGAAGAGATAAATAATTTGAAGAAACAACTTTCGAGTGAATTCGAGATAAAGGATTTGGGTCCAACAAAGCAAATTCTTGGAATGAGGATTAGCAAAGACAAATAAGAAGGTACATTGAAGCTTTCACATGTAGAGTACGTTCGGAAGGTGTTACAAAGATTCAACATGGGAGATGCTAAACCAGTAAGAACACCTTTGGCTAGTCACTTCAAGTTGTCTAAGGATCAGAGTCTGAAGACGGAAGAGGAGAAGGATTTCATGGCTAGAGTACCTTACGCTTCAGCCATTGGAAGTCTAATGTATGTCATGACTTGCATAAGACCAGACATTTCCCAAGCAGTGGGAGTTGTGAGCCGATACATGTCCAATCCAGGTAAGCCTCACTGGGAGGCAGTGAAGTGGATCCTAAGATACCTGCGAGGTACGATGGAAAGATGTCTAACCTTCAAGAGAGATGAACTCAAGTTTGAAGGTTATGTGGATTCTGATTTTACTAGAGAGGTGGATCACGGGAGAAGAACCACTAGATATGTGTTCACAATGGCTAGTACTGCAGTTAGTTGGGTGTCCCAGTTACAAAAGATAGTGACAATCTCTACAACAGAAGCTGAGTATGTGGCTGTGACAAAAGCAAGCAAAGAGCTGATATGGTTACAAGGGTTATCAGCCGAGTTGGGATTCGATCAGGTAATGAATGTGTTGCATAGTGACAGTCAAAGTGCAATACACTTGGCTAAGAATTCAGTGTTCCATTCTAGGACCAAGCATATAGACCTGCGTTACCACTTCATTCGATCATTAATCGAAGGAGTATTGGTGTTAGTAAAGATTGTAGAAACTAAGAATACGGCTGACATGTTAACCATGCCAGTCACTACTGAAAAACTGGAGTTGTGCACAACTTCAGTGGGTCTTCAAGAGTGAAGACGTAGGGAATGAGCGCACCATTATTTATCCACTAAGTCATCAAGAAAGGATGGAGAACCCTATTGATTTTCGATCTTCAAATGGGAGATTGTTGGGATATGTGAAGCCAAAAACAAGTGGAGAAAACAAGCTCCAGCAGGTGGCACGGTGGCGACCGCGGCAGAGGCAATAAACCCAGACCGTGGCACACACAGCGGAGAAGTCCAGAGGTGACATGCTGTGAGTACCGCGGCACAGACAACATGCACACACCGCGGTCTGTGGAGCGGTATTCCACAGACGAATCACGAGTCGTGGACCGCGGGGTAGGCATGTGCCCACACAGCGGTACAGACCGCGGTAGTGATGGATTTCACGAGAAAAGAGGAGATCCTGCGTGCACAAGAAATTGGAAAAGGAAATATATTCCAATTGGGATTTGGCTAACCCAAGTACTCCCATATAAATACCACCATTATTTGTAGTCAAAAAGTGAGAAGAAAAGAGCAGAAAATAGTGCGTAGTGTGAGAAAAATTGTTAAAAAGAGGGCAATTGTAGAAAGAGACAGAGATATTGTAATCAACTCTGAGATATAGTGGATTGAGTGCGGTGCGCTCCATGGACGTAGATAAATTGCTGAACCACGTAAAATCTTTTGTGTTTTCTTTTCTTATTGCTTTCTATTTTGTCTTTGGATTTGTGTGTTGGCAATTTCTTCTCGACAACATACTCCTTCGAGTCAATCTAGTAGTATAATCCCAGGTACCCCAGTTGTAGCACCTCTGGATCAACCAGATGGGATGCACTTGCACCACCGATTCGAGTTGTGGTGGTGCTCTCATCAAAACTATATTTGGTCAATGACCCAGAAGTGCTGAATGAAGATGCAACCCTTGCTGGATCTCTGGTTCTCTTAACTATTGTATATGAAGAAAACCGAAAAGAAAAGAAATAAAAAGAAAGTTTTTTTTTCTTTTTTCGAAAGCAAACCTTTTATTTTAAAACCTAAACACTGGGATCGCTTTAAATGCTTGAAAATTTATAATTGAGAAGATGAGAACTAGTCTTCCCTATTTATAACACCTTAACCACCTTAAGGGGGAATCAGGAACAACGCGACGACTTCATCCATCGAAACTAATCAAAGGCTCATTTTGACCCTAATACAAGAGTAATGAGATTGAAAAAAGTGTGGGCCTCTCAGAGTCGGCAGATCTTATTTAGAAGTAATTATTGAGAATCTATACCCGAGTGTTAGCAATTGACACTTAAAAATAACTTTATTAAAGGTCGACACTCACATCCTCTGCCGTTGACCGTTTTATTTAATCGTTGACTTTTAAAAAAAGCTAAAACAACAAAACTATCCTTGAAACTTATAATTAAAAAAGAAACTACTATATGAAAAAAAAATAGAAAAAAAAATAGATTTTTTTTTAATAGGCTAATTTTAAAATGCAGTGAAACAAAAATTGGTTTCGATTCCAGAAAAAAAAATGTTGTCATTCCAATAAGAAACACTGAGTTTATGAAAAAACGTCTTATAAAAAATAAGCATAACAACATGAACAATCAAAAAAACAAATAAAATATGAATATCATCTCTTTAAGACTGTAATCACAAAAGCATACCCAACAAGGCAACAACAACAATATTATATATATATATATATATAAAACATCTTCATAAGTAAAAAATGAACACTAAACATGAAAAACTACACAAATTATCATCTAGCCACCCACAAAATCACTCCAACAATGCATTGAGCCACTAAATTATCACGAGTAGCCATTCACCAATCTTCATCTTCAATCAAATTCAAAAAAAAAATAGAAATTGATTTTCTTTTAAAAAATAAAATAAGGGATAATTACCTCGGTGACCATCAACTCTTACCACCACTATCAAAATGGTCATCGGATGGGGGAATTGGTTTCAAAATTGTCATTTTTGGTAAACAATGTTACACTAATGATCATTCTATCCATTTCCATCCATTTCCATCCTATTCCATTTATTTTCATCTAATTCCATTCAATAAGTGACATTTTGATAAATAAGGGGATGCCATTAATTTATTTTAGATATTTTTTAGAAATATATTTTTCTTTTGTTTTTTTCAACAAATAATTATATTTAGTGTATGTATATATGTATAACATATATATCAAACATGTGTGTGTGTATATATATATTTCTTTTTTAGAAGATTAAAGTTATAAAATCTAAAAATTCTAAAAAATATATTTGAGATAAGTTGAATATATATATATATATATATATATATATATATATATATATTCTTTTTTGAGAAGACTAAGACTACAAATTCTAAAAAATATATTTGAGATAAGTTGAAAAGAAATATATATATATATATATATATATATATATATATATATATATATATATATATGTTTGGGATATGCTATACGTATATACACACATTAAATATAATTATTTGTTTCAAAAATCAAAAGAAAAAAATGATTTCCAAAAAATATCTAAAATAAATTAATGACATCCCCTTATTTGTCAAAATATCACTCATTGGATGAGATTTGATGGAATTTGATGGAATGACCATTAGTGTAATATTGTTGACCTAAAATGACTATTTTGAAACCAATACCTCATCTGGTGGCCATTTTGATAGTGGTGTCAAGAGTTTATGGTCACCGGGGTAATTATCCTTAAAAAAAGATAATTACCCCGGTGGCCATCAACTCTTGCCACCAGTATCAAAATAACCACCGAATGAGGAATTGATTTCAAAATAACCATTGTTGGTAAACAATATTATACCAATGGCCATTCTGTTATAATATGTTAACTTTACCGTTAAATAGGGTGGGCATTTTGGTAACTTTATTTGAAATTACAAAACTGATTACATTTATATTTGTAATCTCGTTCATTTAGGGAAAAATCAAAGTTTAGGGATTTTGGTTTTCTGGACACACGAATTGCAGCTGCTAGGGATGAAAAATTCTGGGCAAAATGGAGATGACAACATGCAAGAGACATCGACTTGGTCTAGAGGTAGGTATTTTTTGTTGTTTTATTCATTGACTGAGATAAACTTTAAAGAAATGGTTTTTGTTTTTGAGTAAAGGAGTTTGTTGGCCATTTTGTTTTTGGGTGGTCCCTAAAATTGATTTTGTTTGTTTAATAGAAAGGATGTGGGTATTATGGAGTTTTTTCTAGGTTCCTGTTGTTCTCTTTGTTTGTGTCCTGTTTTTAGCTGTTTCTCATTCCTGCATTTTGCTAGTTGCTCTGTTATTGTTAGTCAGGTTGTTGTTTGCTATTTGCTATTTGCTCTGTTATTGTTATTGTTGGTTAGTCATATGATGACAAGCCTCACAAGTGGCTCAATGTTGTTAGAATTGCAGAGTTATGAATGGGTTGAATATATAAACTTAGAAATTCACAAACATGTAAGCAGATTACAAAGTGATTTGCTTCTTTAAAAGTGAAATTAAGAATTAGCACTCAAAAGCCTGAGAGTTATCTTTTTTTATGATCACTGCCAAAAATATATATATATAAAAAAAAAGATGGTATATATCTTTGAAACACATCCGATTTGGTCTTTGGTACATTCGGCTAATCGGCTTTCTACATAGATTCCTCGTATTTATGATAATTAGGATTCTAATTCTTAATTTACACATAAAAGTTTAAGAATTGGATTTTTTTAACACAATTGCTGAAACAATTGATAACGAAGAGTCACATGATGATAATGGGGCCCTGCCCTTAATCAAAACCCCATCACATCATCTTCATCATCTTCAACTGTCTTTGTCTTTTTATAGAGTCATTGAGTGAAACTTTAACACATATGACGTACAATTTCATATAATGCATCGTGAAATTTGTTAACATGATTTAAAGTTATAGTTCATATCTTAAGTTACTTGTTTTTGGGACCAACTATAATGTTTTGTTTGGTTGTTTAATAAATAGATGCTTTTGTAGAAGATTATGAAAAGGATGATGAGGGTGAATATGTGACCGAGAGTGGAAGTGAAAGTGAGACATTCGATGATGATTTTATTGAGCTCGAGTACGGAGAAATTGAAATGGGGGTTAATGAAGATGAAGGGGATGATGTTCAAGGTGAAAATACAGGTGGTTTGGTAGTCATGGGAGACGAGAAAGCGGGTTCGGACTATGAAGGTGAAAATGTACTAGATTATTCGGTAGACATGGAATATGAGGAAGCAAGTTTGGATGATGAGCTGAAGCTAGCAATGAAAGAGCTTAAAAGAATGGATAGAAAGAAGTGGGCAAAGAAGAAGCCTACTTTTGAACAATTTAATTCGGAATCTGACTTGAGGACATTGAATCTCAAGGTTGGTCAAGTATTTGGTAATACTAAAGTGTTTAAGGAAGCAGTTAAGGAGCACGCTATTAAACAAGGCAGATCAATATGGTTCCCATGCAATGAAAAATCTCGAGTCCAAGGTGTGTGCAAGTGTAAATTAGACAATTGCTCTTGGTCAATTTGGGCATCATGCTATGAGAAGAATAGTCCTGCATTAATGATAAAAACTTTGAATGACAAGCACACTTGCCCGAGAGTACAAAAGAATCGATTAGCTAATTCTACATGGTTAGCTAAAAGGTACACAGAAGCTTTAAGACCGGGAAAGGTGTTTAAGATGTTTGACTTCTTGGGTAAGGTCCGGAAGGACTATGTGTGACAACCATCAAAAGCTCAAGTTTATAGAGCAAAGAGGAAAGCCGGTCTTCTTATAGAAGGAAGTTTGGCAACTCAATATGCCAAACTTTGGGATTATACTGAGGAGATAAGAAGATTCAATCCAGGTTCTACCGTAGTTATTGACACGGAGGAAGGTGGATTATTCCGTAGAATCTACATATGCTTAGAAGCTTGCAAAGTGGATTGGATTTCAGGTTGTAGGCCAATAATAGGATTGGATGCATGTCACACTAAGGGCAATCACAAGGCACAATTGATGTTTGCAATTGTGATAGATGCTGATAATAGCTACTACCCCATTGCATATGCAATTGTTGAAAAACAATGCTACATGACATGGTTTTGGTTTCTAAGTCTCTTGAAAGATGACTTGAAGTTGGATGAAGATTTTAGGATCACTTTCATGACGGACAAACAAAAAGGTTTAGTAGAGGCTATCGGGGAGATATGGAAGAATAGTGAGCATCGTAATTGTGTACGGCATTTGCATGCAAATTTTAAGAAAAAATTCAAAACATATGAAATCCGGACCAAGGTTTGGGAATCTGCAAAGGCCACAACAGTTGAAGACTTTAATAGGGTGATGACCAAAATTAAAGATATGAATGAAAAAGCTCATGAATGGTTGTGTGAGAAACCTGCAGAACAATGGTCCAAGAGCCACTTTCGAGATTGGTCCAAGTGTGATATGTTGTTAAACAACCTTTGTGAGTCTGTTAATGACGATAGAGTAATTCTCGAGGCAAGGTCCGCTCCTATCTTCTATATGCTTGAAATGATTAGAGTTAAAATAATGAATCGAAGAGCGAAGAGGAGGATTGATTTGGAGAAGTGGTACCAAAATATAGGTCCAAGGGTAGCAGAGTTTATGGAGTTGCAAGCCCAACACAGTGGACAATTTGTTGCTCATTGGGGTGGTGAAGGCCATTACCAAATTAATAGAGGGAGTATAGCATATGTTGTTGTGGACTTGGATCAAAGAACTTGTACCTGTAGAAGATGGAATTTGACTGGAATCCCTTGCTCCCACTCAATGGCAACCATCTATAGTAAGGGAGATGATCCAACCAAATATGTGGATAAGTGGTACTTTAAGGACACTTATAAGAAGTGTTACTCATCTGTTTTGCATGGTATAAGGACAGAGGAGTTATGGTTCAAGACTAATATGCCTCTACTGTTACCACCAAAAGATGTGAAGCAAACTGGAAGACCAAGAAAATTGAGGATAAAGGAGATTGGTGAAATTCCACCAAATGTAAGGAAAATAAAACATATGCAGAAAAAGTATACTTGTAGCAAGTGCAACCAGGAGGGATATAGTGCAAAGACATGTGAAAAAAGGGCAGAACTATGAGCTAAACTTAAGAAAAATGTACAATATCTCATAAACTGTATAATGATTTCTTGGGTTGTCCTGGAATGATTATTTTTTAAAAAATATATTTTTTCATCTAAATTTTTCCAAAACTCTCGAATCCTTAAGTCTAATTTACCTAAACATTTCGAATGGCTGATCACCAACTCCAGTTAATTTCTTGTGTTGTCCTGGAATGATTTTTTTAAAAATATATATATATATATATATATGCTCTCATCTTATGTTCATTTATTTTCTCATCACTTATATATTTCTCACATACAATTAAACAATTTCTACCGACCGAAACATATATAGAGAAACAACAATGATATGAATAAATTTGTTCTTATTTTTTTTAATTCACTGCAGGATTTATGTGCTTTTTAGGTTGAATTTTGAGGTCTTGCACTGAGTGAGAAGTGTAGTTAGTTGCTGAAACAGATATAGAGAACCATCCAAACAGTAATGATATGAATAAATTTGTTCTTTAAAAAAAAATCACTGCACATGCTTTTTAGGTTGAATTTTGAGGTCTTGCACTGAGTGAAAAGTGTAGTTAGTTGCTGAAACAGATATTGAAAACCAAATTAACAAATTGTTGTTTGGAACAAATTTATTCAGTGCAAGACCTCAAAATTCAACCTAAAAAGCACATAAATCCTGCAGTGAATTAAAAAAAATAAGAACAAATTTATTCATATCATTGTTGATTCTCTATATATGTTTCGGTCGGTAGAAATTGTTTAATTGTATGTGAGAAATATATAGGTGATGAGAAAATAAATGAACATAAGATGAGAGCATATATATATATATATATATATTTTAAAATAATCATTCCAGGACAACACAAGAAATTAACTGGAGTTGGTGATCAACCATCCGAAATTTTCAGGTAAATTAGACTTAAGGATTCGAGAGTTTTGGAAAAATTAAGATGAAAAAATATATTAAAAAAAAAATCATTCCAGGATAACCCAAGAAATCATTACACAGTTTATGAGATATTGTACCTTTTTCTTAAGTTTAGTTGTAGTTCTACCCTTTTTTCATATGTCTTTGCACTATGTCCCTCTTGGTTGCACTTGCTACAAGTATACTTTTTCTGCATATGTTTTATTTTCCTTACGTTTGGTGGAATTTAACCAATCTCCTTTATCCTCAATTTTCTTGGTCTTCCAGCTTGCTTCACATCTTTTAGTGGTAACAGTAGAGGCATATTAGTCTTGAACCATAACTCCTCCGTCCTTATACCATGCAAAACAGATGAGTAACACTTCTTATAAGTGTCCTTAAAGTACCATTTATCCACATATTTGGTTGGATCATCTTCCTTACTATAGATGGTTGCCATTGAGTGGGAGCAAGGGATTCCAGTCAAATTCCATCTTCTACAGGTACAAGTTCTTTGATCCAAGTCCACAACAACATATGCTATACTCCCCCTATTAATTTGGTAATGGCCTTCACCACCCCAGTGAGCAACAAATTGTCCATTGTGTTGGGCTTGCAACTCCATAAACTCTGCTACCCTTGGACCTATATTTTGGTACCACTTCTCCAAATCAATCCTCCTCTTCGCTCTTCGATTCATTATTTTAACTCTAATCATTTCAAGCATAGAAAAGATAGGAGCGGACCATGCCTCGAGAATTACTCTATCGCCATTAACAGACTCACAAAGGTTGTTTAACAACATATCACACTTGGACCAATCTCAAAAGTGGCTATTGGACCATTGTTCTGCAGGTTTCTCACATAACCATTCATGAGCTTTGTCATTCATATCTTTAATTTTGGTCATCACCCTATTAAAGTCTTCAACTGTTGTGGCCTTTGCAGCTTCCTAAACCTTGGTCCGGATTTCATATGTTTTGAATTTTTTCTTAAAATTTGCATACAAATGCCGTACACAATTACGATGCTCACTATTCTTCCATATCTCCCCAATAGCCTCTACTAAACCTTTTTGTTTATCCGTCATGAAAGTGATCCTAAAATCTTCATCCAACTTCAAGTCATCTTTCAAGAGACTTAGAAACCAAAACCATGTCATGTAGCATTCTTTTTCAACAATTGCATATGCAATGGGGTAATAGCTATTATCAGCATCTATCCCAATTGCAAACATCAATTGTGCCTTGTGATTGCCCTTAGTGTGACATGCATCCAATCTTATTATTGGCCTACAACCTGAAATCCAATCCACTTTGCAAACTTCTAAGCATATGTAGATTCTCCGGAATAATCCACCTTCCTCCGTGTCAATAACTACGGTAGAACCTGGATTGGATCTTCTTATCTCCTCAGCATAATCTCAAAGTTTGGCATATTGAGTTGCCAAACTTCCTTCTATAAGAAGACCGGCTTTCCTCTTTGCTCTATAAACTTGAGCTTTTGATGGTTGGCACACATAGTCCTTCCGGACCTTACCCAAGAAGTCAAATATCTTAAACTCTTTTTCCGGTCTTAAAGCTTCTGTGTACCTTTTAGCCAACCATGTAGAATTAGATAATTGATTCTTTTGTACTCTCGGGCAAGTGTGCTTGTCATTCAAAGTTTTTATCATTAATGCAGGACTATTCTTCGCATAACATGATGCCCAAATTAACCAAGAGCAATTGTCTAATTTACACTTGCACACACCTTGGACTCGAGATTTTTCATTGCATGGGAACCATATTGATCTGCCTTGTTTAATAGTGTGCTCCTTAACTGCTTCCTTAAACACTTTAGTATTACCAAATACTTGACCAACCTTGAGATTCAATGTCCTCAAGTCAGATTCCGAATTAAATTGTTCAAAAGTAGGCTTCTTCTTTGCCCACTTCTTTCTATCCATTCTTTTAAGCTCTTTCATTGCTAGCTTCAGCTCATCATCCAAACTTGCTTCCTCATATTCCATGTCTACCGAATAATCTAACATTTTCACCTTCATAGTCCGAACCCGCTTTCTCGTCTCCCATGACTACCAAACCACCTGTATTTTCACCTTGAACATCATCCCCTTCATCTTCATTAACCCCCATTTCAATTTCTCCGTACTCGAGCTCAATAAAATCATCATCGAATGTCTCACTTTCACTTACACTCTCGGTCACATATTCATCCTCATCATCCTTTTCAGAATCTTCTACCAAAGCACATATTTATTAAACAACCAAACAAAACATTATAGTTGGTCCCAAAAACAAGTAACTTAAGAGATGGACTATAACTTTAAATCATGTTAACAAATTTCACGATGCATTATATGAAATCATACGTCATATGTGTTAAAGTTTCACTCAATGACTCAAAAAAAAAAAGACAAAGACAGTTGAAGATGATGAAGATGATGTGATGGGGTTTTGATTAAGGACAGGGCCCCATTATCATCATGTGACTCTTCGTTATCAATTGTTTAGCAATTGTGTTAAAAAAAAATCCAATTCTTAAACTTTTATGTGTAAATTAAGACTTAGAATCCTAATCATCGTAAATACGAGGAATCTATGTAGAAAGCTGATTAGCCGAATGTACCAAAGACCAAATCGGATGTGTTTCAAAGATATATACCATCTTATTTAATTTTTTTATATATTTGGCAGTGATCATAAAAAAAGATAACTCTCAGGCTTTTGAGTGCTAATTCTTAATTTCACTTTTAAAGAAGCAAACCACTTTGTAATCTGCTTACATGTTTGTGAATTTCTAAGTTCATATTCAACCCCGTCATAACTCTGCAATTCTGACAACATTGAGCCACTTGTGAGGCTTGTCATCATATGACTAACCAACAATAACAATAACAGAGCAAATAGCAAATAGCAAATAGCAAACAGCAACCTGACTAACAATAACAGAGCAACTAGCAAAATGCAGGAATGAGAAACAGCTAAAAACGGGACACAAACAAAGAGAATAACAGGAACCTAGAAAAAACTCCATAATACCCACATCCTTTCTATTAAACAAACAAAATCAATTTTAGGGACCACCCAAAAACAAAATGGCCAACAAACTCCTTTACTCAAAAACAAAAACCATTTCTTTAAAGTTTATCTCAGTCAAAGAATAAAACAACAAAAAATACCTACCTCTGGACCAAGTCGCTGTCTCTTGCATGTTGTCATCTCCATTTTGCCCAGAATTTTTCATCCCTAGCAGCTGCAATTCGTGTGTCCAGAAAACCAAAATCCCTAAACCTTTGATTTTTCCCTAAATGAACGAGATTACAAATATAAATGTAATCAGTTTTGTAATTTCAAAGAAAGTTACCAAAATGCCCACCCTATTTAACGGTAAAGTTAACATATTATAACAGAATGGCCATTGGTATAATATTGTTTACCAACAATGGCTATTTTGAAATCAATTCCTCATTCAGTGGCCATTTTGATACTGGTGGCAAGAGTTGATGGTCACCGAGGTAATTATCCCTTTTTAAAACATGTTAACGGTGTTATAACAGAATAGTCATTGGTGTAACATTGTTTACCAACAATGGTCATTTTGAAACCAATTCCCCATTCGGTGACCATTTTGATACTGGTGGCAAGAGTTGATGGCCACCGGGGTAATTATCCTTTTTTTTATTATTATTTTGATGTTTTACTTTTAATTATTATTGTAAAACAAATTACTAATTGGATAATAAATGATGTTTGGATTTAAAAGTTAAATGTCTTGTGCTTTTTAATTAAGGATGGCTTAACCCCCTTAAGTGGGCTCCACATATTTAAATGAGTCTTTAAGGGACCCGTTGGAGCTTTAAAAATATAGTTTCTCCCTTAATTAAGCTAATAGGGGTCTCGTTTTGGAGACCGTTGGAGATGTTCTTAGAAAGGTTTTAGTAATGACTTCTTTTATCAATCATTATAATTCTCTTTTTCTTCCTTGTTAACGTGAAACACACTTATCATCTTTCTTAAAATAAAAAATAAAAAATCATCTTTTACTAATCATGGCAGTAAATGGTGCTTTAATTGATTATTTGATTGATACTCTCAATTACGATATTAAAGTCGCATTGGGTGCTAGTTGTGGAGAAAAATAAGTATATGGCGGTTCCGTGCTCTATTGATTCACACATGTGATAATTCCAACTGTTTGCGTAGAATAACACCATAAAAGTGGAGAGATGCCAGCTTTGAAAAAGCAGGACTACACATCATCATTCTCTTGATACAAACAAGATCCCTTTACCATTGCTTTACTGCAAATTTTATGCGAGTTGTTTGAGGAATGATCACAATCACTATTTAACTAGTATTAATGTATTATTAGCTTCAATTTTATACAAATAAAACAATCTAATAATCTAGCACGTCCACCAAATTGATGATGGACCAGGACCACCCTCCTATTTTGGTTCACAAGGTAAGAGAAGAGAATAGGAAAGAAAAGAAAGTTGTAACTAACTGACAAATCACACCCTTCAACCACCATCTAATTCATAAACCTACCATTTGAGGTGCAAATGGAATGAACTCAACTCTCAAACACACAAGACGTTTGACCATCCATTACTTGGATTAGTTGGGTTGTCAACTTGTCATGTTCTTTCTACATAAATGGAATATGCAACTCATCATCAAATTCTATAACCCTTTTATGTACATAATATGTATATGAGTAGAAGCAATCAACTTTGAATTGGGAATAGATTAATTTAAGAATGTGGATATATGCTCTAGGCACTCACAAGATCATGGATGATCTAAAAGATTAAAAAAAAAAAAAACTTACAAAAAGGACGGACAAGGGATCGATCTTTCCATGTATCTCTAGTTCTAGTGAAACCAATTCTGTATTTGCTCTTCCCTCGAGTGTACAACCAAAGTTTTTTTTATCTCATATCACACCCTGTAATGGCAGGCTACCTTCTATACATGAATTGAATTATTGGCATATTTAGAGATCTTGGTGTTCGTTCTACAGCTCCTTCAGAAGATCCTATAATGGGATTTCTTCAAGTATACAACCCATCACAATCTTCCTAATAGCTCTCAAGAACAAAATCCTTCATCTCTCCAAGTCTGTGAAGAACTACCTTTCGTTCTTTTGTAGTCGCTTCCACTCTAGGAGAACACGGGTAAATGTCACAATCTCTTACAACACAACAGTAATCACGTTCTGCTCAACAGATCAACGGATGGAATTTGCAAGCACTCCTCAGGGTTTGAATAGAAGAAATCCTCTTCTTTCGGTCTGTCTGGGATCACCAACCTATTAACATGGCCACCCATGCGATCAGAATGAGATACATTAACAGCAGCCGAAAATTCATCCCAACTCAGTGATCCATTAGTATATTGGTCGATCAGATCGACCAAAAGCCTTCTATCCAACAAGAATGTCTTCTTGAACCCAAGGAATCTGACAAAGCGTTAACAAAGCATTGTTACATTCAAGTCGAAAAAACAAAATCATCAAACAGGATGCTAAAATAATTATTCCTCAGAACAGAAAAGCTTCCCTGTTTTATATAATACTCTTTAAGGAAAATAAAGGTCCGAAAGATGTCAACATCGTGTTTGCTTCCATAAGGATGCATTTGTATATTATTATCATCGGGTAAAGAGAATAATTGGAGAATGTGTGTTTATTTATTTAAGTCAGAGAAAACTACTAAAATCAGTAAATCTAAATAACTTCTCATATAGATATGTGAAAACCAAATTTCACAAGACTAGCACCTGCGATGGCCTTCAACAACTTTAGCCATGTTCCCATCATATGTAGGAACAAAAATGTCACTCTCCAATGCAACAAGATAATCTAATGCTGCCATCTGTGAAGAGTGGTTCTGGAAAAATCTAAGGTCTGATGCTCCCAACAGTGTTTCCTTTCTGACCTGTTTCAAAAACCCAGTAGTCACATATTAATACGGTGGAAAAACCATTAACCCAGTAACAATTCCAAGTAGATGACTTCAGGTTTTATTTACTAACCAAGTTCGGATAAGCTGTAGCAAGACTTGCCATTCTCCTTTCTCCACCATATATTTCCCCAGCTGCAATATAGATCTGCATACTTGGATTAATGTCCAGGGCCCTCAATGTAAGAGCAGTTTCCTCAGGTGTCAAAGGGCATAATCCATCTTTTCTCTTCAAGTCAGAATTAATAATTTTTTCTTTCCACCAAGGATAAGCATATCTGCCAAGATATGAAAATACGGGCTGCAGTAAGGATCCAGTTTATACTTCAGACCGACTTGTCCAGACTGATTTAAATGGATATGTGCATGTGCATAACTTACCTCATCCTTGTGAGCTCTTCCACCTCCTCTTCATTGCAACCTTGAGTACAGCCAGAAAACGCTAACATGTCCATTTCATATCTAAGATGAAGTACTAGGAAGTGGCCATTCTGTTTAAGAAGCCTGATCACTCTTTTACCCAACTCCTCTATCTGAGAAGTGAATCTTAAAGCACTAAAATTCACACGACATCGCAGTTTCTGAATCTCTAACGGTTGACCATTATTGGCAAGTCGAGAATCAGTTCTGTTCAGTTGAACAACTTTGTATTTCTGTATCAATGGAAGAATCTGTAAAAACAATAAATATCAAAAAGATTAATTCCCATGAGAGAGGTCCAAGAACAAGATAATTGAGCAAGCATGACAGAACTTTGATTTCCACTCTATTATTATCACCTAATGAGCATACTAAATGACCTAATATATAAGGCAACCTTTTCATGTTTACGTTATTCCCGTTAAGAAGAGTATCACAAGAGACCTCAAGTACGTGGTCAGTAAGTTAATGTAAAAGTTCTATGCATTCTCTAAAGAATAAAGATAAATATGTAATGACATTGAACATAAATTGAAAGGTAAAAACAAACTGACCTGATTATGATAGTAAGATATATCAGACCAACTAATTGGTGGCATGGAATAAACCTTTCCCAATTCCACTCTCCTCTTAAGCCTAGGAGGCAGCTCTTTTAATATCCGAACCTCATCTCTCAATGATGTAATAAAATGTTCCACATCAAATATGTCTTTAAACTCACTGCATATCAAATATAACATAAGAAAATATAAGAACTATTATCTCAGTTCAGAATCAAGAGGAGAAAATTTGCATACATCCTCCTGTAACCTAAAAGTATGCACTAGCCTAAAAGTTGCAGGAGAAGTTGATACCTAGGATCAGCCCAAAAGGAGGATTTATCCAGCTCAGGGACTATAAGTGTGACATTCAAATATCTTGCAATAGCAACCATGTCACAAATCTGTCAAACATAATAAGCAGTCAAATAACCTAAAATAAAGAATAAAGTAATGTCCAATGAATTTTTCAAACCACTCACAGCTGCTCTCATTTGATTGAGACCTCCATTGCATGAAACCATCAGATAACCATTGTTCTTATAGACCCCTACATGTACCAAGCATCAAAATTGAGCGTTAAATTGCAAATTCTCACCAAGAAATTAGTATGCTTAAGCACACAATTTATAATTATCATCATAAAATTGTACTCTAAAATTCCCAAAACAAAACATTCAAAATGAGGATGCATACATTCGAAAATATCAAAAGAAAAAGAAAAAAACGCACATCAAAACTGTTTTACAACACACATTATCAAAAATTCCATCAAAAAACAAATGAATTTAGATAGAAACTCACTCTTAGGAGGAAGAACACGTTGCGGAATCGAAGGAAGTGTATCGTGGACGAGCGAAGAAGCAGCGTCGGACTCGCGGTTGAAACAAGGAGGCCAAACGTTCAACACTCTGGGACCCCACGTATCGCCGATAGCCGTCAACTGGACGATGCAAGTCCAGAGCAAAACCGAGGTAGTCGCTCTTATCATCCAAAGCTTCATTTTCGAACCTTTAAGCTGCTTCTCAACTCCTCCTCTACTCTCACCCTTTAAAATCCCACCCATCGCTCTCTTTCTCTCAACCTTCTTCTCTATCTTGCACATTTACAACAACATCTAAAACGACGACGCTTTTCAATGCAGCACTGGCATCCGAAAACGGGAACAAACCAAAATTGCCTTGATTTTTTTACTTTCTTTTTTCACCTAAATCGACTTATTATCAGTATCCTCCAGATCCAAAACCAAAACCAAAAATGCGATCAAAATCTGATCCAGAAAATTCTGCCAAATTAGCACAATTATCCCCTCAATTGCACAGATTCCTCCACTATAGTGCCGTCAAATTCACTAATTTCCTATCACATTACCAAAAAGGTAAAAAATCAACGATCTTTCAATCTTCATCGACAAAAACAAACCCTAATGTATAACCAATAATAATAAAAATTGAATCCACGCATTCAAAAAGGAATAATATTTTCGAGATCAGCCGAATGTAGCGGCGGGATTTGTCGGTGGTACTCGCCCGTGACTAGGACACAGGGAGTACAGAGAGAGAAGAAAATATAAAAAGTGAGAGAGACATTGAAGATTGAAGAGAGAAATTATTTGTATAAACAACGCGTCGAAACGCTTAAGTGAAAAATGTGGTGGTTTAAGCATATGATCCGTACACCGCTTGATGGGTTTGATCACCCCAACCCTTTGATTTAACCATGGTTAAGTGTTTTGGTTGACTATGGTTTACATTATAGTGAGCGGTGGTCTGTGGGGCCCATTGTTATAACAAGGTGGATTAAGTGGAAATACGGCTGGGTCCACCTTTATTTATGTGTCGTACGCGTGGCTCTCCTTGGTTCGTCAATGCTTTTTACAACGTATCGTATGTGTCTGATCTATGCCTACGCCGTTACATTGGGCGGGTTTTTACAGTCTTCGATACGCCGACAATATCTCGCGATAATTTCAAATATATATATATATATATATATATTTTACATAAAATTTTACGGCACGCTTTTTTTCTTTTCACTGCGAGAAACAAAAATTGTCATACTGTATATAACTGATCGTTCTTTTGTTTTTTCCACTTAAAATATATTGATACTTTATTATTGATACTTTATTATAATATTATGGTGATGTATTATATATATTAGAGTGTTTTGTATGAATTTTCCTGATGTCCTTTTTATTTAAAAAAAAAACATTTTCTTTTCTTAAAAAAATGAAGTTCGTCTGTAAACAAGATGAAGATAAAAAAAAAAAACATATCATTCAGGTTCAGATTTCAGTCTTTATTCAGTCATTAGACAAATTCAGGATTGTCCAGTAATCAGACAAAACAACAAACGGCCCCTATAGTCTCGCATCCAAAAAAGAATCACTCATAATCTCAGAACATTGAAAATAAACCGTTGGTTTAAAATCATTAAAACAAAAATAAAAAATAAATTTTATTTATAAAAACGGAAATATAACCGATTTGTTCATATATATATATATATATATATATATATATATATAAGGATAGATTATTACCTGAAGAACGGATAGAACCTATATCCGGCTGCTATCTTCTCTGAATCTCTATCAACCTTAAGCTTCAAACTCTATTTGTGGCACAACCCTAAGTTCTTATTGGAGTCACAATCCTAATTTCTTATTGTGACTCCAATGTACATTCTTTTATATCTATATTTAAAAAAGGAGTATATCGGGCTCTAGTATGAATGGATCTGGATCCTTTTATGACCTTAATTGTCATCACTTTGTGCTTATCTCCATAATATATTGACACGTGTCTAATATAACAAATATATGGTTTGAATTATTTCTATTAAATTTTATGTTTTTATTCTCTCAAAAGATAGAATTAGTGAAGACCATTGATTTGAGAAAGGACAAATTGAGATGGGGATAAGATCCAAATCCAATAAGAACTTAATTAAGCTAACATAGACCGTCTAACCATCTAACCCATGAGTTTCTAATTTAAATATATCAGTCCAAATTATCTCATGACCCATTAGTGTTTTTTAAAAGGGAATGTATCATTTTCCCCCTTAGACTTTTGTCATATTGTTAAGACGATGACGGGTTTTCGTCATATTGACCGGTATTCCCCCTGAAATAGAAAGAATGTATAATATCCCCATTATGTTACCTTTTCCATCTAAAAAAGGTTTGACCATGGTCAAATGACCTTATTATCCTTAGAAATAATTAGGAGATAACTATTTAACCCTCCAACTATTTATTAAATGAAAAATATATTAAAAAAATAAAATATAAAAATATAAACAAAAAAAAAAGATTGATCTCCACCGTCCATTTCAAAGATGAATGGTGGAGATTTTTTATTTATTTATTTAAATTCAAAAAAACAGAAATTAAAAATAAAAAAAGAATTTAAAAACAAAAAAAATTAAAAAAAAAAGTGGATCTCCAACAGATCTTATTTTTTATCAAAAAATCTTTTTAAAAAAATTAAATCATTCACCAAGCACACCGATTCAGTTCATCTTCTCAAACACCATCTCGAAAATTAACAGTAACAATTTTAAAAAAATATATATATGGTGGATCTCTTAACATTCAAAGAACCCAAAATTAATCACACAATCCAAATCTCATTCAACTGATATTTATCTCTCTCATTCAACCAGATAGGCATTTGAAGATTAAAAAAAAAATCACAATTCAAATATATCAAATAAACTACCAACTGAATTTTGAATCTAATAAAAAAATAAAAAATAAAAATACCATAAACCGCAAATTCCAATCCTAGAAATCCCCATTTCTTCAAACCCAAACCAAGAATTCTCTCTATCTTCAACCCCCATCATCAACAATACCAAACCTAAATCTCGAAAACCCCACAACCATCACAAACCCATAAATCACTAAATCTCACAGTCTCTCATCTGCAACCAACATCAAACCCAAAAATCACCACCCCTCATCAGATTTCCAGAAACCCTACAATCATCACAAACCCAGAAATCAAACCACTGAAGTCAATCAAGAACCCTAAATCAAAATCAACCACAAGCACCCCTCTCAATCCAAACCTCTCACAGCTCATCACATCTACAACTCATCTTCAACTCGACTCGGTCTCGATCTCGTATATCTGCATTTGTCTTTTTTTTCTCTCCTTCTCGATCGTATCTTATATTCATCTCCACCTTGCATGAAGATCTAACCTCACTCTATGTAGATCGATATTTGGTTGCTGGTGTTGGGTTTGTTTCTTGGATTTGTGGGTTTAGAAAGGCAAGAGAGATTGGTGGTTTCAGAAAGAACGATGGGAGAGAGAATTGTTATGGGAGAGAGAGGGTTTTTATAGTTTTTTTTTATGTTTTTACAATATTGCCCTTTTAAATTTAACGGTCAACGTGTATTTGGACAAAAAAAGTCACATAAGGGGTTTAATGTATATTCTTTCCATTTCAGGGGGATTAACGGTCAATATGACAAAAATATATCATCATCTTAACAATATGGTAAAAGTCAAAAGGGAAATGATACTTTCCCTTTTTTAAATTAACTTTGGGCTATTTCACTAAAAGTCCAGAGTGCCACCCTTGTAACTCTTAGTATTATCACATTATGTAAAGCTTATTATTAGTAACTCATATTATTATGTAAAACTTATTTTAATTAAAATTATTTTAAATTAGAATTGAGGTTGGTCTTAGAAAAATAATAATCACATAACTAATCATCTATCCGACACTCATAATTAAACTATGCCCAAAAACAATGTCATGCATTTTATCTTTTTTGGTTTAAAACATCCGGTTTTCGGGTGAGACGGATCCATCATACGGTGCAATAAGCCCTGACCACACCCGACTAATCCGGACTCGCACCGGGTCGGCCCATTAAGGAGTAAAGTGCTCTCAATATGTGTAACTCCGTTCACAATGGGGGTTGAACTCACGACCTTACTTAACGGATGAGAGTGTCGAACCACTCACACCAACACATTATTGGTCCATGTGATGCATTTTCAATTACTTATTTATCCATACAAGTCACGGAATGCTCAAAACTCAAACGATCATTTTCAATACATCTAAGAAATATCAGTGGAATGGTTTTCAAAGATTTGTTCTTCAATTGCCTTGGTTGCCTTTCTGAGGAGAACATGCATTTGTTCGGCGTTGTGTTGTGGCGTATTAGGTTTGCTAGAAATCAGTTTGTCCACGATAAGGGGAAGAAAATAGGATTACATTGAGGCCTGTAAGTCTTTCTTGCAGGATTTTCAGAGGGCAAATATGCCGACGAATGAGTGTTCCAATGTGGAAGCTGGGACGATCAGTTGGAGACCTCTGCGGGATGGTTTCTATAAAATTAATATTGATGCCCCCTTAGGCCTTAGATTTTGCGAACCAAGGTATTGGTTTTGGTCTGGTGATTACGGATCATCAAGGGTTTGTTATGGCATCAAGTTCGTAACGATTCAAGGCGTACTTTTCCCCAACAATTGCGGAGGCGATGGCAATTAAATGGGGCATCCAATTCACCTTAGATACGGGACTGGTCCCAGCTATGGTTGAATCTGATGCACTCAGCGTGGTGAAGATGGTGAACTCAGGTGTATCCACATCTGTAAATATTGGGCTTGTGGTGGATGAGGTTGTGGCATTTCTTCAGCTGAATGATGTGGTCTCTGTTAGTTTTGTATATAGGAAGGCAAATTTTGTTGCCCACTCCCTTTCTAAATTGGCTCTGAAAATCTCTGATGATCTTTTCTGGTTGCAGACCTACCTTACGTCTGTGGAAGAGTATGTAAACGGTGATATCCCTGTTACTGGTTTTGTTTCTTAATTTATTCAATCCTTTTCAAAAAAAAAAATTCATCTATATTTGTAAATTAAATTTACAAATAAATATTATTACTCAATAAACATTTTAATCAATAAACTGCGGACCTAGATTTTAAAGTTCTGCAAACAACTTAGGTGATCAACAAAATATAGATTCTATATTACAAATATATGTTCATGCAATCCATAAAATTAAATCTTCAAGTCATCGAGATTTTGTCCATAAACAATAGGTCTCACTGTGTGATAACTCAAAAGAAATAATTTATAAATGTATGTCCATTATTTACCCAAGATTAAGAACAACCAAGGGTCAGTTCGGTATTGTTGTAGTTTTTAAAATAATCACCGTTAGTTATTGAAATTGATGTGGATTAAAAAGCAATTTTCATGTGTTTGGTAAACTTTACCTTTAATTGTTGTGATTTCACATAATGACTAAAACAGACATAAAATTGAATTAACAAGCGAAACAAAAATTTTCTTTTTACATCTCTCAATCTCAAACTCTTATGGCAACCGAAAAATCTGAGGTTTGACAGTATCATATCTAAAAAAATAAAATAAAAAATTAGGTGCTTCTTCTTTACTTATTTTTTTTTTCTCACTATAATATTCTTTAATTTATTTTTCTTGACATACGAATACCTATACCTACAACATTTCAATCTCTATCACTTTTTTTATATATAATTTTTATTGATTGTATTTTTGGGTGAGTTTGTGATGGTAAAGAAAAATAATGGTAGATAAGAAGATGTAGACAACGAAAAAGATGAGTTTTAGGGTTTTGTTCTAAGTTCTAAGTTTGAGTGTTTGTTCTGAAATTGGGTTGAGAAGATGAACAAATTGTTTTTAAAAATATTTTAATTAATCTTATATTTTAAATGATGAACAAATAAAATTGAATTATATGAAATTAAACATAAGATATGTTAAATCAATATGGATAATTTAGTCTTTAAAAAGATTCATTAAATCAAACAGCGTATTCTATCATAATCACTTTGTAAAAGTAATCCCCACATAATTCTTAATATTGCTGTCAAGTCAACCAAGATTTTCAAAAAATCACTTTTAGAAATTTTACTAAACATCTTTTTTACATCAAAATTATTAAATAATCAAATTTTAACTTCTGAAAAGCAATACCAAACGAGACCTAAGTTTATTAAAGCTTACATAAGCTATGATCAAGTGACATTGGTTATAACAAATCACAACTTATATCTATCATGTTCAATGTATATCCAATATACACTAGCTTTCTCAACTAAAAGTCTCTGCTTAGACGTTCAAGATAAATCACTCACTAAAGCTATGGTTTTATCATTATGAAACCAATTTCATAAATAACTGTAAACAACTTGTATTTATAAATATTTTTTTTTATTTAAATCTTTTTGTTTCAGCATTTTATGTTAAAACATAAATCACACACATTTTATAAAAAACACAATTTCATTAAATTATAAAAAAAAATATTGTAATTCATGCTTTAAGGGTATAAAATAAAATTAAGTCAAACATAAATAACAATATATAAGTCTATATATATATATATATAACTCATGTGTGTGTATATGTAAAAGAACTATATGATAAGGTTTTTTTTTTTTTTTTGAAATATTACAATAATTTGGCGGTTTTAGAGAAGAGACTCGAACCCACAACTTCATGGTGTAAGTGTGAGGGGTATACCATCAGACCTACCTCATCTTCTTTATATGATAGGTTATTATATTAAACTAATCCTTATTATGTTCTTAATTGGGTCTTCATAGGTATTCTTGTTTCCTTATAACCGTTTTTTAAAGGCGTTGTGAATGTAGCATTTTCAAATTGAGTAACAATATACAACCAAATAATTAACTCCAAATGATATGGCCAGTGAATTATCATTACCACACAAATAATGGAATGACGCGGTTAATGAACAAACCACTTCCCACATCATTAATTTGGGTTAGATTTTGGACTAATTTTTTGAGTTGTCTAGCATTAGTGTTTTAAATTATGTCTCATTACATTTCTTTAAACATAGTATGTGATTTCCGTGTAATTGAATGGAAAAATGTAAAATAAAATTTTAAAATCTTAATTGTTGAGAATATAACATTTTCTAAAACGTTATGTTAGACATCAAAACATTTCAATCACAGCCCATGTGGTAGCTGATGTGTTAATTGATAAGTGGATACACATCAATAATGATTTATCTTACTTACCCACATATTCACTCACCAATTAACACCATAGATGTCACATGAGTTGTGATTGAAAAATTGCGATAGTTGTTGTGATGTCTAAAACTATTGTTTTCTAAATATTTAATTTCATATTACTGCTTCTTTAAGCATATTATATGGGTTCTCTGTAAGATGATGTTGGTTCAGTAATATGCTCCTCACATCTACAACAAGATGTTGTGGGTTTGAGTTTTTCCCTCTTTCCAAACCCGAATTATTGTAATATTTCACTATATATATATATTCATATTTTATATAAGTTAGAAAAAATTAAGGTAATGTGTTATTTTATTTCAGTTATCATTTGCTTTAAGTATTACATAAATTCGATTTTTTTTTTTTAAATTGAGGACTTGAACCTACAACCTCATGTCGTAGGTGTAAAAGGAATATCATTGGACCAACATCGTCCACTATCATTTTTTTTTGAGTAAAACAAACAACAAAACAAGACAGAAAAAACTAATCAGGCAAGTCTGCACTGATCACTCCTCTAAAAGTTTCTCCAACCAAACTCTAAAACACCAAAATGAAACAAAAACCCTTCTCCAACCAAGCTTAAAAAACTTGCATTAAAATGGGCAAGTATACATTGTTGTTGCCAAATCATTGTGCCAGATTTGGCAATCTGGCACAACACTGTTACTTTATGCACTTTTTCCTTATTTTTAAATAACTAAACTTTTTGTTTAATTAAAGTTTTAACCTTATTCAATAAAAAAAATCAATTGTATCCCTTTTTATTATTTCAAAGTTTTGTTTAATTGCAGGCTTACCTTTATTCAATCAAATTTATTCCAATTGTATCTCTTTTTATTTTTATTTTCATAATTTGTTTATTATTTTTATTAGCACCAATGCTCCCTGAATTATATGTGTAGTAGTGATGTGTCCTCTAATTTTTTTTTCCTAACATTAAACCCCTTGAACTCCCCTTGAACTCCCCTTGAACTTTCATTTGTTGATAAAAACTAACGAAATAGTGACAGAACTTCATTTCTATCTAATTTTTTGTCACGTGAGGTCGTATCGAGGGTAAATCTGTCTTTTTAAAGTCTTAATACGAGGAGCAAATGGAAATAACTTTTGATTTCCAAAAATCCCCAAATTCCTCTCCCTCTCGTAACTGATAGAGAAATTAGGGGTTCTAAAATTGGTGTGATTTCCTCTAATCATGTTGTTTTACGGTCAAAAATCTATGCGATTTCGATTACGGTGGGTTTAGCATTGTTTCGTTTGTGTTGGTTCGTTGTTGTTTCGTCGATTAAGGGCAAGTGGTTAACAAATGGTTGAAGCAAGGAAATACGGTGAAGAGCAGCCCCAATACGGCATGTGTGTCTTCTATGTTATCTTTTTGTTTGTTGGTTTGTGATATTTGGTTATTTAATAGTATGAGAAAAAAAACTCTTAAATATAAATATAAAAAGTTTTGAAGTCAGTTCAAAAAATATGTAGGCCAAAGATGGGGGACCACATCATTTGATAAAAGATATGTAGACCGGTTGTAAAATATAAAAATCTTGAAATCGTACCCTTGTATTAAGAGGACAAAAAATACAGATTTGCCCTCGGTACGACCTCACGTGACAAAAAATTGGACGAAAATGAAGTTCCGTCACTATTCCATCAACTTTTGCCAATAAATGGAAGTTCAAGAGGTTTAATGTTAGGAAAAAAAATTTAGGGGGCACATTGCTACTACACGTATAATTCAGGGGACATTGGTGCTATTAACCCTAACATTTATGATAAACTAAAATTAAGTATATAATACAGAAATTCTACTCATTTGATTTCTTTTTAAAATCACTAATTTGAAAACAATAAAATAAAATGCAAAATACAACAAATTATATACTAATTTGATAATGTCTTAACTTGCAATATTATGTTAATTATGGGGTGAAATGTTAATTGTTGAGAAATAATAAAAGATGGGAAAGAAATGAAATATTATTTTTAGTGTAACATTTGGTACAATGAATTGAAGATGAACAAAATAAATAGTATGAAAGTTACACCATTTTAATGCAAGTTGCACAAATTGGGTTTTCAGGTTGAAGATGCTTTAACCCACGGTGAGCACTCCATCCAGGAAGAGTCTACGTCCGCTCTCATTTTAACCATAACATATTTGATTGAAATATTTCATCTTAAATAGATTTTATATCAAATAGAACCGATACTTTTGTACTAATTTCAATGTTATTATAATTCATCAGTGGTAAAATATAAACCATCAGTTTTCTTTATAGGATATATATATATATATATTATATTATAATTTTTCCTATCAACACCTCCTATTTTAATAAGATATGCAATTGGATGTTTTTCGATGATCCGTTTTACATAAAAAAAATTAAAATACACATTTCGTGAAAAATGATTTTTTTTTATTTGAGAACTAATTTTTATGATATTTACATTTTTTAAAATGTTTTATGTTTAAAGAAGTCAGAAAAAATTTTGTGTACCTACATTTTTTTCAATTTTTTTCCGTTAATGTGTTTCATTCTTTTTATTAGCCAATAAAAAATCACATCAAAACTCAAAAAAATCCATTAAATTTCATCAAAGGTTCCTAAAGTGTACATTTCAAAAAGTTCTCATTGGAATATATATATATATATATATATATATATATATATATATATAATTAAAAAATACTGTAAAAAATAAAAATTATAGAACTATGTAATTCAAATAAAACATCAAATAGTATATGTTAAAAGTTACATATGCAAATATATATATATATATATATATAATTTCACATAAGTGCGCACTGATGGAATTATATAAGGACATTGAATACGAGCCATTCATTTTACATACTTTAACTTGACATGTATGTATTTGTCAAAGCTCTTGTATAAATGAGTAACTCGCATTCAATGTCCTTATATAATCCTATCAGTGCGCACTGATAGGAAATTAAAGGACAATATAAAATTTTCAAATCAGTGCTCACTGATATAAATTTATCAGTGTGTTGAATGTAGACCATTAGATTTATATATTTTGAGTTAAAGTGTATGTACTTGTTAAATTTTCTACATAATCAGTGATTCACATACAACACACTGATATAAATTATATCGGTACGCTAGAGGTGTCCACGGTTCGGTTAAACCGTTCGAAACTGAACCAAAACCGTCCTCTCAAAACAGTAACCGAAACCGAAATCGAAACCGTCGGTTACAAAACCGGTTCCCGGTGGTTCGGCTACGGTTATGAATTATGAAAAACCGTCCAAAAAACCGCCGGTTTCAATAAAAAAAAATGCAACAACTAATTAAATGCTGACACGTGGCACTTTAAAAAAAAAAACCCGGACCAAACCGAAACCGAACCGAACCGAAAACCGAAACCGAAACCGAACCGTAACCGAAAACCGCCATAACCGAAACCGTCCGAAACCGCCCCAAACCTCCATAACCGAAACCGCCCCAAACCGCCCCATTCTGGTTACGGTTACGGTTCGGCCTTTCCACGGAGCCGAAACCGAAACCAGCGGTTCTTAACCAAAACCGAACCGTTGACACCATTACGGTACGCACTGAGGAGAAAATGACTATATTCTCCAAAATCAGTTATCTACATACAACACACTGATGTAAGTTATATCAGTACGTACTGAGGAGAAAATGACTATAATATACGAAAATTCTCACATAAATGCGTACTGATAGAATTATATAAGGACATTGAATGTGAGTCACTCATTTTACATACTTTAACTTGACATGTATACACTTGTCAATTTTTTTTTTTTACATATGAAACTCATTATAATTGTTTTTACATTTTTTTTTGTTTATTTGTTAAAAGAATTAGTTTTTCAAAAAGAAAAAAAATAATTTTTTTTCTTTTCCTATAACTTCGCATTGATGGAATTATGTAAGGACATTGAATGTGTGCTACTTATTTATAAAAAAGTTTTGACAAGTGTATACATATCAAGTTAAAGTATGTAAAATGAATGGTTCACATTCAATGTCTTTATATAATTCTATTGGTGCACTTATTTATAAAAAAAAATTGACAAGTGCATACATATCAAGTTAAAGTATGTAAAATGAATGGTTCACATTCAATGTCTTTATATAATTCTATCAGTACGTACCGATTGGAAAATGACTACATATATGTATATATATAAACCCCTTAATAAAGTGTATCACAATATTACTTTTTTTCTTTTTGAAAAACTAATTCTTTTAACAAATAAACAAAAAAAAATTGTAAAAACAATTATAATGAGTTTCATATGCCAAGAAAAAAAAACTTGTATAAAACCATTTATATGTTTTTTTTAGCCTTATTAATTATTATTAATAATATTAATCTCTCTTTTTTTTCTTAAAAAAATACAAATAAGCTTCGTTTCTTCAGATTCGAAAATTTTAGGTTGAAAGGACGGTATTTTGGCGAGAATACAGTGACAACTGGCTCTAATCGTCCTGTTGCAGGTGAGTGTCGGTTGTTCCGTTTAGACGGCGTCAAGTGTGAAAGTGTCAGAACGGTCGAGAGATATGATGGGGACAAGTGTTAATAACGTGCCAGGTGGCAGAATCAGGATGGCTTTAATCCCAATTAATGTTATTTGATACCAATAACTTAGGTCCACTTAAAATGTGATTAAAATGGATTCAAGGGAGTAAGTGATACACGCGCTATGGAGGTTGGAGAGGGCCATGTGTCGACATCAGATTGGACACGGATCGGATACGGATGTGGAGTTGTGGTTAGAGGTGGGCGTTGATCGGACCGGTTCGGTTTTCATAGAACCGATAAAATCCGGTTTTTAAAAAAGTGAACTGATCCAATCAAATTGACATTTGTCAACCGATAAAAAACCAACCAAATTGGACCGGTTCGATTCGGTTCGGTTCAGCTTTTTTGGTTTTGGGTCTGTAGGGCCAAAATTCTAAATTTCATTTATTACATATTTAGTTCATTTTTTTGAACTTATTGGGCCAAATTTATTTACATCGCAATAAAAACATATTAAAAAACTACAAAATCCAATACAAAACAGTAAACACATTTCAAAATACATGTCAGCCAAATTTTTTGTTGATAACTAATACAATAGTCAATACCAAACAAAGTCAAATTACATTTAAAAATCCAATAAAATATACATAATAATTGAAGAGTGAAAAGTGGAAGTTAGAATTAGTTTATTTTTAAAAAAATTATGGTCGGGTACCGGTTCGGTTATCCGGTTTTTGGAACTAAACCGGACAAAAACCGATTCAACCAGTTTTTTTAAAATTAGAACCGAACCGAACCGATCACCCAATCAAAACCGATAAAAAACCAATTTGACCGGTTTGATCCACTGGTTCGGTTCGGTTCGGTTCGGTTCGGTTCATTGGTTTTTTGTTCACCCCTAGTTGTGGTACCAGTGTTATTGGACAGTGTTTTCTACGCGCTTGAAGGTGATGTGGTTGTTGGGGTTCTTATATTATGAGGCAAGGTATACGGTAACATGTGCAGGAAACGACACCAACGTTGCTTTTGTGTTCGTTTGCGTTCGAAATATTCATGACATTATTTTTTTAGCTATAAATATTTATGAATTATTTCTAAGTTAGACAATTCAAAGAATTAACTTAAAAATCAATCTAAATAATGTGTTAAGTGATTTGTTCTTACCACATAATTTCATGATTTTTAGGGTAATAACATCCACAACATTTGGATTAAATTTTTGATGCATTATTTGAATTGTATAATACATTTTTTATAAAATATTATAATAATTCTGGATTTTAGGAAGGGAAACAGATTCAAATCCACAACCTTATATGTAGTTTATGAGTTCAAATCATATATCATCTTCTCATTTCAAAATATTGTAGTAATTAAAAAATAATTTTTTTTTAAGAGTAAAAAATATGTTAAATAATAAGATGTTTAAAAAAAACAATATTAAAAACAATACTAGTTTAAATTTAAAAAGGATCAATAAATTATATTAAACACTAAATGAGGTTAATTACTTAAAAAAAAGGTTAACTAGGCTATTTTAAGGGAAAAATAATAATTTAATTACTATTTTATTAACGAGGACACCGAAGAATAAAAGTCCAAGCAGTTTTTGAAAAGCTCTGGGCAATCAAACATTCATTGGATTCCCAAAAAAAAATTAACTTTTTTTTAAAAATTTATACATGTGTTTATATTTTTTTGTAAAATTCATATTTTGTCTCCACCTTAATTTTTCGTTTTAATTTAATGGTCCATCTAGGAATGAATACCTAATTTCGCTCCATAAATATTATGTACAGTCTAAATATCGACTCCCACAATATTATCATGTGCAGGAAGCGATACCAACATGGCTTTTGTGTTCGTTTGCATTCGAAATACTCATGAACATTTTTTTAGCTATAAATATTTATGAATTATTGATAATATTAGACAATCCAAAATATTAGCTTAAAAATTAAACTAAATGATATGTCGGTGACCGATTAATATGTCAAATCGTCGATTAATCGGTCTCGGTGTGCTCGATGGAGTCAAAGCCGTTGACTCCACCTATCGATTTTTTTTTAAAAAAATTAAAAATTAAAGATGGAGATAGGAAGAAAGAAGTAGATATGATAATGATTAACACTGAAAAGTGTATGTTTACTAAGGGATAATATTATCGTTTTACACTTCCAATAAGATTAATTCCTCAATTTAGACATAATTTCGTTCGCTCGCTTAAATAAATGTGTTGTGTAGTAATCAATGTATTTTTCTTTGTATTTCAGAGGTAATTCGATCAATTCAGAATCATGGAGAAGTCAGATGGCAAAACAAACATCGTTTTCAAATTTAGAACGTCAAAAACCTTAGGAAGACCATGAAGGGTATTTTTGTAATTTTGACTATTCATTGTTCACAGTTGACTTTCACTGTTCACGGGTTCACTATTCACTTCACGGATGAGTTACTGTTCACTGATGACGTGGTGAAATCTGGACTCTCCATTCTAAATTCATCTGATGGTCAATTTTCATCCGTATTTTGTATAAATATGGGGCATCTCCCCTCTAATTTTTATATTCTGAATCCAAATCTGATATTATATTTGTGAAATTTTATCTTTTTTTGTTATCAAATTCTCAGTTTAAATAAAATAACTATTTTCTAGTTAAATTATGTCTGGCTAATTTTATATAGCTGGGGCAAAATGTGATACTGTTGGTATGAAAAATATGATCCAATTATGGTAAGTTTATTATTTTTATGCTTTCTCCCCTCTGATTTTTGTGGAGTTTTTGACTCACTGTAGATAGACAGATATTGTCTAGCACAATGAGTACTTTTACCCATATTTATCAGAGAGTGGTTTCTCCCTTCTGATCTTTGTGGAGTTTTTGACTCACTGTAGACAGACAGATATTGTCTAGCATAGTGAGTACTTATACCCATATATATCAGAGAGTGGTCAGTGGAGTGGAATACCATCCCGTTAATCTGGACTAAATATTAATAATTGGATCATATTCGAATTACCAACAGTGGATCCCTTAGCCCCAGTTTTAATTTTAATTGATTTACACTTTATAACAAGCTTAGTAATTAATCAAGATAATTAATTCTATAATGACAAGTGAACAACCTCCCTATGGTTCGACCTGGTCTTACCGGTTAATTTATTACTATGACACTCTTATACTTGGGAGTATGAACACTTCTTTAGGACGTGTCAAGTGTTCATACTTCTTTAAATCTTGACACGTCCTAAAGAAGTGTTCATACTCCCAAGTATAAGAGTGTCATAGTAATAAATTAACCGATAAGACCGGGTCGAACCACATGGAGGTTGTTCACTTGTTCTTGTAGAATTAATTATCTAGATTAATTACTAAGCTTGTTATAAAATGAAAATCAATTAAAATTAATACTGGGGATAAGGGATCCACTGTTGGTAATTCGATTATGATCCCATTATTAATATTTAGTCCAGATTAATGAGATGGTATTCCACTCCACTGACCACTCTCTGATAGATGTGGGTAAAAGTACTCACTGTGCTAGACAACATCTGTCTGTCTACAGTGAGTCAAAACTCCACAAAGATTAGAGGGGATAAACCACTCTCTGATAGATATGGGTAAAAGTACTCACTGTGCTAGACAATATCTGTCTGTCTACAGTGAGTCAAAAACTCCACAAAGATCAGAGGGGAGTAACCACTCTCTGATAAATATGGGTAAAAGTACCCACTGTGCTAGACAATATCTGCCTATCTACAGTGAGTCAAAAACTCCACAAAGACCAGAGGGGAGAAAACATAAAAATAATAAACTTACCATAATTTGATCATATTTTTCATAACAACAGTATCACCTTTTATCCCAGCTATATAAAATTAGCCAGACATAATTTAACTAGAAAATAACTATTTTATTTAAACTGAGAATTTGAGAACAAAAGAGAGAATTTCACAAATCTAATATCATATTTGGATTCAGAATATGAAAATTAGGGGGGAGAGACCCCTTATTTATATAAAATATGGATGAAAATTGACCATCGGATGAATTTAGAATGGAGCGTCCAGATTTTGCCACGTCATCAGTGAACAGTAACTCATCCGTGAAGTGAATAGTGAACAATGAACAATGAAAGTCAATTATGAACAGTGAAAGTCAACTGTGAACAGTGAAAGTCAACTGTGAACAGTGAATAATCAAAATTACAAAAATACCCTTCATGGCCTTCCTAAGGTTTTTGACGTTCTAAACTTGACAACGATGTTTGTTTTACCATCTGACTTCTCCATGATTATGAATTGATCGAATTACCTCTGAAATACAAAGAAAAATACATTGATTACTATACAACACATTTATTTAAGCGAGCGAACGAAATTATGTCTAAATTGGAGAATTAATCATATTGGAAGTGCAAAATGATGATATTATCCCTTAGTAAACATACACTTTTCAGTTTTAATCACACCCTCCAACCAGCTTATTGCTAGTCCCTAGCAATTAAAGCGAAAATAATAAAAACTCAAATTCAAATATCTAAACTACCAAATAGACAAACTCTCCCATACCTCTTTTCTCACCCTTTGACAACCGGTCATCAATTGAGTTATCAATCAAACTTTCTTGTGCTCAATAAAGATCAACACGATAACTATGAGATTTAATTGAAATCAAACAACATTTTCATTCCGAAATCTCATCAGGGCTTCTTCCTTAGGCAGTAGTTTTTTTTCTTTTTTTTTTCTTTTTTTTTTTGGTTTTTTTTTAATATAACAAAATTGGAAACAAACATTCCATTTTTAATCCATGTAGCGAGCTTTAGGCCAGTGACTCCCAAACCAGTTGGCTTTAGGGCATTAAGTGTTAAAACACTCCTACAGGCTTAATTACTCGGATTGCAGATGTTTTTTTTAGTACAATTCTCTTAAGCTTTCTCTTTAACCCGTGTAACAAGCTTTGGGTCAATGACTCCCAAACCAATTGGTCTTAGGGCATTAGGTGTTGAAGCACCCCTCTGACTTAATTGCTTGAGTTAAAGAGGCTACGAAACTGTACTTTATTCTTATCCAGACTCCACCATTTTACGCGAACACTCTATGCTCACTGAGGCATGAGGCCCGGCTACTAAGTAAGAGTTTTGGTCACAACACATAAAATTATTATTATTATTATTACTAAATATATTTTTAAACAAGACCACTGTCTTCGGTTGTTACCCTTGAATAATGTTTCAGAACTAAATATCGTAAAATCTCAACTTACTGCATATAATCACGTGTCAATGTGCGTGTGTGTAGAATAGTTCGAAAAATTTATCAAGATGACTTAATGAACAAAAGGATTAGTCAATGATATTACAATTGAGAGTTTATAAATTTGAATAGTCAGAATAGAGGAAAAACAAATGCATCAGAACTACAAATATGCGTCTCAGAAGTATCTAAAAAATCTCCTTACTCGGCCATTTTTACAAAAAAAAAAAATGGTCAGAAGTTAGTTTTTTTTTTTTTTGAAAAACAAAAGTTATTGAATCAACTATCCTCTCCCCCCAACCAGAACGACATTGTCCCCAATGTCTTTAGAAAGAGATAAGGTTTAAAAGATATCACCTAAACAACTTGAAAGACAACAAAATCATGCAAAACAATAAAAGAAATACAAAATATAGGAAAATAAAATACATAAAAACCATGAGACAATCACAAACTGGGATTCAGATCAATTCTGCATTACTTGTTCTCTTCAAAAATCAAAAGTAAACAACAATAATTACAAAAGATATTAAATGCGGAAGGAAAAAGATAATAAAGAGGATATTTACTGGTAGTTGTGATTGTGGCTCACATCTTCCTCTGGTTTTACGTCCAGAAACGGCTTCAATGCCCTCTATGGGTCGGGGATATGCTTCCCATCCAATTTTCTTATAAATTAGCAAACAGGGTCTTTTAAAGTCAGATTCCCAAGACTATATTGTGCATGTTCTTTTTGAAATTGTGGCCATAATCGGTCAATTGCCATTTGCACATATCCACTAAGATGTGCATCAAGAGTCGTTAGGATATTATAAAAAGACTCCCTACGCAAACCATGATAAATTAATATCGTATTGATTTTCATTTGATTACATGCTTTGCTTAATACTAGTGTTTTCTCTGTTGTGTTTTCTTTACACTTTACACAAGCATATAGACTAAGTGTGGTTGAACCTTAGAGAAGGCCTCATCTTCTCTTATAGGTCTTTATTTTGTGTGTGCCTTGAAAAAGAGATTTTTTCTCTCTACCGCGGTTTAAGTCGTGGCATGTACTGGGTCGGTACTTTTTACCTACACTGCGTGTCTCTCTAGGGGTTTTTCCACGACGGTTTGCGTGGTTCGTGTTTTTACCTGTCCAGTGGTTTATATCGCGGTTTCCTCCAGGCGTATTGTGCTGTTTGTGCCGCGGTTAAGGTACTGAGCGTGTTTAGCAGTTTATCCCGTGGTTTGTGTCATCTTGTTACATGGCGTTTACCGCGGTCTGGACATATTTTTGTACCACAGTTTGACGCATTTTTGCAGCGTTTTTAGAAAAAACGTCGTCATTTCGTCGATGCCTTCATATATATTCTTCATCTCTTTCTCCCAGACGTTTTGAGAGCTTCAAAATTGATTTTTTAGAGGGAGAAAGATTTCCCTAGGAGAGAGAAGCTCCAATAGTTGTTCTTTAACTCCCCAAACCTAAAAAAAACCATCATCTTCATGCATCATTGAGCATCTTTAGGCATGAGTCTTCATCATTAAGTTGACTTAGTAAGTTGAACAAAAACCCATCTTGTTAATTGTTCATACTTTCAAATTTTATGTTTTTATTGTATTTATTAGTTGATTAAATGCTAGAACTCTATTTATTGTATCTATTTATGAGTCTTGATAACATAATTGAGTTTTGTTTGTGATAACTAGCATTTAGGACAGTATTGCCCTCTAGCTAAGAACATCTCCAATGCTATTATGCATTTGGAGAAAATAGAGTGCCACATAGGATAGATACTAAAGAAGTTAGAAAAACTATCTCTAATGCAATTATCTAAGTTGGTGACAAAAAGAAGTTAGAGAATATGGAGTTGGGTTTTGAATTTTAGAAACTTTTCTAGAAATGCTGACTATGATTTTAACTCTTTCCACCAATAATATTAAAGCTCATTTAATTGTAAAATAAAAGGGGAGAGAGAATGTAATAATTGTTTATTATGATTGGTCATATACATATTTGACTTTAGATAATTGCATTGGAGATGTGAATATGTATTTCTCTAAAAAAAAATTAAAAGTGGGCCCATAATGAATAGAAATGTTGATGTTACACTATTTAGAAACTCAAAAATACATATTTACATTGGAGATGTTCTAAGTCTCTATTCCATGCATTTAGACATTGTTAATTAGGACTCATTGATTGCATTTCTTGATTGTATTTAATGTCCTTGCCTTATTTTGTAACAACTTGTGTTGGTTAGCTTTTGTTTGATAACTAGTTTTTAGACTAGCATATCTCATATAGTTAGATATTTATGAGCATTCATATAGACATTTTGATATCTATGATTTTTTGATTGCCATCATAAATATCTAGATAAGCATTTAGTGTTGTCTAACATTATTTGCATATTAGAATATTGACATATATTCACTTGGTTGTTTATCTCTTCATTGAGTGCTAAGACTTGTGACTACGGTGGTGTAGTGCACAAGCATTGGTCAAGAATCACTGTAAAAGGCTCATCGGGTAGTAGTGGTGGGTTAGTGATCGAGAATGGTGTGACTAGATGTCAACCTATGTTATAAATATCATTACATATAGTGGATTTGAGGATCGTATGTGGCTAGATGGATAGCCTGTGAGCTTTGCCCAGTTAAAGGGTATCTCACTTAAAACAACTCAATGTGTGATTTATTGTTTTCCGCACTTTGATTTCATTGATTGTTTTTTGTATTGTGTTGGGTGATTTGATAATTTCGACTAATCAAAAAAGTTGGTAATAATCAATTAAAACCTATTCACCACTCTAGGTTAGTTAAGACACACTTAAGTTATTTTCAATCAGTATCAAAGCGGGTTTCAAACATACTTACGTGATCCTTGCTCTTGTTTTGTGTATCTTGCTTTGCATTTCATTTGCATACATTGACCCAAACACTATGAGTGATTTTGGGATGAGCAAAAAGGGAGTGTCAAGCATGAGAGCACCATTGCTCAAGGGGGACAATTACTTCTCATGGAAGGGGTATATTGAGTATTTCCTATCGTTGATAGATGATAGAGTTTGAACGGTGATTGAAGATGGATACACACCACCCATCATGACTGCCGAAGATGGAAGTAGTTTGCCCAAGCCTAAGGCTCAATGGAGTACCTAAGAATTTGAAGCCTTGAAGTGGAACAAGAAAACAAATGCATAAGGGAACCGAAGTGGTTAAGGATTCCAAGCTCCAAGTCCTCCAAGCATAATTTCAGACAATTATGATGGAAGAACATGGGTGCTTTAATGACTTCCACATGAAGTTGATGGACATCGTGACTCAAAGCTATCAACTAGGTGACCCATACTCAGATAGAAGGATCAAGCAAAAGATCAAGAGGTCACTTCGCGCTAGATCCGAATCCAATGTGACAGCACTTGAAGAAAATAGTGACTAGAAGAAGATGAAGCCGAGTGGAGTTATTGGAAGGCTCTTAGTCTATGAATCTAGATGGGTCTTTTCAACCACATTATCCAAGAAGCAAAAGGGAATAGCTTTGAAGACCTCCAAGATTGAGAATGACTCAGATGACTTGGATGAGGAGATGATCCTCATGGTGAAAAGGTTCAAGAGGTTCATGAAGCTATTAAAGAATGGAATTAGCTCAAGAGGAAATGACTTCAAGAAGAAGAACAAGTTCAAGAAAGAAGAGCCAAATCAAGAAGAGCCAAATCAAGAAAAGCCTTCAAGAAAAGGCATTCAATGCTTTAAATGTGGATGATTTGGGCATATTTCCATGGATTGTGGCAACTTGAAGGACAAAAGAAAAGGAAAGGCGTTGGCCACTTCATGTAGTGATAGTGAAAGTGAAGAAGACTCTTCTGGTGATGAAGAACTTGCAATCAACTACACGTCCTTTGGAGCCTCATATGTGGAAGTTGAAGAAGAAGGCAAAAATGCCTTGAATTGTGACCTTGAAGAAGGAATAAATGAAGTGGTAGCTAGAACTGTGATTGATGTTGCTACACACAGGGAAGTTGTTGGTATAACAACAAGTGACTAAGGTAAAAGTCTTGATGAGGGAGTAGACTCTAGTGATGAGAGGTCTTTATCTCACTCTAGAGGAATTTGTGAAGGGATGAACCTTAAATACTTCATCAAGTACTTTGAAAACTCTAGGTTGAAGAAAAAGAGAGAGATTCAAGAATTGAAGAAGAAGAATCTCAAGCTTATAACCTAAATGACTTTCAAGTGATGAGAGTCAAAGAAAATGAAGTGAGGTTAGAGAAGGAGCTCGAGGAGGCAATAAACATCCTTGCTAAACTTCGGGTTTGGAAAAGGTCAACACAATTATGGGTTATGGGAAAAAGCTCAATGATTAAAGAGGCCTTGGTTTTATAAGTGACAAGAAAACTCCTTCATCGGATAAGACGATATTCGTAAAAGGAAAGCAGACCGAAGGAACATCACTTCCTCAACAATCAAAGAGGAAAATCGAGCTTGGGGAGTCTTCAAAGAATGCAAGCTTGAAAATGTAACCAAGAAGAATTGCACAACCCCAACCTTTAAGGATGCCACAACCAAAGGTGCATCAACCCTCGGACAAAACGGTGTTTGTCAAGGGAAATGGCATGAAGGAAGCTTCACCTCCATAACATCCTACGAGGAAGATTGAACTTGGAGAGTCATCCAAGAGTGGCCAAGTAAAGATGCCAACAAAGAATGAAGCTCAACCTCAATAACCAAGACCTCCACATCCAAGGTTCCCTCAACCAAGAAGGTAAGTCAAGAAAACTTAACCAAGGAAGCATGCCAATCCAGTTCAACAACAAAGAAGGAGAGAAATGGTTCAACACCAAATGCGACATCAAATGCATGACAAGCCTCAAATAACTTCACAAGGATATGGTATGACTCCTCATTTTATATATAATTGTCATTTTTATGGTGTTGATGGGCATATTAGGCGAAATTGCCATGGGTACATTAAGAAATGCCGGGTTGAGAGCATGAGGTAAAAAAATAGACTTAGAAAAGCCAATATGCATGTGCCTAGGAAATGTAGAGCCAATGATCCTAGGAAATATAGTAACATGTTGTCTATGACCACTAGGAATGAGAATGTGCCACCTATGTGGATTTGAAAAGATGAACCGACATGCTATTGTGCTAACATGTCACCCACAGACTCAACTAGGTCTAATATGTAGGAACCCGGATTTACGTTGCGCAGCAGAATCAGGGTTTTAAGAATTTTATGCAACTTGTAAACCATATACAACATATAAGAATATATAAAGATGGATTTAGATCATATCCTTGATGCTAACTCCTTCATTTCTTTAAGCTTTATTCCGATTACGAACCACCAAGTCTTTCTCGTAATGTCCTGCGATCCGGTAACTATGTGTGGGCACGTCACGATCTTCCAGGAATGTACAAGAGGATGCAAAGACTTGAAGAATAAAACTCCTTCTTTTCTTCTTGGCAAATTCGGCCACCACAAGCAAGAATATTTTTTTTCTTTTGGCCGAAATCTTCCTAGACTTTCTAGGGTTTTGCTTTTTGTGTTTTTGGTTCAAAGAATCACAATTAGTCTATTGTATCCTTGTTATATATATATAAACTACATACAAATCCTTTTCCATTTATTAAAAGGATAAGTAGTATTTAAGTGTCCTAGGTAGAGTAGGATTTTAACTCTCACATAACCCTAGCTGACTTGAACTTAAACATTTGACTTTTTAAAGAATAAAACAATCTAATTATTTTATCTTTGTTTTAGTCATGGTTTGAATCTATAACCTCCAAATAATAATTAAGTAATAATTCATAATTATTAATTTATTAATTAAATAATCTATTTATCTAATTATCTATATAATTATTAATATATTAATTAAATAATCTCATTATTCAATTAATCCCTGAATAAAAACGTGTCACTTATGTGACACAGTTAATTGGACAATCCAATTAATTAACCGTGACCCTTGTTACCTTTAATCAATCGGGCTAGCAAGAAGACCTGATAAACCCACAGTTTTGAGCTCCAATAATACTTATAAATAATTAATTAAACTCTTTAATTAATATCTCATGATCATTAATCTTGGAGTTATTCCACTAAAAACCTGAGGTTGCACTCTCGCAACTGTAGATGTATTATACAAACCAAAATTACAGTTGTCTATCGATATAGTTATTACATATGGTATAACCCTCCACAAGTAGTTCATAATTAGAGTTAGGTCATAAAGTCCGTTATGCATCTCTAATTATCTCTTTTCCATTAAGTACCATTGATTCTCTAATGAACAATAAATCCTAACTTCCTCTACGGAAGAAGGAGAAAGCTCATATTGTTCAAGCCACGAATCAACCTTATGGGAATTACTATCTACTTCTTGCTAGAAGGAGTGTATTCCATTAGTGTGTACAGACCTTCCCAGCCACAAGCTGAACCGTGATTCCAACATATGCAGTTATTGACTAGGAATGCAACTTTGATCTCACCCATGGTAAATCAAAAACCTCGATCTAATCTGAAGAATTCGATAGGACACTCATGATTAAGATCACCCATACATTTGTTGAGATATATATGAATCTCATCTTATAACGGATCTTGGTGAGAGATTCATATAGATCATTGCCTAGTCCTATATGATCACTTCACATAAGATGTCTCAATTTTCATATCACCATATGAATAGTCTAGGTTAAGACTATGGTACATTACGGCATGGACTGCAGCTGTAGACTAACTACAAATAAAATACCCAACTTTACTTTCTATCTACAGACTCTTTAGATTGCTCATCTCAAATTGAATACCTTTGTATATGACACTCATATACTCAGTTAGAGATTACATCCAGCAATCATGAATGTTAAGTACACATGATATAAATGTATGAGACATGTATATATAGAATGAATAAACTACTTCTTTTATTAATGTTTAATTCACATTTACAAATTACAAGGTTTAGGGCATAAACCTCAACAATCTCCCACTTGCACTAAAGCAGATGAGACATATCTTGTAACCCTAGACCCTCTAGGTGACCTTCAAATACTTTAGTTGTTAAGGTCTTCGTAAATGGATTAACATGATTGTCTAACGATGCTATCTTGGTCACGGTCACGGTCACATCCCCTCTCTACACTCTCTCTGATGAGATGATATTTTCTCTTTATATGATTCCCACTCTTATAGCTTCTTGGTTTTTTGGAATTAGCCACTACACCACTGTTATTACAATAAAATATGATGGGCTTATCCAGATCTGGAATAAATTCCAGATCAGTCAAGAACTTACGGAGCCAAATAGCCTTTTTAGCTGCTTCACAAGGTGCTATATATTCGACCTCTATGGTGGAGTCAGCAATACACGATTGCTTAAGACTCCTCTATACTATAGCTCCACCACCAAGGGTAAAAACTGATCCAGACGTAGATTTTTTAGAATCCCTGTATGACTAAAAATCAGAGCTTATATATCCTAACAATCAAATCCTGCCCTAAATATACCAGCAAATAGTGTCTCGTTCTCCGAAGATACTTGAGAATGGTCTTTACTGCAACCCAATGATCTAATCCTGGGTTGGACTGAAACCTACTGGCTATTCCCACTGCGAAGCAAATGTCAGGTTTCTTACATAACATAGCATATATAAGACTGCCTACTGTAGACGCATATGGAACATGTCTCATATCCTCAATTTCTTGAGATTTCTTAGGGCATTGTTCCTTAGACAAGTGAACTCTATGTCTAGAAGGTAAGTTACCTTTCTTGGAGTTCTGCATCGAAAAACAAACAAGTACCTTGTCGATATACAATGCCTGAGACAATGCTACGAGTTTGTTTTTACGATTACTAATTAATTAGATCCCTAGAACATAACTCACCTCTCCCAAATCTTTCATTTGGAATTGGTTAGCCAACTAGCCATTTACTTCCGACAATACCCTTACGTCATTCCCAATGAGTAGGATATCATTTACGTATAGAACTAATAAAACTATTTTCTCTTGTCAACGATTTACATGTAAACACAAGACTCATCAACGTTTTGCTCAAAGCCATATGTTTTGATAGCATTATCAAACCTAATATTCCAAGATCTAGATGCTTGTTTTAGTCTATAAATAGACTTTTATAGCTTGCAAACCTTTTGCTCATGATCCTGGGACATAAATCCCTCTGGTTGCATCATATAGATGCTTTCATCAAGATTTTCATCCAAAAATGTAGTCTTGATGTCCATTTGCCAAATTTCATAATTGAAATAGGCAGCAATGGATAAAAGAATCCGAATAGACTTAAACATAGCTAACGGCGTGAAGGTCTCTTCATAATCGACCTCCTTCTTTTGGTTATAACACTTTGCCACTAGTCTTGCTTTAAAGGTCTCTACCTTCCCGTCTTCTCATCTCTTTCTCTTATATATCCACTTACAACTTATGAGTTTTATCTCATCGGGTAAGTCTACAAGTTCACAGACTGAGTTGGACTACATGAACTCCGTCTCGAGATTCATGGCTTTAAGTCATTTCTCTTCGTCAGAATCTTTCATTGCATGTTTAAATGACAATGGATCATCCACACTATCATTATAGACGACAACCTATGCCTTCATAATACCTAAATAGCGATAAGGTTGTCCTACAACCCTCCTACTATGGTTGAGTGGTAGTGAGGTCTGACTAGGAACCGTCTGACTCTTAGACGTAGGTGGATCAACAACTTTTATTGATTGAGTATTAGTCGTACCAGGCTCTAACTCATTTAACACAATCTTGCTTCAAGGTTTTTGATAACTCATATAGTTATCATCAATAATCGTTGCATTTATCGATACAAATACTTTGTTCTCCTCAGGACTATAGAAGTATTCTCCTTGGAATAACCTACAAACAAGCAAACCTTAGACTTAGAGTCCAGCTTTCTAGTTATGTTCTTCAGTACATGTACTGGACACCCCCATATAGCTTTACGAATATTCCACAACTCTAGGGGAGTCTTAGGAGCAGCTTTGGATGGGACTACATTCAAAATGTAGGCCACCGTTTGTAGTGCATATCCCTAAAATGAATTTGGTAATGATGAGAAACTAATCATAAATCTCACAATTTCTATCAGGGTTCTATTTCTCATCTCCGCAATACCATTCTGTTGTGGTGTTCCAGGAGCTGTGAGTTGGGATAGATCCCATGTTCTACCAAGTAGTCTTCAAATTCTTGGTCAATGTACTCATCTCTATGATCCGATCGTAGAGCCTTGATAGTCTTGCCTAATTGGTTCTCAACTTCAACTCAAAATTCTTTGAATTTTTCAAAAGTTTTCGATTTCCTTACATTAGGTAGACATATCTATATCTCGAGTAGTCATCTATAAAGATGACAGAATACTCATAACCACCCATTGCTTTAACATTCATCGGTCCATAGACGTCTGAATGTATAAGCTCTAGTGGTTTTATAACTTTAAGCCCTTTTCCAGTAAAAGATCTCTTGATCATTTTATCTTCCAAACAGAATTCGTAAACAGGTAAGGTGCCGACCTTTAACTGGCTTAAAGACAAACTTTTTACTAGTCTATCTACCCTGTTAATGTTGATATGACCAAATCTTAGATGTCATTGATATGTTTCATTATTTGGAGAAACTTTCTATCATTTTGTTTTAACTTTAAATATTTCAGCATTGAGCAGTATTGTATGTATTAACAGTCTTAACACATACAAATTGTTTTCAATTGAACCTGTACATATATTTAATCAATTTCTAGAAATAATAACTAATTTATCATTAAAAGAAATTGAATAAAATTGTTCCAACAACTTGGATATTGAAATTAAATTTCTAATAAATTCAAGAATAAAATAAACATTGTTCAAAACAATAAAACAACCATTAAAATGGAGTCTAACTACTCTCACTGCTCTTACTGACATGATATCCCCCGACCTAACACATATTGAGAAGGCCCCATATTCTAGTTCAGTCCGCCATTGACCTTAGCTATGTAGAAGTAGGACATCATGCCCAGGACATGTTCCCGGACCAATGAACCTCATTTATATATGCAAACATTGCGGAACTAACAGCTTCGTGCCGCTTCTGCTCGGATGGCTGCTCGAACATAGCCTGTAATGACTCCATGATTTCTAATGGTGTAGTCATTGCTTCGTGCATTGTAACAAGCACTTCTGTCATACTGACTAACATATAAGTTTGGGCATTCTCATCAGATGAGACCCAATTTCTGGTATGCCTCACGAATATTTCGTGCAGCATTGGCAGCAAGCTATGGAGGACACTCCTCCGTAAACACAATCTTTAGGTCTTTTATTACCAAGATTGCGTTGATATTATTTTTCCACTTGGTATAGTTTTCTCCGGTTAATTTGTCATTAGCAAGGATTTGTAATAGTGCAGAAGACATGGCTAGAAAAAAACATATATAAAGAGTTCATTCAATCATACATTTAATTCACACATAAATGTTTGGCATAAAATTAAATATGATGCATGAACATATTTAATGAACAAGAAAATCCCTAAAAAACTGTTTCTACACCACGACAATCCAACATACCACAAGCAAGTGACGCCTTAGGGTCGATCAAACTCTTACATGTTGGATCGAGACATTCTCAATCTAATGATATACTAGAATAACTCTTAGTCATCTATCATTCAACCATCGTTTATATCAATCCGGTTTATAATTAACAAATTTAATTAAAACCTTGTGAGTAGCACACCATTTCAGATCTCTTAAGCTTAACTTGAGAATTGTCGCCTTAGGATTGGTCAATCCAAAAAATACACTCATAAACCCTATCTATTAGGAAGTCAACCTTGATATTGACTCTCATGTAGACTCTCCTTAGGGAGGACGAAAACAAAGCCTCTCGAGACCTTACTTGAATCTCACGGTATTGAACTAATGATGGAGACTGTGGGATATAATGTCATATATCCCTCTCCCACTCACTATTTTAGAGTTAGGGTTTTCAATTATTAATGCACCTAGATAATAATTAGATTAAACGGTTAATTTCAATCTAAATGTCTAGGGCATAACAAATTATTAGAATCTTATTTAAATGAACTAATCCGATTATTAACTAATTAAAAATCTAGTTCATTATTCAAATTATAATCTATGTAAACAATTTTACTAAGACTATAATTATTTAATGCGATTTACCAATTTTTAACTATTAAAACTAATCATATTATTAGGTCCAATTATATTAGGGCTTTAATCTAATTAAACATAATATTATGTGATGAACCTAACTAATCTAACTAATTATCCGGTTTTATTAATAGACTAGTTATTAATAATTACCAAGTTTTTACTCTAAAAAACTAATCTCAATATTAATAGCCAATTATGTGAATTACACTAATTTTTAATAAATTAAAAAAACACACATAATTATCAATGGTTATTATGTATGTATGATATATCTAAAATATATATTCATATGTGTTGGCACACCTATTTTAAATGACATACATATGCATGACAATACTTTAATCATCTCATAATAAAAAAAATACATAAGTTGACCGAGTACAATGGGTTATTTAACCTAAGAAAAATGTTTAATTATAAAAGTTATCAAAGACATTCCTTGGTCTTCAAGTAATTCCAATATTCTTCAAGTTCTTATGGGTTCTTCTTATTCTGGGCTTTTAACCAAGTCCAACTTGATTAAATAGGATTTTTTTTTTTAAATATCATGACCCATCTCATGAATCAAACCTAAAACTCAAGTGTTACTTTAACACTTATTGGAGGCCCAATGCGTAAATAATAAAAATAAAAATAAAATAAAATTCACCCCAAAATCCATTTTGAATTCGAAAACCCTAGAGTTGCAAATTCAAAACCGTAGCGCTTTCTTAGGTGGCCATCATTCGCATGCATGGGCTGCCGCAACCGCACACGCAACAATCACGCAGCAGCACAGTCCTGCACGAGCAACCAGCCGCGAACGAAGACAATGCAAGGCTGCCTAGCGCACAGCCAGTCCGCACGCAGCAGACTCGCGCTGCTAGCAGCCCAGGTGCACATCTTGGTTGTTGTGTGGGTAGCACGCACAGGCATAAGGCCTGGCTGCTGTGCAAGCAGCAGCCTGCCTTGGCACACTGCCTGGCTGCTGTGCAGCTGTCTGCACCACACACCTACGCGTGTCTAACGCCCTCCCATTTTAGATTTTGCTCTTCCGCCTTCCGTCTTCTTTTTCCCATTTCTTTGTACATATTTTACAATAAAATATATTATAGAAAAATACAACAAAGAATATACAGCAGAAAAAATATATATTAAAATACATCCTGACATTAATTTTACATGAGAAAAAATATTATAACATTTAAAACGAATCCTAAACCAATTGTACCATACAATTAACGATCAACCATGTTTATATATATAAACATCATACAATCATTAGAAAGTACCTACATATACAATACAAGCAAATCAAAGAATGAAACTATGGAAAAAGAAACATTTATTCTCATATATTGTATAATAGGGCTCTGATACCAAATGTAAGAACCCAGATTTACGTTACGCAGCGGAAAAGGGGTTTTAAAAATTTTAATCAACTTTTAAACCATATACAACATATAAGAATATATAAAGATGGATTTAGATCATACCCTTGATGCTAAATCCTTCGTTTCTTTAAGCACTATTCCGATTACGAAACCACCAAGTCATCCTCGCTATGTCCCGCGATCCGGTAACTGTGGGGGCAAGTCACGATCTCCTAGGAACGTATAAGAGGATGTAAAGGCTTGAAGAATAGAACTCCTTCTTTTCTTATTCGCAAATTCGGCCACCATAAACAAGAATATTGTTTTTTCTTTTGGCTGAAATCTTCCTACACTTTCTAGGGTTTTGCTTTTTGTGTTTTTAGTTCAAAGAATCACAATTAATCTCTTGTATCCTTGTTATGTATATATATATATATATTTAAAACAAGATACAAATTCTTTTCCAAATATTAAAAGGATAATTAGTATTTAATTGTCCTAGGTAGAGTAGGATTCTAACACCCACTGACAAGTGCCGTTTTGTATATGTAAAATAGCTTGTCAAACAAAAATTATAAGACCCTATTTACACTCAGATTTGATAACAATATAATATCAAGTATGGGTATCGTCCACAGAGATTGTGTTATGCCTTAATTGATCAAATTACACTCTAAGCTAATATGCAAGAAGAACAATAGAAATGACGTTTCGAATCAATTATGATTAAAACACAAAACAAGTCTACTAACTAGAAATGCAACAAATAGTAAATGAATATGTATGATAAGGGGACTAAAGGAATGATGGATTCAACATGCAACAATGAGTAAGTATGAATTCTCATTAATGCTCATTAATCCAAAGTAACAAATCTAGAGGGTATAACTTGGTTGTACATCCCTTTTGAATATTCAATCTAGAGGGTATAACATTGATTACCCACACGAGATTGCTCATTAAAATACATATCTATCAAATTAGGACTAATATCTTAATAAATTCACCGACCTAGAGGGTATAGAGTTAGTGCTTAATCTCTCTCAAGCAACCAATCTAGAGGGTATAGAATTGGTCACTCAATTGAGATTAGATAAGGATAGGGATTAATGATCTGGATTTCACTAGAGGAGGGTACTCTAATTCAATCCTTTCATTCAAATGAGCTAAAGAGAATTAAATAGAGGGTATACTCAATTCTATACTCTAATTATTTCTTAGATAACATGCAAGGAAATGAGGGTACAATCAAATGCAAATCATCTTTGAAATCATTAACAACCAATGAATGGAATAAACTTGATAGATTAATTGATAAGTAAAGAATTCAATTACAAACCCAAGATAACAAATGAATCACATCAATCCCCTAGTGAGATGTTTAGCTACTCATGTCTAGTACACGAATGAAACAAGGAGAAAAGGATAGAAATAAACCCATAGATGATTCGTCATTCTTAAAGCTCCAAAATGATCTCCTTAATTCCTTTTGTTGAGTGGATGATATGGATGATATGAGAATTGAGTGGGTTTTAGAGAGGAAAGAATTCCTAGATCTAGAGAGAGAAAATGGTTATGAATGAGTGTATGGGCGTATGGCTCCTCAAAGAATGGATCCAATTTATAGGTGTCTTCAAAATGGCTGAAAACTGCTGATGTGGCAAGCTATCCCGAGAAATAGGTTGGTTGTGCGCTGGTTGAGACCCGCGCAAGACCCGCACAAACATCTGGTGCTCTGATTTTCTTCTCCCAGTTTAAGTGCATTGTGCGGACACTTGAGCGATGGTGCGTGGGTGTGGGCTCGTACATTGCCCTGATGCTTCAATTACAGCTCCCGGTTTAAGAGCATTGCACGGACACTTGCGCGATGGTGTGCTGGTGTAGACCCGCGCAATGCCTTGGCCTATACTTCCTTCATAGTGCGTGGGTTATGCACTGGTTGGAACCCGCGCAAGACTAGCGCTCATCCCTGATGCCGCTTCTACAACTTTTGACCTTTTTCCGTACAAAAATCGCATCTTTTGTCCAGTGAACCAGAAAGTACCTAATCACCTGAAAACGCAAATAAAGAGACATAAGAAACGTAAAGACACCCAAAAATGAGACAATGGCTAAGGAAACGAATGCCAAAATATATAACAATTTTGGCATGATCACCCACACAACCCTAGTTGACTTGAACTTAAATACTTGACTTTTTAAAGATTAAAATATTCTAATTATTTTATCTTTGTTTCAGTCATGATTTGAACATGCAACCTCTAATTAATAATTTATTAATTAAATAATCTAATAATCTAATTAATTTAATTATTACTATTTAATTAAGTAATATCATTATTCAATTAATCCTTGATTAAATACGTGTCACTTACGTAACACAATTAATTAGGCAATCCAATTAATTAATCTTGAACCTGGTTACCTTTAATCAATCGAGCTAGTAAGGAGACCTAATGGACCTACAGTTTTGAGCTCTAATAATACTTATAAATAATTAATTAAACTTTTTAATTAATATTTCATGATCATTAACCTCGGAGTTACTCCACTAAAAACCCGAGGCTGCACTCTCGCAACTGCAGATGTATTATACAAACCGAAATTATAGTTGTCCATCGATATAGCTATTACATACAGTATGATCTTCCATAAGTATTTCATAATTAGAGCTAGGTAATAAAGTACGTTGTGCATCTCTAATTACATCTTTTCTATTAAGTACCATTGATTCTCTAATGAACAATAAATCCTAACTTCCTTTACGGAAGAAGAAGATCGCTCATATTGTTCAAGCCCCAAATCAACCCTTATGGGAACTACTATCTACTTATCGTTAGAAGAAGTGGATTCCATTATTGAGTACAGACCTTCCCAACTATAAGCCAAATCGTGATTCCAACATATGAAATTATTGAGTAGGAATGCAACTCCGATCTAACCCATGGTATATCAAAAATCATGATCTAACTTGAAGGATTCAATAAAATACTCAAGATTAAGATCAATCATATATAGCCATCATTTGTTGACATATATGAATCTCATATTATAACGAATCTTAGTGAGAGATTCATATAGATCTTGGCCCAGTCCTATATGATCACATCACGTAAGGTGCCTCCATTCTCATATCACTATATTAATAGTCTAGGTTTAGACCACCGTACATTACGCAATGAACCGCAACTGTAGATTAACCATAAATAAAGTACCCAACTCTACTTACTATCTACGGACTCTTTAGATTGCTTATCTCAAACTGAATACCTCTGTATATGACACTCATATACTCAGTTAGAGATTACAACCAGTAATCCTAGATGTAAAGTACACATGATATAAATGTATGAGATATGTATATATAGAATGAATAAACTACTTCTTTTATTAATGTTTCATTCACATTTACAAATTTCTAAGCTTTAGGGCATAAACCCCAATATAATGGACTTGGTACGTCTATAGAGACTCATGTCTCCCATTGACTTGGTTGGAATTGACTCCATGAGGGAAGCTCAAGCAAAGAGAACGAACTTACATGATTTGTAACGTGCACAAATTTGATCTACTTTATGCTTATTTATTAATTGCTTGAGATACTTGGTTGCACATATATGTTTATATAGTATTTTATTCAATAATTGGTAACCTTGCTTTGTTTGTAATTCATATCATATTTATGTTCAAACATGAATTTTTTGACTAGGAGAATTGATTGGCAAACACTTGAATGAACTATCGTTTATCTCCATGACATGTGAACTTGATTATGACATGCTTAAATTGATATGTATGAAATGTTTTTGATTGCCTGATATGCAAAAAATGTGTGAAAGCAAATGACAAGACTGAACTTAATAAGTATCTTTTATCCATTGAATCAGTAAGGATGTTTCATCCAATTTAGTCGTATCTATTTTCTTAATGGTTTGAACAAGTTAACAATCATTAAGGATTTCATATCCACTCAATCAATAGGATGCAATATACATGTCTTGTTTGGTCGTTAAGGATTGATATAGTTGCTTGTGTATTAAAAATACTTTTGAAAAACTATATCTTGTTTGTTTACGATAAAAGGGTACAATTTGGTTTGAATTCTTTTAGAAACCTTTTTGATGTTTGCTTTGCCAAAGACCATTGTTTGAACTTTAACGTTATATGTCTTGCATGCAAAGCAACAACTTCACACATTTTTTTAAAAATAAAACTCCTTGAATCTCTCTCAATTATTCAAGTTACATAAAAAAAATTATATGATTATGCAATCATTGTTTGTGCGAATATCTCTCTTTGCTAAAGCAACCCGATAGGGGGAGCTCTTTTGCCTATCTCATAACAAAAAAAAAAGAGAAGTCTTGAGAAAGTTAGGGGAGCATTGCTCATGATTTAGGGGAGAAGCCTTAAGAGAGAGTAACCATTTAGGTAGAGCATTGCACTTGCATTAACTAGTTGCATTTCTTTGAATTGCTCTTCTATTTAAGTGCAAATACTTTTATGTTTGAACACCTCACATGCGCTTGCTCTTGGAAAGTGCTTTATTGCTATTGTGTATAGATATGTTGATGATCTACAAATAGATTGAAGACCTTGAAGACTTAGATATTTGGTTTCTCTCTTTATAACGTAGAATATACTTTTGTTGAACAATAGATTTGTTTTCTCTCTTTGTGAGGATTATTCTGTGAGTGGTTGTTTTATCATGAAATAATCAAAGAGGAAGATTGTAAGGACCTCTATTTTATGATTGGCTTATTTCATGACAAACCACATTGAGATTATTCGTGATGGGTAGCTTAGGTCTCCAATTGTGATCTTTCATCAACAAGCTTCCAAGAACCCAAAGAGCTTCAAGAAAGGTTGTTCATTTGTTCTTAACATCTTAAAGAGATTTAGTTGCACACACCCACGAGAATGCTCATGATAAATTAATATCGCATTGATTTTCATTTGATTGCATGCCTTGCATAATACTTGTGTTTTTTCTGTTGTGTTTTTTTTACACTTCACACAATCATATAGACTAAGTGTGGTTGAACCTTAAAGAATACCCCACCTTCTCTTATTGATCTTTATTTCGTGTGTTGCCTTGAAAGAGAGATTTCTTCTCTCTACCGTGGTTTGTGTTGTGGCATGTACCGCGATTGGTACTTTTTACCTACATCGTGTGTCTCTACAACGGTGTTTCCACAACGGTTTGCATGGTTCATGTTTTTACATGTTCAGTGGTTTATACCGCGGTTTCCTCCAAGCGTCTTGTGCTGTTTGTGCCGCGGTTAAGACACTGAGTGTGTTAAGTGGTTTATACCGTAATGTTTACCAGTGGTTTGTGTCATCTTCTTATGTGACGTGTACCTGGTCTGGACACTTGCTAGTACCGCAATACGTACCTCAGTCAGCGTTTTTGTTAAAATGACCTCATCTCATCTAGGGCTTCATATATATTCTTCATCTCCTTCTCCGAGACAAAGATTTCCCTAAGAGAGAGAAGCTCCAAGAGTTGTTCTTTAACTCTTCAAACAAAAAAAAAACACATCATCCTCATGCATTATTGAGCCTCTTTAGGCTTGAGCCTTCATCGTTAAGTTGACTTGGCAGGTTGAACAAAAACCCATCTTGTTAATTGTTCATACTTACCAAGATTGTGATGTTATTGCATTTATTAGTTGATTATATGCTAGAACTCTATTTATTGCAACTATTTATGAGTCTTGATGTTTTTTTTATTGCTAGCATTTAGGACACTATTGCCCTCTAACTAAGTCTCTAAGCCTTGCATTTAGACATTGTTGATTAGGATTCATAGATTACATTTCTTAATTGTATTTATTGTCCTTGCCTTATTTTGTAACAACTTGTGTTGGTCGGCTTTTGTTTGATGACTAGATTTTAGACTTACATATCTCCGTCTAGTTAGGTCTTTATGAGTATTCACATAGACATTTTGATATCTAGGATTTTTTTATTGTCATCATAAATCTCTAGATAAACATTTAGTATTGCCTAACATTATTTGCATATTAAAATATTGACATATATTCACTTATGTTGTTTATCTCTTCATTGAGTGTTAGGACTTGTGACTACAATGGTGTAGTGCTGAAGCATTGGTCAAGATTCACTATAAAATGCTCATTGGGTAGTAGTGATGGGTTAGCGACCGAGAATGGTGTGACTATAAATCAACCTAGGTTGTAAACATCATTACATATAGTAGATTTGAGGACCGTATGTGGCTAGATGGATAGACTGTGAGTTTTGTCCAGTTGGAAGGTTTCCCACGTAAAACAACTCAACGTGTTACTTATTCTTTTTCCGTATTTTGATTTCGTTGATTGTTTTTGGTATTGTGTTGGGTGATTTGATAAATTTGACTAATCGAAAAAGATGGTAATAATCTACTAAAACCTATTCACCCCCATCTAGGTTAGTTAGGACACGTTTAAGTTATTTTCATCCTCGTCCAGAGATTAGTTATAGTTTTGATGCAGATTTTAGAGGTTTAATAGTTTGTGTTCTGGGCTTTTACCCTCCATTGCACAAAATAATAATAATCAAATAGATGGAGGGTCAGTTTGGTATTGATGTAACTTTTATAATAATCACTGTTAGCTGTACCGAAGGAATAATCAATTGTGAAGTTAATTAGCAAATGTTTAATTTATTGTTTTTTTAAAACCACTGTATAGCTAAAAAGCAGTATATATATGTTTGGTAATTTTATTACAAAAATATAAATCAGTTACAATGACTAAAATATAAATGATTTTAAAAATCTACTTCATTTTTTTTCATTACTTATATATATTAAATAAATATTTAATTAGAATATTTAAATTAGAAAAAAAAATTCCATAAGAACAGTAAAACTATTTTTGAAAAGTTTTTATAGATCAAATCAATATTTAAATAGAATATTTAATTTTGAGATGAAATAAGGTATATAAATAATTTTAATTTGATTTCATAAGGATAAAAATAATATTTTTAAAAGATTCATTAAATGCTGGAATCCCCCCCATCTACTTCTCAAAATCACTATAAGAACTTGTCAGATTATCAATTAATCACTTTTAGAAGTTTTTACCAAACATCAATTTATGTCAAAATTATAAAATTATAAAATATGCTGATTTTAAATTTTAAAAGCAATACCAAACTTGCCCAAAGTTTTGAAGAGAGAAAGAGTGTGTGTTGAGATCTGGAAGTCTGGAATTGGAAGACATCGAGAAGAAGATGGTAGGGTCTTAAAAAAAATAAAAAATAAAAAAAATAAAAAGAAAAAAAATAATGGAAAAAAGAGAAGGAAAAAAAAAACACAAATCTGATAATAAAGTCAGATGGTGAATCCAAAAAGTTACGGTGGCTCTTTGATGTGCTCCACCAAAGTTAGTGACAAAAAAATGAATGCACAAATAAGAAACAGAACAAAATAGAAGAGAAAAAAAAATTCGATTAATCGCCGACTAATCTGCCTAAGCGCTAGGCTTCATGTTTCCACTCGACTAGCGCTTGCTAGAACCTTGGTGTCAAGTGATTTATTCATTGACAACATCATCCCATGATTTTTAGGGTAATGACATCACACATCATTTGAGTTAATTATTTGATTTGTATTATATATATATATATATATATATATATATATATATATATATATATATATATATTTGAAATATTACAATAATTCTAGATTTTGGGAGGGAGACAGATTTAATTCCACAATCTCATAGTGTATGTGAGAGGGGTCAACCTCTAGGCTAACATCATCTTGTCAGTTGTATAGTATTACTTTTGAGTAATGCTAGACAACTCAAAATTTAGTCCAAATGATGTGATAAGTGGGTTGCCATCATCAAACACAACATGAGATGCTGTGGTTGATGAAAAAATCACTTGCCGCATCATTTGGATTGAAATTTGAATTAAAATTTTGGATTGACTAGCATTAATGATTACTTTTATTGAAATGAGTGAAAATGTCATTTAAATCCAAAACGAGATTGTGTCCGTGATAAGCTCCTTACACCTACTTTCAAGAGTTTGTGAGTTCGAGTCATATCTCATCTTCTCATTCCAAAATATTGTAATATTTTTTTAAAAAAAAATTAAAGAGTAAAAAAAAAAGTTAAATAATAAGATGTTAAAAAAAAAGCAATATTAAGAACAATACTGGCTTAAATTTAAAAAGGATCAACAAATTATTCTGTTTACATTATATTAAACACTAAATGAGGTTAATTACTTTATAAAAGGTTAACTAGACTATTTTAAGGGAAAAATAATAATTTAAGAGTAATACTAAATATCACAACTAGAATCACAACACATGTGACAGCTGATGTGTCAATTGATGAGTGGATATATAGATAAGTGAGATAAATCATTATTAATATGTATTCACTTACCAATTGACACACCATCTGCCATATGTGTTGTGATGGAAGAATTACGATTTTAGTTATGATATCTAGAATTACTCATAATTTAATTACTATTTTATTCGGTAGGTACTCTAAAGTATAAAAAGTTCAGGCATTTTTGTTGTAATCTAACGCCGAAGAGCTATGGGCAATCAAACACTCGGGGATTCCCTACAAAAATCAACTTTTATATAAAAAAAATATACATTTGTTTATAAATTTTGTAAAATTCATATTTTGTCTCCTCCTTAATTTATCGTATTAATTTAATGGTCCCTCTAAGAATGAATCTCTAATTTCAACCCGTAAGAACTACATGTGCGGTTCAAATATCGATATGTTTGTAAAATACACATAATTGGATTCGGATCCCCACATGTTAAGCATCTCTCCAAGGTTAGTTCGCTTAAAAATAAATCTTGAGGATGTTTTGTAATCCATAACATAATTAATAATAATGTATAAAAAAAATATGTCATACGATTGCTTAAAGATGAGAATTTATCGAGCTAAATAAAAGACCCTGCCCTGTAGCTAATTTTCAGTTTGTTTTCATTTTTATTTTTCAAAAACGATTTCGAAAACGCGTTCGTTAATCGTTTTTCATTTTATTTTCAAAAAACAAAAAATAAAAAACAAAATAAGTGTTAAAAGTGAAAGATTTGAAAAACACAAAATACTTGTTTTTCGTTTTCGCTTTTGTTTTTCACTTTCTTTATATATAAAAAATCATTTTTTAAACTATTAATTGTACTATTATACGTTTCATATGGCCAGGATAAGACGGGATACGATTTTTAAATGACCAAAGTGCCCATATATATATATATATATATATATATATATATATTCAAGAATAATTTATTTCCAACTATAACTAAAAGCATTCATGCAATAATATATATATATATATATTATAATATTATATATTATAAAATAATATATTTTATGTATATATTAATATATCATAGTTTAGTTTTGATTAATTCATTTTTTGATATGTTTTTTTTAATTAATTTTTGATGTATTACTTTTGTTTAATTTAAAAATTACAATATAAAAATTACATTGGTTAATTATGTAATCAATTTTTGATGGTGTTCGGTTAACCTACCAGACGCGTTTTTTCCGTTTTCATTTTCAAAATACAACTTTTCAGTATATGTTACCGGACGCATTTTCGGAATTCGAAACTGAAATCAAAAACACTGTTTTTATTTTTATTTTTATTTTCGAAAAACATCAACTGAAAAACGCTTACAGAACGGACCCGAAGATTACAAACATATAAATACTTGCATTTCCTACAAAATTAATTGGTTAACCTAACATTTCCTACAAAATTAATTACAAACTATTTTTTTATTTGTAAAGATGATTTTTTTTTTCAGGTTTTAGATTTAGGATACATTTGTGTTTTCTAAAATATTTTTTTAATCTTTTTAATCTTTTTTTTTTAATTTGTTTAGATTATTTAAAATAAAGATAAAGGGTAATTTAGACTTTTTACACTTTTAACCATTAACTAACGGATCCATCTAATAGTAGGGGATGTTTGTACAACAATTTTCAAATGTCGATGGAAGTTTGTATGTATATGATCAAAACTGTCATTAATACAATTTTAGTAAACTTTAAGGGATGTTTATACAATTCTCTAATTTGTAATAACGAATCGTTAGTATGGTGGGACTTGAACCCCTCACTATCCATACGGAAGGGAGGTGATGTACTATCTTTTTTATATTCATATCCAATAATTTTTTTATTCTCTATTCTATCAAAATCTCTCCGGTCTCTCTCCCTCTCTAGTTAATAAATAAAATTTTGATGACATTCTAAGGTTTATTGTTCCAATCTTTATTACTTTAGTTATTTTTTGTTTTGATATCTGTATTTATTTTTAGTTGAATCATAAAAGGGCCCTTAATAAATTTGTTACAGGCAGTAAAACATGTACAGATATGAATGAAAATTTAATTACTGAACAATCAATTCCAATAAAATATTTTTGCAATATTTGCACATTAAACATTGAAGACCTCATTTTAAATCATTGCCTAAAGCTCCATAGTACCATTGAGCCGGCCTTGTCTCATAGTCATAGAGATTGGTATTTGCAAATTTGTTGAACAAACAAGTTCTTGTAGGAAATGCAATTGTGCCTGTATATAAATATATAATACTTTTATTTTTAAATGTTGTGGCTGGAATGGTATAAATTTGGGAACGGTTTCTTGTTTCAGCTTCTGCTGAAACAACGAAGACATTTTAATCATATTTTCTTTTTCTTTCTCAGGAAACCCTTTTTGTTTTCTTCATTAGAACTAAAACAGAGAAATCAAAAAATATAAAATATAAATGAACTTATAGCAGAGCCAATCATTCTTTTCCATTCTTTCCGAAACCAATTAATTTAGTAAGAGTAATGTTAGGTTTCACGACAAGAAAAGCTGAGAAAACCGTCTCCCAAAGAGCAATCGCTAAAAGGCATCAAATGAAAAGATGATCAGACGACTCACTACTAATCCCACAAACACTGCATCGGGAAGCTAAGTGAAACCTAACCCTATATAAGCAATCCTCTGTAGGAAGCCGATTCAACAAAAGACGTTATGTCAAAGCTGACCGGGAGGGAGGGATAAAACGACACCAAACATCTCTCCACCAAGGGACTTGTGGAGAATCATGAATCATACAGGAATAAGCCGACTTGCAAGAAACCTATCCATCCCGAGAATAAGCCCACACCAAAGAATCTGTAACTGGAGAGATAGCAACGCTATCGATCCGAGAACATAGATCTGGAAAACGGACTCGAAAACTATCGTCAAGAACCCACTTACCCTCATAAATAAAATCAGAAACCCTTACCTTGAGAAGGGTAGCCAAGTAATCAGGAATTCCTAGAAGCTCAAGAATGGGAACCCCTAACCAATTATTGGGCCAAAAATTTCGCTGAGAATTCTCTCCAATGAGCCAAATGCCCTCTTTGAGAAGATCTGAATAGTGAGAGTGGAAAGAAGGCCAAATCGACGAAGTGACATACCCCCCATGAGATTTTCGAAGCTGCGTGAGATACCGCTCCCTCAGAAACGAAAAAGCAAAACTCTCAGAGGTCATAAACTTCCAGATGAGCTTCTTTAAAAGAGAATCATTCAGTAACCCCAGATCTTTCAAACCAAGACCACCTTGAGAGTAAGGCTTACAACAACGACCCCAAGCAACCCGAATCAGTTTAGTCTCCTCACAAGAACCTATCCATAAAAAAATTCTCAACTTACGATTAACCAAGCGAAGCAAAGAAGAAGGCCATTTGTAGATCATGAATGAATGCACAAAGGATCCCGTAATGACCGACTTGATCAGAGTAGCGCGACCGGCCAAAGAAAGGGCTTTCCCCTTCCAATTAGCAAACTTAGACAGGATTTTATCCACTATAGGCTGTAACACGGACTTCTTGGGTTTTCCTCGAAATAACGGTACCCCCAAGTATGAGAAAGGCAACCGACCAATCTGCATACCAACCAAGGACTGCAATCTACCAATCTGGGAAGGGGAAACAGAAGATCCAAAATAGATAGATGACTTACCCCAATTAACCAGCTGACCTGAAATGTTACCATAAACCTCAAAAGCACTCATGATATTCTTCAGATTCCGAACCGTGCCTCTGCAAAAAATCAACACGTAGAGTATATTATATACAAACAAAATAAACTTTTGAAAGCTAAACACGTAGGAAAAGTTTCACTTCTACCGTTCAATTGTTTTATAATTTTTTCAAAATTTGTTAAAACTGAGATAGTTCATGATTCTATTGGAATTATATATACTTTTTCTTATCAAATCGTTATCTTCTAAAACAATTTATGTATTTTGTTTATAAGATGAATTTTGAGGGGTACGATTCATTATATCCCCTCTTATCTAAGTGTATCTTAAAAAAAATTAATCAATATAATTTTCTTGTATCGTCGAAGTTCGTTTAAAAAAAATTATATAATTAGTTTAGCTCACCCTACCAAAACACTCTGGCTTTGCCCCTGCATTCAGACTATATATTGACAAGAAATTTGTTTGGGTTAATTTTACTTGATTCGACACGTCAACGTAGAATCCAGAACTCGAGGGACCAGATGTCCACGACATCATAATACGTCAGCTCGATGGGTTCCACGTAGAGATATCGAGATGGGGAACAAAGAGCACATACCCCACTAAAGGTAGCTATTCGCAGGAGAACTACCAAGCAGGTGAATTGACTCAAGTTCACCACCCATGTAGCGAACTTGAGGCATCATTAATGAAGCGGGACCTTAGTATATTCTCCACGAAACTTGACCGAGGGCAATCACATATAGTCCAGCAGTTGATAAATTCAGTAATAAATACGAAGATTCGAAGAAATACTCCCAAAAGGAATGAAGATCATAGTGTCATAAATGCACGAAGACTCGATTCACCAAGAATCTCACCAAGATTCGACCCCCCTTGGATCTTGTCCAATAATATTTATTGCTTGCACAACAAGGGCTAGGGTAACACCCTAACCTATATATAAACAAAAGTATCAAGTAGAATCAAGTAGAGATAGAGAGAATGAAAAGCATACAAGCAATTCATCAATTGTAATGGTAATCATTTCTTCATAGTGAAAGATCTTTTATCCATCGTCATAACGATCGTGGTTTTTCCCAGTATTAAGGGTTTTCCACGTAAAAACATAGGTGTCTTTATTCTTTATGTACTTATCTTTTGTCTGTTATCTGTTCATCAATTCACACACATATCGGAGAGACGACTTGATCATATTTCATAAGTCATAACACGCACTGATCTGTATACGTGTGTCACTGCTGACTAGATTTTTCAAATATCGATGTCAACAAAACTCATGTTATATATAATATCTCAACTGTTCAAACAACATTAATTCACAATTAATGACATTAAATATATTTGTTTTTTTGTTAAAAAAATAAGTCCATTGGTCTTAATCTAACTTTGTATTATATCCAAAATAAACAAATAGAGTACTTTGGAACAAAAAATTTAATTTAACACAAAAAAAAAACTTAATAACGTTAAAAGCACTTCTAAAACAATTGGTAAATTGAGTTAAATCTAAGTTTTCACGCCGCACGAATGGCAACAAATCTGGGATTGGAAATCTAGAAATAGCAAATTGAGGTTTACTCTGAAACAATATTGAAATAGAAGGTAGATCATTAGTCCCACCAATCTACGTTAACTTGAGAATCACTACAATTGAAATTGACAATCATTGCCATCTAATGTGGCTTTAAGATAAGAATATTCATTCAATATGACAATATTCTAGATTCGAGTCACCGTCATTACAAGTAATATTAAATAAAAATAATGACAATCACAAATAGAAGGGAAAAATATACATGAACATGTCGCATGTCACGCGTGCTTTTCCAGAGAGGTTTCTGGATGTTGTAGCAGCTGAATGGTCATTGTCTTGTTCTTCTTCCCTATCCCAACCCTAAATTTTAAAATAAGGATTTGCTTCTAAGTTAATTTTTGTACAGGGTAATTCTTTTAGCATTTTTGTATTAGTTTTTATTTGATGTGAACTAGATTTGTAAGTACGTGCAACGAATTTGAATTTTATGTACGTAGGATTCGTTAAAAGATAAAAATCAATGATTAAACCATTCTTTTCTTTTTTCTTTTACCGTCTCATGTGAAAAAACGAGTAATGAAAAAGAAGTTGCAAAATTAGTGTTAGATCTAATTGGATCTCTTGGACATGACTCTCAGTCTCACGAAGATTTATATATATATATATAAATCTTTAAGTTAGTGTTCACTTATATAAATTCATCAGTACGTTGGATGTGAATCATTAGATTTACATACTTTGACTCAAAGTGTATATACTTGTCAAAACTTCTCCATAATCAATGGTCCACATGCAATACACTGATATAAATTATATCATTACACACTGATAGAAAACCACTATATATATACCGATATAAATTATATCAGTGCTTTGTATGTGGACCATTGATTATAAAGAAGTTTTGATAAGTGCATACGTTTTGAGTCAAAGCATGTAAAAAAAAATGAATTGCGTGGAGCATTACAGATTTCATTCATGTTGCTATATATATTTATATACAGTCGTTATCCTATCAGTGTGCAGTGATAGAATTATATAAGGATATTGAATGTGAGTTACTCACTTATAAAAGAGTTTTGACAAGTGCATACATGTTAATGCAAAGTATGTAAAATGAGTGGTTCACATTCAATGTTCTTATATAATTACATCAATGCGCACTGACTTGAAAATTTCCGTATTTATATATATATGTTCAAGTTAGTACGTATTGATATAATTTCATCAGTGCGTTGGATGATGACCATTAGATATAAATATTTTGACTCAAAGTGTATACACTTGTCAAAACTTCTCCATAATCAGTAATTCACAAGCAACACATTGATATAAGTTATATCAGTACGTATTGATCAGAACAGGACTATATATATATATAGTGGTTTTGTTTTCGGTGCGTATTGATATAACTTATATCAGTGTGTTACATGTGGATCATTGATTATAGAGAAGCTTTGACAAGTACATACACTTTGAGTCAAAGTATGTAAATCTAATACACCGATAAATTTATATCGGTGCGAACTGACGCGATTTTTTTTATATATATGGCAGCATGAAATCTGTAATGCTCCACGCAATTCCTTTTTTTTTTACTAATTAAGCAACACCTTGTTACATGGTTGACTTCGATGCATTTGTGTTATTGAATTCCAAGCTAAGCATGTTGTTGCAAAATTAAATTTGTGATCATGGAGAAACAAATAAAGTGGGTTCACTTTTGTTTTTATGATATAAGTGGATCACTTTTCAATTATATGTTTTTCCTATTTATAACTAGATAAAAAACAATAAGATAAGGTCATTTCAATGGTTTATCTCTTACACCTACACCATAAGTTGTACCATATAATTATAAAAAAATTAAAGATTATATGATATTATAACACTCTAGTCATATATCATGTATATGCTTTTACCATATTTGAATTAAAGGTTATATACCATAAAAAATAGATTTGATCCATATGTTAATGACAATGATCATGTATTACAGGATCATTGAAAGAAAAATATTGTATTTGTGTATATGTAATTCTTTTCAGACTGGTATACAATGATGACTCAATGAGACAGTAGGTTGGTCATGTTGAAGATTTTTTCTTTTTGCATAATTAAATCCTAAGGAGATCATAGTTATATTTATTAAGAGATTACTGACAAATTAAGTTGGAACGTGAGCCATGAATAAAGGGCTAGAGAAATCTAAGATGCAGGCAACGAAAGAAGACAACATATCCCAAAGAACGTGCTCAAACAGCTATCAAGATATTGTAATCAGAAATACAAACACAAACTAAGCTTTTAGATTAGATTCGATGAGTTGTTGCAACGTAAAAGATAAAAAAAGTTGGAGTTTTAAAGATCGAGTTCCACTTTGATGCAATTGAAGCACAGCTCAGGTGGATCTTGTTATCTTGTCGGAAACAAAAGCCAAGTCAAAGAGCATATTCCCAACTTTCCAATCCTGTATTAATACATGGGAATCAATACACTTGTCAATTAAAAGAAGTTATACTAGCATTAGTATATAAGTACCCACTACCCTATCTATACAGGAGTAATTCGGAGCCATTAGATTGAAATCGAATGGTTCAAATAAACCAAAAATATAAAACTAAAAATATTGAAAATAGATTAAGTGTCCCTTATAAATACCCGGTAGAGTTACAGATCCTGTATATTAGGGTTTTTTTTTTTGGATAAATAAATAATATCATATAAAAGAAAAGAAAGAACGTACAAAACAAAAGGGACATACTGAGGAAAACAAATACACCTAGTGCAAAACGAGCTAGGTGCATTTGCTGAAAAGGGCTTTGTTGAAAGGGCATTCAAAGAAAAGATGGGCACGCGATTCGTTTGAAGAGTGGCGAAGGATAAAGAAGTACCAACTTGAGTAGCATATTGATGAACACGATCCAAAGTAGAAAGTCTATCCTGATGACGAACCAAAGATTATAACTCATTCTCATAATGTTTTGCGAAAACCATACAAGCTTATACCAAGAAAACTAATGATGGGGGTTTCTGCGAGAAGCCAAAGTGGAAGCGGTAGAATAAATTCCTTTGGGAGAAGGGAGCCATTTGATACAATCCTCCAAACTGGAATTTGGGTCGTAAGAAGGCATATGATTTCGAATCTCAATATCTACTGACACAGCAGGAGGCCAATTCCAAGCATCACCAAGAACAATGGCACTAACTATTGGGCTCCATTTCACTAGAAGAGAGCTATCAAGGTGCGAATTATCAAACCATAAGTGTTGGAACCATTACCAATGGTGTGCTGAATCAAAGGACGAATAATGGGCAGAAGCTTGATAAGCCTTCTCCAATTCCAAACTTTCTAAATTGTCAATAGCCAGTTCTTCTTACCATCCGTTATAAGAAGAAACTTTGTACAAAGCTTAGGGGACCAATATTGGAGATTTCAAAATATAATACAAATCAGGTTTTTCAAAGACAAACCATTTTCAAGCAAAATCAAAAGCAGAAAAAAAATTTGTAGGACCAAAAGCATGCCCAATTTACAGATTATGTTGAAAGATGGCTAGTCCAGCCAAAATTCCTTGCGCATTACAATTTGCATCTATTGAACAGGCCACCTCTTCCGGTTTACATCTTCCATCAGCAACCAAAAGAAATTTTATGCCTTGCTTAAAAAACATATAATTGTAGTTAATATATATGCATAAAAAGTATATATAAAAAATTCTAAACCACAAGACACAGACCGTCTTGTGATGAAAAGCCCCGAGGAGGAGCCAGCACTTAATAAATTGAATGAAATTTACATTTGTGGTGCTATAGCTTTAACAATTAGAAAAATAAATAAACATTCTTTACACAGAATAGCAAAGGATTCGGCAGAAAAGAAATGAAATAACTATGACTCTTACCTTGTGCAATTTCTCAAGGATCATCTCTTTTCAGTATATTCTTAGATTGCATTAATCAAGATAGCTTCTTTTCCTTTTCCTTTCGATTTGAACAGCAAAAGATCTGACATGTCTTGGCTACTTCAACAATGGTCTATAATTTTCCTTTCTCGTCATCCTAGCAAGTTCAAGCAAGTTTTAGAAGAAGAAAAATTTCAGCTAAGCAAACTAGTCATGTCAAATCTAAAGTATTTGAACATATGGAGGATACATGGAACTTAACAGGTTTCAAGACCTATTAAATGCTTCCTTCCCAACTTATCTTAATTCATCACAAGCCAACAGACTTGCACATCTTTGATTTTCACAAGATAATTATGCACGTGCATATGTTCTTGTGCAAATGCATAATCATATTACATTTGGTCGGAAAATATGTCAATTGATTCTTTTCCTTTCCTTGTTTTCCTCACTTCAAAATGGCAAACCAATAACATTTCAAAGGCACAACGACAATGATAAGATCTACAAGAATGTTAAATGTTGCAGTGTACTCTGACTTGAGTCATTAAACAAGTACTTCACTATTATCAGATTGAATCTAATCCGCTGACCAGCCTAGTGAGGGTAAAAAATTATCTGGATAAGAGACTACACCAAAAATATCACGACTTACTTAGCCGAGTTAAAGAAAAAGAAAAAGAGTTGTGCTCACCGAACTGTCCACCATCTTGTCTAAATCATCTTCGAATCCCCCATCATCACCATCAGCTGCAAAATCTGATGTATTGCAAGTACATTATATATCAAAAAAAAAAAAAAAAAATTGAAAAGCTTAAGTTATTCCTGCTGTTTTAATAGGGTCTTATACCAAATAATATGTATCTTATTGAAGCATTACGTACCTAAAAGAACGGAGGAAAACAGAATACAGAACAATAGCAGAAAACAACTTTCTGCCCAAAAGGGATTGAATAACCACAATTCCAAGATACAGATTTGATCATTTTAACATCCTATTGTCTTCTCTCCAGGAAACAAAAAACATTCTAGAATCTCGTGGTCCTGTTAAAAGAGAATGACTCATTTCGGAATTATACAGACAATGCTACTAAAACAATGTCTCAAACTACAAATGCTTGGAGTACACATTCCACTCAGGCTGTGCAGCTTGATGATTTGTCATTGTTTTTGTAGGTATGTCATATAAGGATCCACAAATGAGCATTCTGGATTCACTTTGGGATGTTAAACCAAAAATAAAATACAAAATGGAAAAAAGAAAAAGAAAAAAGAGAGATGATTGATAGGGACTTATGAATAGGCTGCATAACACAACTTGAACAGTAGCAAATGCCAAGTGAAATGAAGCAACAAACATTGCATCGCACGAACAACCTTTTAAATTGAAAGAAGAAGATTCATTCCCAATCATGTTGTATGGATAGAGATGCATAGAGGTGAAAGAGGCAGGGAAAATGCGAATCTAACAAGAAAAGGGTTCTGTAAACGGTCACTTCTTTTTTAAAATACCTTGGTCCACATTTTAGCCAATCATTTAATTCAATCACCATGGTCCACAAGTTAACATGTCAATGCAATATGTATTGTTGTACCTGGGTCTTCATCGCTCTCTCCACCCAGGAGAAATACATCCAAGTCTTGTTCTCTAGCTGATGAAGTTGAAGTTTTACTCTGCTGAGTTGATTGTTGAGCTTCTGATTTAGGAATTATTTCAACTTCTGAAGGTTCTTTTGCCACATATTTTATTTGTTCTGAAGATTTGAGTTTAACCTCTTCCATGTATCGCTTCTCGTAGCTAAAGGAAAGCACCAGAAAGGACAAATCAAGACACATAAAAAAGAAAAAGGAAAGAAAGAAGAGAACTGAGAGCTAAGTAAACAACAATGTAGAGTAAGGGATATTTCTATAAGTACCATAGCTGCCAAACACATGTATAAGTATGATAGCAAGCATTTACGTCAATGTCATATGTCTGTGCAAAACCCAGTATATTTGCATGCATGTTTGGAGGGATAAGATGTTAAATAGGTGGAATACTATTCCAGTTATGAGGGCCAACTTTAGGGAAGTCTACCAGTAAAATCAGGAACTGATGCATCTCATGAAGAGACAAGTTACTTACGGTGCCACATGGTTGTTAACCAAAATAAAGTATATCCTCCAAAATTTCCTTTCTTTCATTATACGAGGGCACAATGCATATCTTAACTTCGAAATTTCCTGCAGTTAAGCATAAAGAATGTTATACTATCACATATTTAAGAACAAATTCAAAAAAACAAACAATGCAACTGAATGTTCATAGATTTTAACATAGGTAAACATGATCCCTTTTGCTAATGTGCCGATTGTTATCCGCAATATATTAAGCAAAGTTTTATATCCTAGATTTTTCAAAATTAGAAATGCATTTTCCCATCAATTTTTGTAGATATGTCCTTTTAACTATATATCTCTTTCCAAAACCACATAAATGGTGTCCATTAAAATTTGTGGGTGCACTTCATCAACATAGTATGATCATATGAGGAATCCAAATAAACAAATTGACATTATGTTTGAAGATAGATTGAAGGAAAATGATTTTTTTCACCTAGCAGACTTGGGCATAAAGCGAGGGAATTCAGGTAACCAGATGAGAAGGAAAAATCATGTAAACAATTGATTCAAAAGTTAAGGATTTGGAAAAGTTTAAGTCACATAACATCATGTATCTAGAAAAAACAGAAATTCGAGGAATAAAACTGGTGGTATCAGAAAGAAGTTAAGCTCTTTGGAGTTTCGCTTATCCATCATTCCATCACAAATAATGAACACTTCTCTTCAAAAAATACAGCATTGTGCCCAGACACAAGTCAAAGACTACCAGATGCAATTTCTCAAGGTCTTTCCACTCTATACTTGTTTGAAGGACTCACAAAGTCACAATCATTTCTCTTCCAACATATCAATCACTTGCCACATTTATTATTATTGAACTGTATGATTTGTGTAACAAAAACAGAGCTAACCTTGACTGTTGAAAGAACAAGACTGGCATGCTTCTCTTGCCATTCATTAAGATCCTTCCTAACATTTGACACTGTGGGAACATCACACATAGGTGAATCATCTGCACATCCACATCAAAGAAATCATTCAATTATTCAAGCATTTTCAAAGACATGCATATTTCAAGTTATAATCCACTGCTGAAGACTGTAACATGCCAGAGTATATCTCAAGGGAAAAAATTCTAAAGAACCAGAAAAAAAAAAGTTTTCAAGAATTAAAACCTCTTACAAAAAAAAAAAACTAAAATATGTGGGTAACATCAATAAATTAAACATAATTTTGGAAACCAAAAAAATACTCGACTCAACCAAGCAAAATTATTACCTACAATTTAGTAAAATTGTTAAGTATTTTCGGTCATAAAAGATACAGAAATGATAAACTCAGCATTTCTTAGTAGACAAACAACCCGTCAACTTTCAACCCCGACATTGTCTTGGCAAAAGAATTAATGATACCAACTCTCATTAATATACATAAGGTTGTATCATTAACGATACCAACAAAAAAAATCAAATCCATCTATATATATATATATATAGCGATCCTACTTACTAGTGTGCTCTACACGCCTTAAAAGATGGCTCCAAAAAAGGATAAAACAAATAAACAAAAATGTTTTAATCATGACTTGTGCAGTGGCTGTTGTATCACTGATCCTCTCCTCTAGCTCTATAGATACCAAGCCTCTTCAGCAATGGATTCTACTCATGAACCAGCCTAGCTTCTAAGTTCTAAACAACAACAATGACATGTTCATTAATAGCACCTATAAATTAGAACATTGGAAACTCAAAACTTAACTATGATATTGTATCTTCGCTTATGATTTTCGAATAAAAGAAAATACTAAACTCAATCAACAAGTATTACTACCTTCAGTTTAGAGGAATTGTTAATCCTCTACAGTCTTAGAACTAATATATAAATCATAAACTCAACATTTCTCATTAAACAAAGTAAAAATAAAAACTTACCCTCTAATGGAAAATCTCGAAAAGTGGTGATATTGATTTCATTAACGAACTCTCTTAACTCTTCGGTGACTCCAAACCTCTCCAGATCCTTCTCTCGCTGCTGTTGTTGCTGCGTATCATCGGCAGTTGTGATATCCCTGAGACCGGAAGGCGCGAAGTTCTCGGCGAGAGACTTGATCTGGTCGGCTCGCTTGGCTGCTTCGGCTCTGAGTAGATCGGCTCGCTTGGAAGCCTCGGCAGCGATCTTCTTAGAACGCTTGGAGGCATCAGAGACGAAGTGGGATAGCTTGGAGGAGCCGAGGGTGAGGTCAGCGGCTTCCTTGGTCAGCTCCTGAGAACGCCTAGCCGCTTCCTCAGCGAAGCTCCGTGCTTTGTTCCAGAGCTCCATTTTGGCTCAAATGCTGTCTTTTCTTCTATCGATCAGATCGCTATTGCTGGTTAATTGTTATTTTATGTTGCAGTTTGTTAAATTGTTTGTCAATCGTCAATTTGTCAATTTGTCATCGATAGGGATGACAGAGTTATAAGTACGCCCCATTTAGAGGCTGTAGTTTTCGAGAGATTGGACCATACATCTCCCAACTTGATTATAAGTTGTTGATGTAGCAGCATTACGGTGGAAGATACATTCTATGCATCACTTTGGACCCAAGTTTTAGGCGTAGTTTTCACTATTCTCCACTCTTCCACCTCTTTTTTTCAACAATAACCGCACTTCCCCTGTAAAATCAATTTATCTCAATTCTCCCCTTGCTGTCACATTTTTCGTTACAAGACAGATGTCTGACCCTTTTAAACATGATAAAAGGCTGACATATCTAGTGGTGTAAAAATGGGCCGGCCGGTGACAGGCCGGTCCGGCCGGCCCAGGAAGTTCACGGGCTGTTCTTGGAACGGCCCGTGAAGGAAGAGGGCCAGGCCGTTGCCTGGCCCGGGACGGGCCTCGTGCCGGGCCTCTGGGAGGAGGCCCGCCTGGCACGCCAATCTAGCGTGCCATGCCTGTCGGACCTGCCCGGCGGACCGATCAGCCGGTCCGTTCGGCCAAATTTTTTTTTTTTTTTTTTTTTTTTCAAAAAACCTCCAACGGCTGGAACTGATTTCTAGCCATTGGAGGAAATTAAAATTACCAAAACCTCCCCTACAATATTTTAAATTATATTTTGACCCACAAATCAAATTTTTCTATAAATACTTCCATCCATTTCATTTTCCATTAACTCTCTCTATCATTGTTTCAATCTCTCATTCTCTCAAATCTCAATCTCTAATATATTCTCCAATTCTCTAAACTTTTTCATTCATTTTGGTTATTACTCTCTCTACAAAATTCTCTACGTTTTCCACCAACACACCAAATTTTAAAGGTACAATTTTGTTATTACTTTTGGTATAACATATTCTCATAGTAAATTTATATGTTTATGTTTAGATTTGAGTTACTTAATGAAAACATTATCTATTTAGTTAGTTAGTTTATCAATTTTTGGGCTTTAATGTTAATATTATTTGTTTAGTTTATTAAGATTTTTAAGTTTAGTAGTAATTTTAATATTTGTTATTAATAAATTTAGAAAGTTAATTTGTATTACTGAAATTACTTTTTGTAATAAGTAAATGATGAATGTTAAGTGTAGTAATTACGTTTGATATTGTTTTTTTCATAAATTAAAATTTTTCATTTGTAGATTATGATAGTAAATTTAAGAGTAGTGGTTCAAATCATCAATTTTATGTTAGTATATTATGTTAGTAAATTTATCAATTTTATTTGTAGTAGTGAACTAGTGAATTTAAAATTTTATGTTAGTAGATTATGATTTTTTTTTTGTTTATTTAATTTGTTTTTTAAGTAAATAAATTATTGTAAGTGTCGTATTAGTTATAGTAATTATTGTTAGTAAATTAAGATTACTGTTAGTAAATATTGATTTTTAATTTGACTATTAATTACTATAGTGCTCATATTTTTATTCAGATAATGGATCCTAACCAGCAGCCTTATTTTCCAGACGGTTTGAATATGCTCAACGATGAATTTGATATTTTAGAACCGACCCATACTCAAGCGGGACCTTTTGGTTCCGGCGTTACACCAATATCACGTCCCAGAAAATTAACATCAGATGTGTGGCAATGTTTCAACATAGTCCAAATGACACTCCCAAACGGGGTGTCTGGCCTCAGAGCTAAATGTAAGTTTTGCCATAAGAATTATGCTACAAGTACGGGGGGAACCGGACATTTGAGACGGCATATGCACAAATGTATGCGTGCACATTGACAGGTAGATACTACAACCCAGACACAGCTTTAACGGCACCCAGACGGGTCCGTTAAGTCGTGGCAGTTCGACGCCATGCACGCTAGAGAGTGCTTGACACGATACATTGCACAAACTGATCAACCGATCAGTATTGGTGAGAGTCCATTTTATAAAGAATTAATCACATCTGCATATAACCCCCAATATGAACATGTTTTTAGAACCACCACTAGAAATGATTTGTTACGATTGTTTGAAACCGAAAGGGATGACTTAGTTGCTGAAATACAGCATTTAAGTGTCTCTGTTGTATTAACTTCTGATATTTGGAATGCATGTTCCAAACAGGACTATTTATGTGTCACGGGACACTATTTAAATTCTGATTGGAGGATAACAAAAAGAATTTTTGGTTTTCGTCCTATGGATTTTGCACATACCACAGAAAACATTTTTAATGTCATAATGGAAGTTTTAGAAACTTATGAAATCACGCATCGCATTCTTTCAATCACATTTGATAATGCATCTGCAAATACTAGCTCTATTGTATTGTTTGTTGCAAGAAATATCCCGCAAGATGGAGGTTATTTCTTCCATCAACGGTGTGCATGCCTTATTATAAATTTAGTTGTACAGGCTGGTTTAAAGCAGGTAAGCGACCAAATAGATCGCATCAGAGATGCCATTTCTTGGATTTGCAGTTATAATCCTAGATTTAGTGAATTCAAGAGACATTGTAAATTAAACGGTCTCAAACCCTGACGATTCCAAACTGATATGTCGGTACTTATTTAATTTTGCAAAATTGTTTGGAATATGATACAACCATTACATGTTTTTATAACATGAAATTGACCGAAACAGGACAACTTAGTCCAAAATTACTTTCCACAGACGATTGGTATGTGGCAAAGATTTTTGTTCAATTTTTAAATATTTTTTACAATGCCACTGTAACTCTTTCCGGGGTATATTACCCCACATCTTCCCAGGCAATCCATCAGATAGTGGAAATATCTGAACTGTTAAACAGTTATAGAGAAGATGAACATCTAGGCACTGCAGTTGTTGTCATGGAGACAAAGTTGAAAAAATATTGGGCTAACATTCCCCTACTTTATGCCTTAAGTGCTATAATAGATCCCAGGGTTAAATTATCTGGTTTAGAAGTTTTGCTTGAGTTTATTGGTATTAATTTGTCAATAGATTATTCAGAACAAATTACTGACATTCGAACCAAGTTGTTCGAGATTTTTCATATTTATGAGACCAGGTTTGACAACATTGACATCCCCCAATCAACACGACCGGAGACAGAGCCGAAGCAAACAAGTTGGAGCCTTCTGAAATGAAGAAAAAAAGACAAATCAGCAAGTACTTCTTCAGGGCAAAGATCTAGCTCATCTTCTTGTACCGAACTTATTAGGTACCTTGAAGCACAGTTCGATGATGTTGAAGACAAGGAAGAGTTTGATTTGTTGTTATGGTGGAAGACCTATACGTACAGGTATCCAGTTCTGTCACACTTAGCATGTGACGTACTGGTTATTCCAGTGTCAACGGTGTCTTCAGAACAAGCTTTCAGCACCAGTGGACGCATAATTGAACCAAGAAGAAGCTGTTTGTCTCCAGAGATGGTGGAGGTATTACCATGCCTTCGGGATTGGGAGCATACTAAAAAAAGTTTACAAAATCTAACTGTAGATAAAGAACTTAATCTAAATTTCGACAATCTATATATTGATGACCCTTCAGGTAGTGGCCAGGGCCAGAACTAGGTTATACTTTTACATATGTATTTATTATTTACTTGTAAGTTGTAAAACGGTTGCACTCTTTTTCCCTTACCAAGTTTTTATCCCACTGGGTTTTTCTTGGTAAGGTTTTTAATGAGGCAATCATATAGATATGTATTACTGAATTCCATAAGCGAAAAATAAATAAATAATTAAAAAATTGTTCGTTCTCTTTATTCATTTCAAATCCTAATATTTGTTCGTTCTCTTCATTCATTTTAAATTCTAAACCCTTAACCATAAACTATAAATCCTAAACTCTATACCCTAAATCCAAAAAAACGTAATTTGAAAAAAAATTGGACCAAAAAACTAATCCGCCGGACCAGGCCCTTTAGGCCTGGCCCGCCAGAGGGGCCCGGCTGGCCGGCCTGGCACGGCACGCAGGCACGGCCCGCCTGAGGCAGGCCGTGCCGGGCCTGCTTCTCTGGAAACAGGCCGGGCCGGCCCAGCTCGGCCTGTTTCCAGAAATGGATTGGCCAGGGCGACCCTAATGGGCCGGGCCAGTCCATTTTTACACCTTTAGACATATCCTTGGTTTAATGACGTTATTGTTAAAAATCTTAAAATATAATTATACTTTGAAACCCCATTTGATCCGTGAGATTGAATTAAACTATTTAATAAGTTTAGATCAGATTGAATTAAGGCTTATATTAGATTGGATTGAGTTTGACTTAATTAATATTATACTATGTTTAGAGAAATATGAGACTGTACTGAATTAATATTATATTTTATTTAATAAAACATAGGATTTGACTAAACATAATAATATTTTTAATTTAGTAATATTTTAAAACTAAATAATGAATTATTTTTAATTTACATATTATTAAAGTAACAACATCCAATTTTTTTTAAAATTAAATATTTTTTCAATTTTTTAATTTGTTTATTTGTTAAAATTAATTTTTTAAATGTAAAAAAATGAATATATACATGGAATTACGGTAGGCTCAACAAATTTAGGTTCTTCAATCCCGGTTTAGAGGAATTTTGATTGAAATATTCTCAGTCCCTAATAATTGAATGAAAATTAAATAACAAATTAATTAAATATTTTAATTTTTATATATTATTAAATTAATAATATTCAAAATTAATTTTAAATAAAATTACAAAATTTTATCGATTTTAAAAAAATTCAAATCTTATGATTAATTTATTTTATAAAAACCTAGAAAAAACTATAAAAAAATCTTACGTTTATATGAACAATCAATAAATTAGGGCCCTACCAGATTGGACAATGCCCCAGTGGTGCCTTTAACATGGGAATGGACTAATACCAGTCGAATCCCACATAACAAACATGTCGTGAAGATCTTTCTGTTGGACACACAAATGTAATATTTGAACATATATAAGCCCGTATTAATAACATATTTTACATTATTACTTCTCATTTCTTCTCCATTATATTTTCTTTATTTTCCACCCGGATTTTACATCAAAACTTCTCCACTACAACAGTTTTTTTTTCAACGAAAAACATTCTTACACAACCTGATATCTACCTAAAAATACACCCTAAAATCTACCCAAAAACATTTCAAAACAATTCAAATTCTCGATACACAAAAAAAAGTCTAATATATTGTAAATTTCAAAGCGAAAAAAAATATAACCCAACACATTCCATATTCCAAACAACAAAATATCCATCATAATCCATGTTGTCAACAAAATCAATACATCAATTCAGCCAACAAACTAAGCATGTTAGCCATATCTATAAATGACATCCATTTTTGTTTAGTAGAAGAATGACATATTAATTCATTTTGCCAACAATAGACTAAAGTTCAAAAACTCTTAAATTAGCAGTTTTCATACTAACAAACATGAACACAACTTTGAAAGGGGATTATAATATTAAATTAAACCCAAAACAACAACAACAAAAATGTTTGAAATTCAAACAAAACCACATGCTAGGTGGGTTGTGACATGTGATTCGGGTTAGACTTGACTTAGATGCTGGGCTTGACTTGGAGATTGGAAAGAGGAGGTATCATCTAGTGATTGGATCTGCCTTTGAAATTGTGCACATCTCTGTACAAAGAACAAAAAAAAAACCAGATACAAATGTCCGTAAAACAGAAACTTCGAGAATTATTAAAAAAAAACCCTTAAAACTACATTTGAATTTCAATAGTACATTTTTTCTAGATTGGTTAGGTTTTGAGTATGTTCTTTTGTTATGTCCTTCCTGTTTACAAGCTTGGCACACATCACTACCAGACCTTATCCCTCTAGGCATCTCACTTGGTTCCCTCAATTCTGAAGCTTTGGTATACTAGGTTGTATTTTAAGAGGTCGTGGAATAACATAAGTTGTAGCAACTTGAGGCCATCAGAATTGGTCTATAATATGATGAATCATGTTGTTGTAGGTATTGAGAAAAGATGTTCTTGTTAAGCTTGGGTGAATGTAATCACCTATTTTGTCTCTAACCGCAACCATACTAGAAAAGTGGCTTATGCTTGCCATTGCATAACTGCATGGCACCCCACTAATCGGCCATACACCGCAGTCACAAGTGAATATGCCTAACTTGGCCACATATGTCATAGTTTTCCCTAAGAGCTCATACTCCCCATTTCCTACATTTATTATTCTAAGAATTCTGCTTTCTGTACTTGCCTTCAAAACCTTATAGCTAACAGATTGTGGTATTTCTATTTTCCATCTACTACACTGCTCTTTCCTTTCCTGAAACCTTCTCATTGCAATTCTCTTGATGAATTCTGCCAAAATCAAATATGTCATAGTCCTATGATCCCCCCCCCCCCCCCCCAGCATGCTATTAAAAGACATAGCTATGTTGTTAGTGACATTATCACATTTTATGGATGGGTAAAAAGCATACCTAGACTAATGTTTAGTTTTATTTCATCTAATCAAAGTGTGACATTACTACTTACATCCCTTATGTTTACCTTAAAGTTGGTATATATATGCCTTGCACAGTACATGCATAAATAAGAATTTCAAATTTAATGTGCGTATGTAATAAATTATTAAAAAGTACATTATTTTAAAACAAAAACTATTAAAAAGTATAAGAAGAATTTAAACTTAAAACCTGATAGCAGCCTTTGGACAGTGAAGCTATAAACCTCCTAGCACCTTTTCTGCATATCACTTATGAAACATATTGGGTTGTCTACTGGATACCCAAAAAATTGCTTCAGATTCCACCAAAAACAAACACCAAGACCAACTTAGAAGTGCTTCCTCTCACAGATGCAAAATGCCAATAAATACAAACCACTATTTGTATCAAAAGCAATAACATTTAGCAACACTCCTTCTTATGGCCCCTTCAAGTTGTAACCAACAAGGCCAATGAAAGGCTTGCACCCTTCAAGAAAAAAAAAATCCTTTGTGTTAAAAGATAAGAAAAATTAGAGATGTGAAAAGAGACGGACTGACTCGTACCTATTGCGGGTTTTACCTGTTTCCATACAATTCCACCTGGCTCACCCTAACACTTTGGCTCGATCTGACACATTGAGGGCATGGGCTCGACCCTAGCCTGGACAAAAGGGTGAGCTTGGACATATATTTTAGGCCCCGTTGACCCAACAGATCGAATTGGGCTTATAGTCTAAAGCCCGTTAGACCCGCTAGATAGGGTGAGTATTGCCACCCAAAAAGAATTATCTACACCCATTTTCTAATATTATTATTTATTACTAAATATTCATAAACTAAATGAGAAAATCATTATTAAATTAAAAAGTAAAATAAAATGTAACATTATAGAATGGTGTGAACCATGAATGAATTAAATTTGTTTGATGTAATAATAAAATGTATGTAAAAGAAAAAAAAGTCATTTATTTGACATAATTAGAGTAAATGTCACTTATTCAAGTCAGCATTTAAGTTTACTTCCTTCTACTGTACATCAACGTTCAACTATTTCGTTTACTTGTACAATTTTCTTTTCTTGCCACCAGATGTATGCTTCCTTGATTGGGACGTGAGTTGGAGCAAATAGGAGAGGCACGGAAGGCTAGAACTCCATACTAGTTTACTAGTAATTATTCATTGCAAAGTGTAAATGACACCATAATTATCACACTACACATATGATCTATTGCATAACTCAACTCTAGTTTTTAATAAATGGAATAAATATTTTTATAGACAACGACAGGACAACGACAACATTGCTTCCACCAAACTCCAACCACTTAAATTAAATAATATCACTTCTCTAATTACTCCAACCACCTATTTCTTCTTTCATGCTCTTTCATTTTTCTTTTAAAAACACTAATGACAAACACTAACGACTATTTTTTAAGAGTTCTCTCTCTCACACACACACATACACACACAATGTGTATCTTCCAAGTACAACTTCATCTTCCAAATTTTGTCTACTATAAACATATTCTAAAAACCAAACACACACACACACAATGTGTATCTTCCAAGCACAACTTCATCTTCTAAATATTGTCTACTATAAACACATTCTAAAAACCAAATTTCTTGTCTACTATAAACACATTCTAAAAACCAAATTTCTTGAATTTCTACCATTTTGACACACACACACAAACACACACACACACACACACACACACCATATGTATCTTCCAAGCACAACTTCATCTTCCAAATATTGTCTACTATAAACATATTCTAAAAACCAAATTTCTTGAATTTTTACCATTTTGACATTTGAAAATTTTAAGAGTTTGTAACCAAGTATCTCAAACTTCCACTTGAGGTATTTATATTTTCTCTATTTTTTGTTACTATTTATAATATATTGTATATTCCAATAACATTTTTTAAAATATATATTCTTTTTGCAGGTCGTAATAAGGATCATCATAATACTGATGATATTGATATAAAGCATTTTGGTTCTATTTATGAACACCTAAACCGAGAATGTCGATTTCTAAACCACAATGTGTAGGAAGTAGCTGAAGTAGAGTCATTGGTATAATATCCAAAATGACTTCAGATATGTGGCAAGTGTTAGATTTGCATGAATCAGAAGACAACAATGGTACAAAGTGCAATATGCAAATAATGCAACAAGCCCTTGGTTGCAGGAGCTAGAAACGGGCCAAATCATCTGAGAAGGCATATGGACAAATGTTTAGCTAAACATGGTCCTCAAGACCCAAAACAATAACAACTTGCTAGACCTAGTGGATCTAGTGGTAAAGTATGCACATTTAGTTAATCACAAAGTAAGATGAGAATTGGCTTAGCTGTTTACATTGCTTATGCATAGTTACCTTTTAGTTTAGTTGAATATCGTAGATTTATAAAATTTATAAAAAAATTTCTTCAACATGCATATATTAACATATCTAGGAATACATGTAGATTTTATTGTCTTAAAGTTTATGATGACATGAAAAAAAACCTTGATTTCTGATTTTCTAACTTTAATGGCATTGTAAGGACCTTGATTTTATGATTGACTTATTTGATGACAAACCACACCACATTGGGGATAATTGTGTAATAGGCAGCTTAGGTTCTCATTGGCAAGCTTCCAAGCATCTCCATGACTTCAAGAGCAAAAGATATATTCACTTGACTTTACCTATTGAAGAGTTTAGGTACACACACACACATACCTCATGCATGCTTTGTTGATCTTGCATTTGTGTTGATATTGTTTATATGTGTATATCGCTTCACAATCACACTTGCACTTCATTTATAGATTTAAGTATGGTATTGTGCTGTGTTCGCACTTGCATGATGGTGTGCTTGTTTTAGCATGTTGAGTGACCATATGAGAATGTCTCATTCTTCTCTTGGTTTGATTATTTGGAGTAATGTGTCTAGTTTCAAAAGAGTGTATTTCAATAATTTAAATGTTTTTCAAAACTGACCTTTGTATGATCTTATGACCATATCTTTTTATAAAATGATTGAAAATGAGTTTTAAAAATTTCTGTCCAAAATAGACACCCATACCTTTCCAACGGTATATTATTCGTAATATTTCATGACCGTTTGGATTGGTTTTGAAATCTCCAAAGTAACCACAAAACAGGGCAACTCTGTTGTTATCTGTTTCTAACCTTTGGTCACTCAAATGACCATAACCTTTTTTAAAAACATCCAAATCATGTTTTGCAAATTGGAGTAGAAAGTAGACTTCCATACCTTTCCAACGGTATATTATACGAAAGGTTTGGATGTCATTTGGTCATATTTTGGGTCGCTCGAAGCTCTAGTTGTTGTGCTGTCAAGCGTGTATCATGGTCTAGACCGCTTTTGGGGCACATGCCTAGCCAGCGACCTAGGCAGCGGTAATGTCTTGCCGTGCCATACTGCCTGGATAGCTTTCTAGACACTTGTCTGGCCAGCGGTATGCATAACGGTCATGACGAGATTTTGTTTTCCAAGTCCAAAACGACACCGTTTTGTCTAAGGCTTTTACATATATGTTCTCTTCTTCTTCCTTGCCTCTTTAGAGCTCAAAGAATTCATTTTTAGAGTGAGAGAATCTCCATTAGAGAGAGAAAGCTTCAAGCTTTGTTTTTTACTTTCCAAACCCAAAACCCATCTCCATCTTGCATCATTCTTCACATATGAGCATGTGTGTTCTTTGTTCCATGACTAGGTAAGTAAGAACTTCATTGAACATCGTTTATTGTTCTTCTTACTCAAGATAAGGTATTTATTATTTGATTAAATACCTAGACTCTACTTTATTGCATAATTTATGAGTCTTGATAACATGATTGGGTTTGTTTGTTGATAGCTAACATTTAGGACATATTTACCTCTAGCTAATTAGGTCATATAGATTGCATTTTGATGATTACATTTAATGACCATGTCATGCTTAATGACAACTTATGTTGAAGTGGCTTTGTTTGATAACTAGATTGTAATATTACATATCTATATCTAGTTAAGTCTTTATGCATTGCATTTAGACATTATTGTTTATGTCTCATTGATTGTTTTTATTGATTGCAAAATTGCCCTTGATTATTTGTTGTGACAACTTGTGTTGGTTGGACTTTTATTGACAATTAGGTTGATTAGATTTTATCTATATCTTATTGAGTCCTTATTTGTAGGCAAATATGCATTGTTGATAACTAGGATGTTATATTGCATTATATACATCTAGTTAAGCATTTTGTGTTTGGTCTTACATATAATTGCAATTGAGCATAGTGTCATATATACACTTAGACCATATACTCTTCATTGAGTCAAATTCTTGTGGCTTCGGTGTGAAGTTGTACGAGCAAGAGAAGCCTTGCAACCAAGGGTGGCTTGGCAAGCAATTGGTTGGGTATCCACTGTAAAAGGCCCGAGGGGTAGAGTAGGAGGTGCTCACGCCAAGAGTAGTGGATCGGGGGATATCACTAGGAACTGAACCAAGAGTGGTGTGTGGTAGTGGTCATAGCCTGAGGTTGTCGAGAGTGAGAGTTCGAGTATCACTTAATGGTGTAACTTTTTACTAATATATTGGATTTCTACGATCGAATGTGGCTGACTTAACATCCCGTGGTTTTTCTCATTTGGAGGGTTTCCACATATACATCTTGTGTTATTTATATTTCCGCACTTTACACTTGATAATGTATGTTTGTTTTATTAGGTGAATTTTGAATATTGAATAATCAAGAAAAAAAATTGGCAATTAACTTGATTAAAACCTATTCACCCCCCTCTAGGTTATTAGACACATGTTTTAAAGGGTTATTAGGGAACTTTCAGGCATGATTGTATTGACATCAGATACATGGACATGTAGTAATATAATTGGATATATGTCTGTAACTTCACATTACATTAATATTGATTGGATTTTTATTGCATTTTGTATATTTGAATATCCATATACTATTGATGCCATTTATTGTTCCATTTTGAATGTTTGTAGAGAATATGTAATTACCAACAAAATTTTAAGCATAACTTTTGACAATGCTAGTGCAAATAATGGTTCCATTGATTTATTTATAAGACTTATGCATTCTTCTCATGATAGAAATTTTTTCCATATACGATGTGTTTGTCTTATTATAATTCAGAACATGGACCACAAATCTTCATGAGCACCATTGGGACGCGACTTTCACTTTTATGCAATGTCTACATGTTTTTTATGATGCTACAAATGCATGTTCAAGTGTTTATTATCCAACTCCTTGTTTTGTTTTTGAATAATTTATATAATATTAGTAGTGTATTTTCTAGATATACTGAGGATCCATATTTCAAAGATATTTATAAAATCATGAAAGATTTTTTTTTTTTGAAATATTGGTAAGAAACTCCCTCTATTTTTTTTTACTATCTTCTATAGGATAAAATTACAAGGGGTTGAAGCATTTGTTTTTAAAGTTTCTCAAAATTTAATTGTTCCATTACAAAATTATGATATTTATCAAGGTTTGATTGATCTTTATAATCGGTATGAAGCAAGATATGGTGCCAACAAAAGCACTCAATCAAATGTGGATCCAATTATTGATGATTATTCTTGGTCAGCATTACAAGGATGAGTAGCAAAAAAAGTGGATCCAGCTCTATGCGTTATGAACTATATAGATATTTAGAAACATAATTGCTTGATATTTTTACTAAGAAGAATTGAAAGTTTTGAATGTTTTGGATTGGTGGAAGCAACATCAAGATATATTTCCAATACTATTTATTTTGGCACATGATTTAGTAACCCATCCAGTTTCTATACTAGCATTAGAATTAATATTTAGTGTAGAAAATTATGTGCTAGATGATTGAATGAGTAGACTAACACCAGACATCTTTGAATGCCTTACATATTTAATAGATTGGGATGATACAATCAAAAGAGCATAACACTAAAACGATTATCTCATAGAAGATTTTCATAATTTAGATAATTAGATTATACTGGGCTGAGTAAAAAGCAAATGATTGGAAGATTTTATGGGTTCTAACCTAGTTAGGATGCATTGAAGCTTCGATGATGCAGTTCTCCCCATATTTCTAGTTTATACAATATTTATGTAATTTATTTATGAATGTTTGTATTATATTTGCTAACTAAAAAATACTAGTGATTTATATACTTTGATTAGAGACTTTATTCATTTGACTTTTGAATTTTGTAAGTATATTATTCATTTCAAATATACTTGGATTTCTAGATTCCCACTTGTGTGCTGATGAGTTGATAATAATTTCAAACGGTAAGCTTCAATAGGGTTTTAAGTGGCCGAAAAAGTTCAAGGATTGTGTTCTAGTGGATATAGACTGGCTGGATTTTCACATGGACTGTTTGAAGACCTTGTCTCAAGAAAATTTAAATTTGTTATAGAAAAAAGGAAGGGATGTCAGTGTTGTTGTAAAAGGTGGTGATACAGTTCCCTTTTTAAGTTTTTTTTTTTTCAAGTGGTCAAAGGTGTAGTTTGGATATGTAGTTGGTGCTGTATATTTTCCAGATTGTAAAGAAGGTGTTACATCAAACCTCAAGTAATGGTATAAAGCATTTTATGAGGGGTGCAGTCGATGCCATGTTTGTTGTGCAAATTATGGAAAGTTTGGGTAAGAATGTTGTTATCATGGAATGCCTAGCTAAAAGGAATGGGTGTGGGGTAAGAAAAGCTAAAGCCAAGCCTTTGTTTATGCTATTTAGGTTGAGCAAGTTAGCTCTAGAGATAGAAAATGGCATGGGGTGTTGTATTGACAGTGAATGGTCCATCTCGTTTTTGACAGTTGAAGTAGAGAGGGTGGTGGTTAGTTTTCAAAATGTTAGGGGTGATTGCTCTATAGGTGGGATAGGAGGTGGGTTGTTGGGATCCAATTGGGCTTTAGGCAAGGTGATTTTGATTGGGGATTTTTCAAGAGATTTAGAGATGCTTTTTCCTCCAACTGTTGTTGCTAATGGGAAGAAGGGGACTTTTGTGTTTTTCTATTTTTGCTTATGGAAGGCAGTAAAGAAAGAGTAATCATGGTTTGACATTGAAAATTAGAAATAATTTATTCTTAAACAATGATGGAAACAACATCTTAAGTTAAAAAAAGCCTGGATGTCCTAAGTCAGTGGTTGCCATGCATAATGCCGTGAAATTTATAAAATCATCTCCTAGTAGATTCAAGAAGTTCAAGAAATGTGTTGAGCATGAAAAAAAAATCACTCTAAGGGGCTTGTCGTATTGGATGTGCCTATTACGTAGAATTCCACATATCTAAAGTTGACAAGTTCACTCAAATTTGTCAAATCATTTCATTGGTTGGATGACGAAGATGTACACTACCTTAAGAAGACTGAAAATGGCCAAAAGAGAATTGAGCTACCTAATTTTGAGCATTGGGAGAACGCTAAGGTATTTGTCCAATTCCAGAAAAATCATTTTGGTAGGTGTTTATGGATTTGGATTGGTTTGTGATTGGATTTTGATTGGTATTTATGGATTTGGAAAGAATTGTGTTTGGATTTGATCATTGGAATTTGTTTGTGATTGAGGTTTTATGCAGAAAAATAAATCACCAACCAATTAATCGCCGACTAGTTGGCCTAAGCGTTAGGCGCCGGATCTCCGTCCGACTAGCACCTAGTGTTAGTAGAACACTATTTTAGGGAATATGTTTGCATCAAAAAAATTTCCACTCGAATGCTCTACACCAAAATTTACACTAAAGAGCATCTTTAATGAATATTCTTCCAATAAATCTTTAAAAGTTTATATAAAAATTTAACATTAGTTAAATGCATAATTAAATCTTTAAAAGAGTAGATTGTCAAGGTCATTGATATATGAGCATCTTTGGGTTTCAATTTTAAAGGCAAAAACAATGTGATGGCTTAGATTATAGCTAGGAGAGAGTTGAAAGATAATGAGAGGTTTAGAGAGCAGAAGGGTCAATAGGGCATTTCTTCGAGGTTCGTTTTGTATTAGGGGATTCTATTATTTTGATGGTAGTAGTTTCATGGAACATTGGAGGATTATGAGAGGTGAGAATACGAGGGTTGTGAGAAATGTAGTGATGAAGTTCAAACTAGTAGTTTTATTTTTTTCCAATAAACAAAGTTGAGATCTTTTGACAGTGGTGTAATCAGATCGCTTAGTGACTATTGGCTTACAAGAGGGATGCGAGTATAAGCTAAATAAGCGATATGAGGTTTGATTTCACTTTAGAACGATGAGTTGTTTTCAGATAAGCCGTGCATCAAGTCCAATTAGTGCATTGCAATTGTGGGAGAACTGGTTAAACAGAAAAAATAAATGGTTTTTTGTAACATCTATGCAACTAATGTAGAACGTGCACGAACAGAGCTTTGGGAGTTCATCCTTTGATCCCAAATCTTGCTTCCCATACTATGGTGCATATAAGGGGACTTAAATATGGTGGTTAGTCATTCAAAGAGGAAATGTGGCGAATGGAACATGTGTTCAGTTAGAAATTTCAATTCCTTCTTTTTGCATGCAAAGGTGGTTGATAGTCTTATTCATGGAATCAAGTAAACTTGGTATAATAGTAGAAAGGTGGCTTCGTGGGCACGTTTGGACAAGTTTTTGTTACCGTATATGATCCTTTCTTGGTTTCCTAAGTTGTTGTAAAAAGAACTACCGAGGAGTGTTTCGAATCATAATGCTATTATGATAGGAGAACCAAATGAGGATTGGGGTCCTTACCCTTTCGTTTCTACAACGAATGGCTTGTGGATGGAGATTTGACAAAGCAAACGATGGAAGGGTGGAATGGTTAGAAAGTGATGAGGCTAACGACTTGATATTGTCCTCCGAGCTCAAGGCTTACAAAATCCGCATTAAGAGATGGTTTCTTTCTAAGAGGATAAATTTGTTCTCTCTTAAAGATTGCAAAGACCGTATAGCCTTAGTGGATAAGAGGGCGGAGAGTGGTGGGTGGTCTAATGTTTTGAGACATGAGAGGTTGACCATCCTTTTCGAGTTGTGGAAAGGTTTTAGAAGGGAGAAGCAAAAGTAAAGAAAAAAGTCGAGGGTCAAGTGGTCAATGGAAGGGGATAAGAACACAAATTTTTCTATAATGTGGCCAATGAAAGAAGGAGAGGCAACTTTATAGGAGATATATTTATAGATGGTGTTAAAGTCACAGAGTCTCTTCTAGTTAAAAATGGGATTCTTTATTTCATCAAAGATCACTGTAAGAATGTTTCTTAGCATCGCCTGAAGATATGAGGTTTGAATCTCAAGCAATTATCTGAGGAGGAAAGAGTTTCTCTTGAGAGGCATTTTAGTAAAAAGGAACTGTGAGATGCGGTGTGTAGTTATGATGGCAACAAGGCCCTTGCCTTGGAAGGTTTCAACTTTAATTTTATTAAAGCCAATTATGAGGTTATTCAAAAGGATTTTTTTAGATTCATTCATGAGTTTCATAGTGATTGCTCTATAGTCAATGAGTTGAATAACATGTTCATAACACTTATTCCTAAATGTGATAGGCCGGAGACGATGAGAGATTTTAGACCCATTTAGCTTTGTTGGATCCATGTACAAGGTGCTAGCTAAGGTGTTGTTAACACGATTACAGAATGTCATGGACATGATCATTGGAGAAACGCATATGTTGTATGTTAAAAATCGTCAAATTTTGAATAGCATCGTAATAGCAAAAGAGATTATTCATAAGTGGAGGATGGACAAAGTAAAGGGTCTTCTTGTCAAGTTGGACTTTGAGAAAGCATATGATAGTGTGGGCCATGATTTTTTGGATTCGATAATGAAAGACACGAGTTTTGGGGAGAAATTAAGGAGATGGATGAGAAGTTGCATCTCTTTCCTGATGCTATCGGTCTTGGTGAATGGTAACCTAACGTCCCAATTTAGCTTAGAGAGGGCCTTCGTCAAAGTGATCCTTTATCCCTTTTCCGCTTTAACATTTATACAGAAGGTTTAAGTAGTTTATTTAGGAAGGCTTTCGATTTGGGTTTGGTGAAAGGGGCGTCGTTTAGTGACAATTCGGTTCACGTCTCTCATTTTCAATTTACCGATGAAATTATCAATTTCCACAAGCCGAATATGAGTACTTTTGCAATTCTAAGAGGATATTAAAGGGTTTTGAGATGGCAGCCCACTTGAAAATTAATTTCCAAAAATCTTATGTGGATAAAGTGGGTAAAAAGGTGATAACGGAAAAACCTTGGGCACATGCTTTTAGCCTTTAGGTGCAAAAAAACGTCATCACAATCACGTATCTTGGTTTACCTCTAAAAGTTAGGCCTTGTGCTAAAGCTTTTTGAAATCTTGTTTTGCTTCGTATCGAAAATCAATTGGCCCTGTAGAAGAGGAAGTTCTTAAATAAAGGTGGGAGATTGATCTTTATCGTAGCCATTTTTTTTAGTATCTCTACCTATTTTATGTCGAGCAATCAATGATTTAAATGTGCGAAAAAAAAACACGTTAAATTGATTTACTTGAGAAACCTTCAAACTAGGCAAAACTCATGGCCTAGCCACCTAACCACTCATGTAATGATGTTTACAATCTAGGTTGATCTCTAGTCATGCCATTCTCGGAACATAACACACCATGGGCATTTTATAGTGATTCCAGACCAATTGCTTGTGCACTAACACTCTTAGTCACAAGACTTGACTCAATGAAGAGATTAAGTAACCTAAGTGAATATATGAATATATGAAAATATTCTAATATGCAAATAATGCTAGACAATACTAAATGCTTATCAAGATATTTATGATGGCAATCAAACAATCCTAGATATCAATATGTCTATATGAAGATTCATAAAGACCTAACTAGATAAAGATATGTAAGTCTAAAACCTAGTCACCAAACAAAACCTGATACACACAAATTGTCACAAAATATAACAAAGACAATAAATTTGTAATCAAGAAATGCACTCAATGAAGAACCATTCTCAGTCAACCAACAAAGACTCCAACATATTCAAAATAAGCTTAAGAAAATAGTCATGCATTTAATCAACACAATATATGCTAATCCTAGTCGAAAATGAACAATAATGGAAAAAATGAGTTCTAGTGCATGTTCAACTTACCAAGTTATAGAACATAAGAAGACCCATGAAGAATTAATGCTTGAATGATGCTAGATGTACATAGGATTTGAGATTGGTTAAGTAAAAATGGATTCTTAGGAGTGTCTCTCTTGAAAATCAATTTGTCTATCTAATGATTGATTTTCGACTCTTAAAAATGAAGTGTAGAGAAGATGGGGTATATATACCAACCTTAAGTGAAACTACTACGTTTTGAAAGGTTTTACAAAAATCTGGGCAAAAATTCATTGTACAATGTTGTACGTAGAGTGCTTGTACAACGTGGACTTATTGGAATATAAGTCCATGCAAAAAGTGCCATTCGTACATCGATATGTACGGTTCATACAGTGATAGGCACTATTCATACAGCCCTTGATCAGCCCCTGTACAGTGCTAACTTATTGGAATATGCGTGACAACGCAACAACTCAAGATTCGAGTGCCCCAAACATGACCAAACAATATCAAAACCTTTCGTATGATATACCGTTAGAAAGGTATAGATGCCTAGTTTATACTCCTTTGAACGAGTTAAGGTTTTGATGTCTATATAAAGAGATATGATCATTTGAATTACCAAAGGTCAAATTCGGACAACAACAGAGTTTCCATGTTTTAGCAGTCTCTTTAGGGATTTCAAAACCAATCCAAACGTTCATGAAATATTACAAATATTATATCGTTGGAAAGCTAAGGGTGTCTAGTTTGTCAAAAATATTTCAAAACTTAACTTGAATCTTTATATAAAATTTTATCGTCATAAGACCATACAAATGTCAGTTTTGAAAAACATTTAAATTGTTGAAAACCAATCTTTTGAAACTAGACACATTACTCCAAATAACCAAACCATATCTAACATACATCAAACACATGCATATAATAAGGTATCACATGATAAAATGCAATGCATGATCACACAAATCAAATATGTGAGTGTGTTAGTATGTTAACCAAATTGTGAAGAAACGTCGCGAATGAACACCACATAATCTAATGATGTAACAAGCCTAGAAATCAATCTAAATGTTTAATGCATGAACATATAATCAATATGTGTGAGTTAAGTGTTGCATAATGATACAAGGGCACATATGAATGGATTGTGTGTGTGTGCAACTAATCTCTTTAAGAATTAAAGTCAAGTAAGCTACCTCTTGAAACTCTTGATCTTGAAGTCACGGAGATGCTTTGAAGCTTGCCTTTGATGGTCACCAAGAAGACCTAAGCTACCTATTACACAATCATCTTCAAATGTAGTTTGTCATGAAATAAGCCAATCATAAATAACGAGGCCCTTACTGTTGGGGTTTATGCCCTAAAGATGAAATTTGTAAATGGATTTAATAAATAAATAAAAGGAAAAGTTCAATTCATTCTTGTTGTGTTGTTTATTTTATAACTTATGCATATATTTAACATCCAAGATTACCAGATGTAATCTCAAACTTTGTTTATGAGTGTCATACATGGATGGATACAGTAAGAGACGTGCAATCTAAAGAGTCCATAGATATCAAATAAAGTTGGATACTTTATTTGTGGTTAATCTATAGCTGCGGTCTATTTCGTAATATACGATGATTCTATCCTGAATCATTCATATGAGATATGGGAATGGAGGCACCTTGTATGATGTGATCATATAGGACTGGATCATGATCTATATAAATCTCTCACCAAGATCCGTTTACCGATGAGATTCATATATATCAACTAATGATAGCTATATGTGGGTGATCTTAATCCTGAGTGTCTTATCGATTCCTTCAGGTTAGATCGTGGTCTTTGATATACCATGGGTGAGGTCGGATACAGTTTTCGATCAATATGCTTCGTATGTTGGGATTGCGGGTTGGCTTATGGCTGGGAAGGTTTGTACACAATAGTGGAATCCACTCATTCTTGTGAGAAGTATATGGTAGTTCTCTTAAGGGTTGATTTGCGGCTTGGACAGTATGAGCGCTCTCCTAATTCCGTGAGGAAATAGGATTTATTGTCCATTAGAGAATCAACGGTACTTAAAGGATATATGTAATTAGAGGGGTATAACGAACATTATGACCCAGCTCTAATTATGAACTATTGTGGATGATCACACCATATGTAATAGCTATATCGATGGACACCGAGTTGTATCGGTCTGTGTAAAAGCATCTGCAGTTGAGAGAGTGCAGCTTCGGGTTTTTAGTAGAATAACACCGGAGTTAATAATCAAGGAATATTAATTAAATAGTTTAATTAATGATTCCGAGAATTATTGGAGCTCAAAATACTGTGGATCCATTAGGTCCCCTTACTAGCCCGATCGATTTAGGTAACAGGGGTCACGGTTAATTAATTGGATTGTCCAACTGATTGTGTTATGAAAGTGACACGTGTTTAATTCGGAAATTAATTGAATAATGAGATTATTTAATTAATAAACATTAATGATTATATAAATTAAGTAATTAGATTATTTAATTGATTAATTAATCATTAGTTGGAGGATGTTGATTGATATTTAATTTTTAAAGATAAAATAATTTGATTATTTTATTTTTATTAAATTAGATATTTATTTTTTAATTTAAAGAGTTTGAATTCAAAAAAAATTAATTAATATCTTTAAAGATATGAGAGATCTTAAAAGATTTAAATTGATTAGTTTTATCAATATATATATAATTTAAAAAGAAGATAAAACAATGCACATATATCATTGTTTGTATAGGATACAAACACACGTGTGCTTGAATCAATAATAAAAAGAGAAACAACAAAATAGAATTTGCATGTGATGCAAATTGGTACACGTGCACCACTTATAATAAAAGGAATTTGCATATGATGCAAATAGATGGTTCACGCCACACCTAAATATCAACACATCATCAATTCAAAAAGTTTTTTTTAAGGGTTTGCATGGGATCAATTAGCTGATACACACATCAACTAATTGTTTTTTAGCTTCGTGTGCGAGAGACGCATATGTGTGATATTGTCCAAGTGCTGTGTACTAATATTGAAGAAAGAGTTTCTTCAAGGTTTCTTTCTACATCCTCCATTTAAGTTCCTGAGATCGTGATGCGCCCTCACGCAGTTACCAGTCCCGGGAAATAGCGAGGAAGATCGAGTGGTTCAGACAGTAGCACATCGTAAAGTGAAGGAGTCTCCAAACGTTGGTAAGATTGGTTCAGACATGAGCATATCGTAAAGTGAATGAGCCTCCAAACGTTGGTATGATTTTCTTCTCTTTATATTGATTACATTTTTCTGTGTTTACATATTGTATGTGTTAGTTTCGAAAATAATTATGATCCAAAGTTCACTGGTCCCAGATACAGATTATGATATGTATAAAATTTTAAAACCTTACTTTCGCTGCGTGACCGTTGAACGGGGTTCCAACACTTACAGGGCTTAAAAATAGGGAGTATAGTGGATAAAAATAAGAGTTTATTGGCTAAATGGGTGTGGCAGTTTGGTAACAAGGAAACCTATTTGTGATGGAGAGTTATTTGTGTGACGTGTGAGATTCTGAGTGACAATTTATTTTGGGACTGGAATTGTGCAAAATCTGTCTCCTTCTTTGATAAGGCGGTGATAAATCTTTTTGAAAATGGCTCTAGCACAGATAAAGTTCTTAAGAAAGGGTTGAAGGTAATTGTTGGTAATGGAATAAGGGCGAGCTTTTGGAACTACTCTTATAGGGACAAAATACTTATGAAGGCTTCTTGCCCTAGAATTGTCGCGTTGGCTTTGAACAAAAGCGACACAATTGATGATTATGGGAGTTGACAAGGGCGTACATGGGTTTGGGTGGTGCTCTTGAGGAGACCCGTATTCGATTGGGAGAAGGATGGAAGATATTTTTAAGCTTACTAGAATGTATTAAAATTCGTAGAACGATTCTAAAATTCCTTGCTTGATCTTTTTGTTCTGATGGTAAATTCTTGATGGGATCTTTTCTAGATGTTTGGAAGACTCTATTACGACTACTTCTTTGGATCACAAGTTTATTTGATAAGGAATTTACCCTTTCAAGATCGAGATATTTGTGTGGCAACTCCTAAGAGGTAGAATTACGGTTCGTCAGCTTACGTAAAAGTTTAAGTATGGTCCAACTTCTTCCTTGGATTGTTCGCTTTGTAATTCAGATGTGGAATCGATTAACCTTTTTTTTTTCCATTTCCACTGGACGCGAGAGTTGTGGTATCGATGCATGGACTTGTGGAAAGTGTATTGTTGTGTGAATAAGTCTTAGAAAGAGTGGGCATGAGGTTGGTTAGGCTTTTGTTCGATGGCTAAATATGGTAAAGCTTGGCATTTTTGTTCTTTCTTTGGTTTGGATTGCTTGAGAGGTAAGAAATCATTTGGTGTTCAAAGGTAAATCGACAATGGTCTCTTAAGCTACTGATATGGAGAAATTTAGCGTGGTTTGGCGATTCAAACGTCAAGGGAAAGGTGTGACGGATTCCATTACTTCTATACTGTAAAACTTGAAGGATTGGCTTTTAGAGTCGAAACCGATAACGTGTGCCAAAGTTGGTGACTGGTCCTCACTTCTTTTGGTGGCACGAAGTTCAGCGTTGATGGATCAGCTAGGAGTAATCCTAGTAGCACGAGTATATTAGGTGTCTTGAGAGATTTTTCAATCAAGGTTTTGGGCCTCTTTTCCTTGCATGTGGGGACTCTGGATTCCAACTCGGCAAAAATTCTGGCATTTCATAAAGTATATGCTTTGTGCTCTAATACGACTGCTCTAGTTGGGAAAGAGATCCACTTTAGTCAGTGACTCGATAGTGGCGGTGTCATAGGTGAACAGTGCTGAAGTTGGAAGCTTGAAACATGACAGTTCCATCTATGACACTTGAAGTTTCTTGAGTTTTTTTCGTAACACTTCGGTCGCTTAAAATTCGAGGACTAGCAACTATTTTACTGATATGTTGGCTAATAAGGGGTCGGGGATGAATGAGGACACTCTTGTTTGAGGTGATTTGTTGTTTGTTGGTTTGGCCTGGCGTTTTTGGTGTTTGTTTTTACTGGATTGTTGGTGCAGCTCAAGTGTTAGCGGTTTTCTTAGTGTTGGTTCAATTTTGATGGTCAACTAGTTTTTGTAGCTTTTGGGCTTGTTTTTTTGCTGTTTTTTATGTGCTTTCTTGTTTTCTTTTTTGTATTTGTTTAGGATGGATGGTTTTGGGCTTTTGTTTTTGCTTTGCGGTTCGAGCTTTTTTTTTTCTTGGGCATCTTTAAGGCTAAGCGACTGGTTTACCTGTTGTAGCATTATGGCTTTTGAAAATAAATGATGTGTCTAAACTAACCTAGATGATGGGTGAATAGGTTTTAATCGATTGATTACCAATTTTTGATTAATCAATATTAAAAAAACTACCCCATAATAGCAAGCATTCAAATGACAATTACATACGGAAAACAATAAAAACACATGAAATGTTTTACGTGAGAAAACCTCCAATTGGGCAAAACTCACAGTCTATCCTTTTAGCCATATACGGTCCTCAAAATCCCCTATTTAAATGAAATTTTACAACCTAGATTGACCTCAAGTCACATCATTCTTGGTCACTAACCCTTTCACTATACCCAACAGGTCTTTAATAGTGATCCTAGACCTACTGCCTTGTGCACTAATCCACTTAGTTACAATACTTAACAATCAATGAAGAGATTAAGCAACCTATGTGAATATATAAAAATATTCTAACATGCAATTAATGATAGGTTACACTAAATGCTTATCTAGGAATATCAAGATGGCAACAAACAATCAATCAATCATAGATATCAATATCTAAATGCAAAAATAATTAGATTTAGCTAGAGAGCAAAATGATCCTAAATGCTAGCTATCAATGAACAAGAAAACTAAACCAATAAGCAAAACCACAAACGTAATCTAAACATGCTTAATCAAAAGAACATGCAATTAATCAACAAAATAATTGCTAACCCTAGGCAAAGATGAACAAACAAAAAAGATATAAGTTCTAGAACATGTTCAACTTACCAAGATATAAAAGCATGAAGACCTATGAGAAGATGGTGCATGAGAGATGCTAGATGCACATGAGGTTTGTGTTTGGTTAAGTAAATATCAAGTTTTGGAGCTCTCTCTCTCTTGGAGTTAATTTCTCTCACTAAAAATATGATTTTTTAGAGCTCTTAGCGGAATTGAGGAAGAAGAATATGTATTTATATAGGAAAACACAAGTTACTGGTGAAAAGACAAAATTGCCCTTAATTGGCCATTCGGCAGTCAAGTTCGGTTGTTAGGAAGACCGCCATTCCAACCGCTGTATGATCACAACAGATCAGATGTGATTCGACGGTCACATTCTACGGTTAGACTGACTGCCGATTCAACCGCAAATGAGGATAGAATCACCAGGTATGATTCAGTGGTAAGAACGACGGTTATCCAGGCCACCGATTCATTCACAAAATGAAGACAGAATCTCTGTCTTCAAACGGCGGTCTCATTCGGTGGTCAGCCTGACCGACTGATTCCCAACAGGGGGAATCCTCACCAGTTGATCAATATGCTAAAATAAAGCACTTCATCGTGCATGCACAGACATTTTCGATCAACAAATGGAAAATGAAATGCATAGAACACAACCACACTTAGAACTAACACCAAGGTGTATGTGTGAGAAGTGTAAAGAAGAACACACATATAAAAGATTGAAGCACAAATGCAAGGCGTGTAAGGCATACATGAGAGTGTGTGTGTGCAACTAGTCTCTTCAAAGAAGGTTAAGCAATTGATATGCTCATGAGCTTGGGGATGCCATCGTAGTTTGATCACGAACATTGATGCCTAATCTACCCTTACAAGCAAATCCCCAATGTGGTTTGTCAATAAAATGAGCCAATCAAAATATGAGAAACTTACAACTTTGTTTGGTTTTTGAATAAATCTCTATATTCCAAAAAAAAAAAAGCAAATTAAATAATTTAAGTATGTATATTAATATTGATGATATTTTAAAGATTTTGACGAGATCTTTCCAATTATATAATTTTTTGAATTAATATTTTTATAATTAAGAATGAGAAGGTTAAATTAGGAATCTAAAAAAAAACATAAAACATTGATGTGATATTATAGATAAATAATAAGTAAAAATCGTTGTTGATGAACAGTGCCACATCAAATTTGGTGTGGCATTATTTATGAATACCGATTTTTCTCCTTGGAACTTGCAATTTGCCATTGGAGTTGGCCTAATAAATTGAACGAAGAGGAGTTGTAAGAAGTTGAGTCTTGAAACCAATCAAAGAGAAGAGTTTTGAAAGATGATGCATGGACATCGTTCTTAGATTTTCAAGGGAAAATTGTACAAACTTCCCATGAGGTTTTGCAATATTTTACTAAGTAATAACTTTTATCAAAATGACACAAACTTCCCTTTGATTGAGTTGACTGTTGTTAGAGAACCGTCTTTACTGAAGCTGAGTATAACTTTTGTATAAAATGACCAAAATAACCTTCATGTTAGTTTATGTGGTAGTTCATAATTAATGTGTTTTTAATAAACATGATAATGACATTTTTTAAAGAGATCAAAAAAAAAAAAACTCTATCTTAAATCAATTATATAAAAAAAAAAATTAAAAAGAAATGGAGAAAAAAAAAGAGAAAGCTTGAAGAGATTCTGGAAATTTCCAAATCTATTTTCTTGGTTTTTTTGTGTGTGGAAATGATGAGATTTAATAATAATTAAAAAAAAAACAAATTTAAACACAGAACACCCAAATCCCATCTTCATCATCGTCATCTACCCATCATATCTTCTCTAATACTCTAACCCTAACCTAAACTCAACACCAAACCCTAGCGACCACCGTCATTTAAAACCCACTGAAAAATCATATCAACCGCCACTCTCGATCTCCTCTCGCTGCCGATCTCCTTCTCTTTCTCTTACAACCTCTCTCCTCCCTCTTATTTCCTTTAATAGAGTGGTGGCTATCGCTGTGAGGTTGAGAGGATAGGCGTTTTACGGCGGCCACTGTGGGTTGTGTTTTGGTTTTGGTTTTGGTGGAGAGACAAAGAGGTTGGGTTTGGATTAGCGGTGGTTGTTGGTGGCGTGGTTAGATTTGAGGGTTACGGTTTGGTGATTGAAATAGATGGTGGTGGGTTTTGGTTTAGAATAAGGTGGTTTCTGGATTTCGATATTGATTTGGAAAAAAAGTTTACGTTTTTTTTTTTCAAATTTTTTTGTTTGGATTATGGTGTTATTTTTGGAGGGATTCTCGTGTTAAGAAAATTAAAAACAGAAAGTTCAATTTGAATGAAGAAGAGTTTTTTTTTTTAACAAATGGATGTATTTTTTTTCTCGCAGATCGAAGAAAAGAAAACAATTGATTGAATTATGAAGCATTATTCTATTTGGATTTTTGAAATTAATTTTTAGAAGTTTTGGGTAAATTTTATAATTTTATTTGGATTGATTTGTAGTTATAGATATTTAATCGGGGTTGTTTTGTAATTTAGTATAAGTTTAATTACTATTATTGTTGAAATGCCATTTTTACCCCTGGACGGTTAATCAACCTTTAGGACAAAATTTGAATATTTTGGTAAAACTTACTGTTAATTGCAATATTGCATAAACTTATGGGAAAGTTGGTGTAATTTTTCCAATTTTTTTCAAATTTAATTGGATCTCTCATAGGCCATATCCTATTTTGTCCTGCGGGTTACAAGTTACAACAACAATAATTCCAGAATCTTCTCATACTTTTTGAGCTTTTGGCAGATTTAAACTTTGAGTTTGTTATTCGTTCTAAAGCAAAACAAAAAGTATAGGATTATAGGTGGGTGGGTTAATTAGATGTACTAATTTAGATCTCACTTCCACTCATTCTCAGTGTCTCCAATAAAGCAAGTTTGTGAATGAGTACAACAGTTTTGGCTCTCACGAAACGTGTCCACGTGCTACATTTCACAAACACCGCGTTGTCGCGTACCCTTGTAGCTTGTACAATAATAATATAATCGAAATTAATATATGAAAAGCAACGAATATTCTAGTAATTTCGAGATTGACTCTGTCATTAGTCTCTTATCACAATTTCAAAACAAAAACAAAAACAATGTCCCTATCCATGTCTGAATCTAATCTATAAAATATTCAACTTCAACCTGCACACAGACAATTAGCAGATTGTAAAAGTCTTCCTGTGTACTCGTTGTGTTACCCGCAAAAGGACACCAAACCAAAAACATTCTGTGTGAGACTGTGTTGTCTATATACTCATAGCAGCTAACACTCTTGTTCGCTAAGCATGCAAAACATCCAACTTTGGTGCCGCTGTTACACTCTCACTAGGTTCGTTTTATTTCTTCTCAGTTTCTGGTTATTGTTCTAATTACTCTGCTGTCTTTACTTTTTTTTTTTTTTAATATCATTATTTTTGTGTTGAGACTTGAGGGTTCTCAGTTATGTTGACTGAAAAAAAAAATGAAAAAAATTGCCTTTACTTTTCGTGCATAGTTACTCTGGAATTCATTCGTGGGTTTTATTGGGTATTTTGTTATTTGAGTTGATACTTATGGTGATTCGGAGGTTTAATTTGTGCGTTTGTGTTATTTTCAGTGACTTTGTGTAAAATGTTGGTTCTAAGCATGAATTCGAAAAGACAACGACGCCCTAATGTTAGGTTAGGGGAAATTGGGGATGCATCTGCAGCTTTTGCATGTAGGTTTTCTCGAAGATCTAATGGGAATTTGGGACCAAAGAGATGGAAACACGAATTCGTGAACCCTAACATTAATCAAGATAATCCCAATTTTGGGTTTTCCAAGCAAAAGTCTCCTGAGTTTATAGTTATGGACCCTAGTGTGTCACCAAAGATTTCAGCTGATATGCAACAGAACAGGGAGAATAAGAATCCGAATTCTGCCAAAATGGCTTCTGAAATGTTGAGTTTGGGAAATATCGATATGAGTAAATCGGAATTGAATTTTGGTAACGTAACAAGAAAGACTAGGGACATGAAGCGTAGGAGCCGGAGTATAAGAGCCAAAAATAGTGTATTGAGTGGTGCTTGGAATTCCAAACTTAGTCCTCAGTTTAGCAGCGAAGATGGAAATGAGTATGTTGAGAAGGAGTTTGGTGGATTCACATCGAATACTTGTGATGATTATTACCCTGGGAATGATTTTAAGGACTTATCAGATCATGAAACACTGGCTACAAGCAAAGAGGGTTGTGAGTATGATGTGGATGATACCACTTGTGATGTGTGGCAACAATGCAATTCGAATGACTCTTGGAAGGAAGATGCTTGTTGTGAAGGGAACAATGCATTTCCGAAATCTGGTGTCGAGTGGGATGAGACTAGACATGGAGGCAGTCATGTAAATACCGTTAGCAGATGGCTGGAGGATCTAGGGTTTGGCAAGTATGCTAGTGTATTTGAAACGCATGAAGTGGATGAGGAAACCTTGCCGCTCCTTACCCTTGAGGATCTCAGAGAGATGGGTGTGTTTGCTGTGGGACCTCGAAGGAAGTTGTACACTGCAATACAACAACTTAGAGGAGAAGGTATTCAATCTGCTTGAAAACTTCCAAGGATATAGACGAGACGATGTGATGTTTCTCTTCTTACTCTCACCAGCTCGTTTGTGCAGGAAAAAAGTCACCGATGTATGTAGCTTTTTGCAACCGCTAACATGTTTCATCTTTTCTCTTTTTGTTAGTTTATAAATGAGATAAGATAAGCATACACCTTTGTATCTGAAAGATCTTTCTTCAGGTCTTTTTGTCCCTAACAATCCACCAACCATGTGAAATTTAGAAGACACTGCAGATTTTGTTGGTGACTTGTTGAGATAAATCTTAGGCATCCTAGTGTCGGTAACATTTAGTTTGTCTCTTCAGAATGCATATCACTTTTATAATACTTCTCTCTTATGTGAAAATAATCTTTTCTTTTATGGTTTTGCATGGAATGATTTGTGAAACAGTTATTTGATACTGTCTGGTCCTGTTCCCTGTGGCATGTAAGGCCACTTCTTTGACAACCTCCATATCGATGATATTCAGTGCATTCAACAACTTCCATTGCCATGATAAGGTACTTTGTTATTCTAAATAAGTAATGAACTATGGTCAGACATATTGGGTATATCAAGGTGTTGTCTGCATTTCGTAGTTTGATAAACAATAGTGATATCCTGAGAATGCCCTGTAAGAATTTTAAAGAGTAGTTAAAGAATGCAGTACTATATGAAGATTTAGACTCGACTTTTTGTATTGCTACAAATATACAAGTAAAGTGGGCAATTTGATTCAAGATAAAGAGAGAAGTTACAAAGCAATTCAGGATTCAAAAAACATGATATAAAAGAATTACAAGAGTGAAGAGTGTAAATAGATCTGAAGTGTTGTAAGTCTGTAATTACTCTTTTGAATTCTAAGTCTTCGGATAACTCTGCCTTGTCTCTTACATGCATACTTAATGATGTCTGTTTGTGATTCAAAATCAATAATATTTTTTGAATTCTCCTGTTCTGTTATTCGATTTAGCTGAATCCGTCCTGCATTATATCTTTTCTGGAAGCATATTGGTTTAGGTACTTGTGTTTTGTGAAGAAACAGTCCCTCTGGCAATTGCAATGGTGCTCTCAGAAGGCAAACCCGAAACAACCCACGGTTCCCTGTTTTCTGTTTTCATACCGTCCTCGTACTATTTTATGTAACCCCTCTTCTTGAGAGCTAAATTAGCAAACTAGTATGGTTTTGGTATGCCTCTACTCTGAATTGCTTTACTTATGAATGTATATATAGACAATGTGAAGGTCAACGATTCCACCGTTCCATATTGAATGGAGCTGCATGTTACTTATAAGATGTTTGGCATCGGTTGTATATTCAGTTATATGCTTGGGAAATCTGAGTTGAATTTCAACAGAATTTTATATTTTGATCTCCCACAGTTGAAGAGTTGAAGATTATGATTAAAGTGATTTTACTTTTATTCTTTGTCAATCATATAACTGGTGCTTCTGATAACTTTGATTTGTATTTTTTGTGAGTTGTGTAATTAATATGATACAAAACGCCTCTGTAAAAGCTAGCATTTTGATTGAGTTGAAGAAGGAAATGTGATCCAACAAAATCTGTACAAAAACATTACAAGGATGTCCTTGGTGATCATTCGTAAATTATTTTGAAATATTAGGATTGAATTTGTACTTGCAGTATTCAAGAATTGTATCCGTGGTATTTGTAAAACACCCATCTGGATTCTGGACCTGGTAGGTAGCAATATAGTTCATGCCATACTGTTGTACAAATGATTACTTGAATGAGTAACAAAACATTCATATTAGGAGGCAAGTTTTATTGCATGAATAACAAAATATACGTATTATAAAGCAAGTTTTATGTAGAACAATCGAGATAATAATTTCACGTTGTAACATATATAGTGTGGTGTGTAAGGATAAAACAGTAGGTTGAAACAACATTGTTGTAACGTATAATAACTTATTTTATAACGATAACAAAATGTTGTATAATGAAACAATTTTTCATAAAATGTTTTAATTAAATCAATTTGGCAATGCAAATTCTAGTGTAGAATGTAATGATAAGTTGTACCTTGTAACAATTTTGTTGTAGAATATAACAAGTAATCAATAGAATATATGTAATATGTAATATATGTACTATGTAATAGGTTTTGAAATCGGCCTTCAATAGGTGTCGAAATCGTAGAAAGTTGTGTAAGTGGATGAACATTTTGGAAAATAACACTTTTTTATGTTAAATTTAGAAAGTATTGATAGTTTAATAAGTTAAATTTAAATGATATAAATGATTAAAATATCTTCATCTCCTTTATCTCCTTCTTCTATTTGTGATACTTTTAGGTTTTTCTCCCTTCAAAAACCTCCATTGGAGTTCGAAATCTGTCTCCAATTGGAGCTCGAACAAACTTTCAATAGAGGTCTCGATGAAAAAGATGACCAAAAACGTTTTATAATTTTTTTTAATTTTTGTCTAATAAATCTTGAAAATTGCAAATATACATGATAAGTCTTAGAAATATCAAAATAAGTCCCGGAAATATAAGATAGGTCTCGAAAACACCAAAATAAGTCTGGAAAACATAAAAACAAGTCGTAGAAATATAAAATAACACAAGACTTATTTTTACGTGCGTTTTAAGAGAATTTTTATTAGATCCACATGTTAGGTTTTATTAAAACTTAAGTTAATAAGTTGTTGATAATCTTAAAACCCACTCTTTAAAGAGTCTATTAAATTTTCAAACTCATGTTGTAATTGTGAAGTTTATAGTAACACGATCATGGTCTAACAAATTTTATGTGATTCTAACAAATTTTACAATAAAGCTGTAGATTGAAACAAAGCAATCAAATCGTTATTATTTAGAATTCAAAGTTCTTATAAATTTAGAATTCAAAGTTCTTAACCTGGAAATAGAGAGAGTATCACTTTTGAAGCATGGCAGAGAAAGCAGCAAAATTAATTCTTTATTGAATCTGTAAGTTGACACTTCATTTAGGATTCAAAATTGAAAATAAAGATGAAAGAAGGCAATTTGCACATAATATTTTTATTCATCCATATTTTAATGAAACTTTTTTATTTTTAAAATACCCTTACATTTAATTACTTAAAATACATGGTTTTATAATTAAAAATTAAATTTACTCCCTACAACCATAATTAGTTGAACACCCGATCAAAATAAACTCTAATAATATATACTTAATCAAACCCAAAATCAATTAGTAAATATAATTTTTTTTTTCACGTATGGTCAATGAATAGATGAATAAAAAATTGATTTCATGGATTCCAAATGCATTTAGGTATGTTTATTTTCATTTTTGATTATTGTTTTGTGATTGAATAAAAAATTTATTGCAGTTGTAGTCTTGTAGAACTTTTTTTTAAAAGTAGTTATAGAACTCGATCAAGTTTATACAGTTCTCAAACACAATTCGCTCACTCACTTTACTTTAATTCAACTACAAATTATTATTAACTTAATTGATTTGTAAACCAAACAACTTTGTGGATTGATTTTAAAAAAACCAATTTTTTTTAAAGATAGAAGAAGCTACATATTGGTTTTTTGTTTAATTATTATTTTTGCGGTTTTCTACGACGATGATTAAGTGTGTAAACCATTATGATTTCATGGTTTTTTTTAGATAATTCGATACATTGATTCCGCAAGTAACAATATAAAAAACATAATTAGTTTTAGAGTTGAATTTGTATTTTATTTTTGCCCAAGTAAAATCTTAGTTGTAGAGTTTTATTTGAATACGAAGAGACTATACGTATGTTTATTTATTTATTTATTTTGAAAGAATAAACTGTACGTATAAGAATTTTATTTGTTTTACGGTGGTGGAAGCAAATGAAAAGAAATTGATATAATGGGAAAATATATATTTTTAATTTTTTTATAAAAAAAATACTTAAAGGAAAGTTTTGGTATTTTAAAGGGTGTAGAAAGTAAAATTAATATTTTCGATTTTTTAAATTTGGTGTAGGAAAATATTTTATGGGTGACAATATAGAGCAGGCTCAAAAAATTATTGACACTTTTTTTTTGGGGGGTGGGTGGTGTTGTGCAAATATCATCTCTTTACTAATATATGTTTAAAATCACTTTACTAATGTATGTTTAAGAGACACCATTTAACATGGTCAGAAGAAAATATCCCGAAATATTAAAACAAAGAGAAATTTGTTGTTTTCTAAGTCAGAGAAAAGTAAGAGTGAAACCGATGGGAAGCTAATCGACGACGAAGTGACTGGAACGAGAGTACACGAGAACAACTGCGATTGACAAAAGTAAGATCAATTTGTCTTTTTCCTAGTTTTTCTTGTTGATAACTTGCATTGCTTGTTAGACTTGAGTTTTGTTGATTGAAATTGTAGATTATGGTTAAAATAGAGATCTGAAAATGGTTATGGTTTAGGTTAGGGTTTGAAATTTGGTTAAATATCTGTTGAAGAAGATAAAATTCTGGGTTACCGAGACTTTGAGAATTGAGTTTTTTTTTTGTAGTTGAGTCGAGTTTTTTGTTGTTGTGAAAATTAGGTTTTGGTACGTCGAATTTTTTTTTATAAGGGTTCGAGCTTTTTTGAAATGGATCGAGTTTTTTTTAAAACGATCGAGTTTTTTTTATCATGGGATCGAGTTTTTTTGTCATGGGATCGAGTTTTTTTGTAATTAGACTGAGCTTTTTTTACATTGGATAGAGCTTTTTTGTTATAGGATCGAGCATTTTTTTTTCATAGGATTGAATTTTTTTTTAAAGGGTCGAGTTTTTTTGTCTTGGGATAGAGCTTATTTTTTATAGGACTGAGTTTTTTTTTTACATTGGATTGAGCTTTTTTTTAATTGGACCGAACTTTTTTTACATTGGATCGAGCTTTTTTGTTATGGGATCGAACATTTTTGTCATAGGATCGAGCTTTTTTTTAAAGGGTCGAGCTTATTTTTTTTAGGACCGAGCAGTTTTTACATTGGATCGAGACTTATAATTTTGGTTCCGAGCTTTTTTTCTGTTTAATGATGTTGTATTTCTGTCACACTGCAGATGAGAAATAGGTTGAAAAATTTGCTTAAAACTCCACAAGGAGACTGGTACGAGGGCAAATTGACTCGACACGACCATTTTGACGCCCTTTCTCATATAGACGACGCGTTGAACCGGGTCCCTGCAGAATTTGCAGATGAAGATCGGCGTCGGTTCATGGTATCATGTTTCGGGCATTTTCTGACGATGTATCAGGAGATAAAGTTTTCGGGTGGTGTTATCCATCGGTTGCTTTTGAGGGAGGTGCATCATAACGGCCCAACAGATGAGATGCAGTTCATGTTAGGGAACCAATCAGTGAGGTTTTCGAAGGTGAGATTTTACCTGATCACAGGATTACGGTTTGGAGTTGTACCAGACACGACCGGGTATACAGAAGTGGAGAATGACATACATCAACGGTACTTTCTTAGAGCCGATGAGGTCTCTTTGGAGGAAATAAGAGGTGTTGTCACCGTCGCAGACTTTGGAGAGGCGTACGATGCTGTGAAGCTCTACCTCATGTATATGCTGAACTGGATACTGATGGGGGTGGAAGAGAGATTCAAGATTCCAGTTTAGCAGTCTCGGCTGGTTGAGGATCTCGATGCATTCGACGCGTTCCCGTGGGTTACCCACGTGTACAGACATTCTATGTACCCATTCAAGCATGCGCTTGACGGGCGACGAGACGAGTTCGAGCGACGCCAGCAGGAAAAGGGCACTCACGTACATACGGTGGAAACCTACAACATATACGGTCTATCTCACACCCTATTGGTAAGAACTTCGAATTACAAGGTGTACTTTATTGTTGTTGTCCTGAATGTTACGAATACTTATCGTACTTATCTTTGATGCAGATATTTGCTTTCGAGGTGATCCCTGATTTGGGCCAAGAGTTCGACACCCGGAGGGTTACGGATTTGTCTCCCCGTATTTTGAAGTGGGAGTTGACCAAACAACCGAGAAGGAAGAAGCTGACTAAGATTTTCAAATCCAGGGTTTGTATTTAATTTGTTAATGTTTATATTAGTTAGTAAGTGTACAATTACATTGTTCTAACCAATATTTCAGATGTTTGCGAGGAGGAAGCTGGTGTCCACACCAACTGAGAGACATGCACCGTACTATACTATAACACCCATGTCTTTCAGGCCCAATTTGAAAAAAATAAAATAAAACTTATGGGCATTATGAGTTTCTAGTTATGCCTTTTGGATTAACAAATGCTCCAGCAGTTTTTATGGATTTGATGAATAGGGTATTTCATCCTTATCTAGACAAATTTGTTATCGTGTTCATTGATGACATTTTGATCTATTCTAAAGATGAGATGGAGCATGCAGAGCATTTAGAGATTATTCTACAAGCCTTGAGAGAGAATCAACTTTATGCCAAATTTAGCAAGTGTCAATTCTGGCTCGATAGATTTACATTTTTGGGCCATGTGATTTCTGGTGATGGTATTTATGTTGATCCTCAAAAGGTTCAAGCTATAGTGAATTAGGAACGACCAGTTAGTGTGACTGAAATTAGAAGTTTTTTGGGTTTAACAAGTTACTATCGAAGATTTGTAGAGGGATTTTCTAAAATAGCTTCACCATTAACAAGATTAACTCTGAAGGATGTGAAGTTTGAGTGGTCAGAAGCTTGTGAAAAGAGTTTTCAAGAACTCAAGGAGAGATTGACTTCTGCTCCAATAATTTCTCTTCCAACCGGAAGTGATGGATTTATGGTTTACAGTGATGCATCTAAACATGGTTTGGGTTGCGTTTTGATGCAACATGGGAAAGTGATAGCTTATGCATCAAGACAATTAAAGAAGCATGAACAGAATTACCCAACCCATGATCTAGAGCTTGCTGCAGTGGTGTTTGCATTAAAAATTTGGAGGCATTACTTATATGGGGTCACTTGTCAGATTTATACATATCATAAAAGCTTGCAGTATCTTTTCACTCAGAAGGAACTAAATTTGAGACAAAGAAGATGGATTGAGTTGATTAAAGATTATGACTGTACGATTGAATATCATCCTGGTAAGGCAAATATGGTGGCAGATGCACTCAGTAGAAAGTCTTCAAGTTCTATGGCTCATTTGAGGATGAATTAGAAGGTAAATCATCTTCAGCTTCCATTATTAGTTGAATTAAGAATGTTGAGAGTTAAGCTAGAAGCGCGAGATTGTGGAGCATTACTGGCTATCTTTCAGGTTAGACCTATTTTGATTGATCGTATACGGGAATTGTAAACTCAAGATTCTTATTTAGTTAAATTGAAGGAAGAAGTACAGAAAAGCTTATGAGCTGATTTTATAGTGAGAAGTGATAGTACATTAGTTCTAGGTAACAGACTGTGTGTGCCAAATATTAAGGAACTCAAGAATGAAATTTTAGAGGAAGCTCACTCTTCAGCTTATGCAATGCATCCAGGAAGTACTAAATTATATCGTACTTTAAAAGAGCATTACTGGTGGCAAGGTATGAAAAGAGAGATAGCAGAATTAGTCTCTAAATGTTTGATTTGTCAGCAAGTCAAGGCAGAACATCAGAAACCAGCAGGACTATCACAACCACTTTCTATTCCCGAATGGAAATGGGAACATGTTACCATGGATTTTGTGGTAGGACTCCCTCGTAGTCAAAGTGGTCACAATAGTATATGGGTGATCGTTGACCGACTTACAAAGTCTGCACACTTTCTACCAATCGGTATTACTTACTCTCTTGACAGATTAGCCAAAATTTATGTAAATGAAATAGTTCGTCTTCATGGCGCACCAGTATCCATAGTGTCAGATAGAGATCCTCGGTTTACATCTAGATTTTGGCCCAGTTTACAAGAAGCTTTGGGAACTAGATTGCATTTTAGTACCGCTTTTCATCCGCAAACTGATGGTCAATCGGAGCGTACTATTCAGACATTAGAGGATATGCTTCGAGCTTGTGTGATGGATTTCAAAGGTAGTTGGGATGTACATATACCTTTGATAGAATTTGCCTACAATAACAGTTATCAAGCTAGCATCGAAATGGCTCCTTATGAAGCTTTGTACGGGAGAAAATGCAGAACACCGGTGTGTTGGGATGAAGTAGGCGAGAGAAAGTTGTTAGGTCCAGAACTTGTTCAAGTCACAACAGAAAAAATCAGAATCATCAGAGACAGATTAAAGGTTGCTCAAGATAGGTAGAAAAGTTACACAGATAAGCGGAGAAGGAAACTTGAATTTAAAGTAGGTGGCTATGTGTTCCTACGAATTTCACCTTTGAAAGGAATACTTCGATTTGGAAGACGTGGTAAGTTAATTCCACGATACATTGGTCCGTATGAGATCATTGCCAGAGTAGGAGCAGTGGCATACCTTTTAGCTTTACCTTCCGAGCTTTCAGACTTCATGATGTATTTCATGTTTCTATGCTTCGAAAATATATAGTCGACCCTACGCATGTTTTAACCAAGCAACCAGTGAAGTTAAGAGAAAATTTAACTTATGAAGAGGAACCTATTGAGATTCTAGATAGAAGGGAACAAGTATTATGTACAAAAGTTATTCCTCTTGTAAAAGTGTTATGGAGAAATCATACAGTTGAAGAGGCGACTTGGGAACATGAAGGTCAGATGCGGACTGAGTATCCCCATCTGTTTCAGCTAAGTAAATAAATTTCGAGGACGAAATTCTTATATGGAGGGGTGAATTGTAACACCCATGTCTTTCAGGCCCAATTGAAAGGCCCAATTTGAAAAAAAAAAATTGATGGGATAAGCGTGAAGCAGAAAAGACATTAGGTGAGTAAGCCTAAGTGAATTGCATGGCTGACAGGCAACCGTGAGCTTGGTTAATTAGCTCATAACTTCAGCTGTGTCCTTCCATAAGTATATATATTGGAGGATAAACGTTGTGAGAGCTAGAAAGTAGTAGAATCTAGCGGAAGAAAGGAAAGAGAAGAAAGGAAAGAGAAGAAAGAAAAGAGAAGGAGAAGGAAAGAAGACGAAGTAATGGAACCTAGCATACTTGGTCCAAATTAAGCTTGACGTCTAAGTTGTGAGTGAATAAGTTTTCATTTTTGTTTTTAACTTAAAAAGTTTCCAGTTTAATGTTTAAGATAAATTGTTGCAAATCATTTAAGCTTTTAATTGCTTTTTATGATTGATGGTGATGGTACAGAGAACTGAAAGTATATGTTTTATGCTTATATTAGCATTCATAATCAGATATATTATTTTATGAATTATCAAGAAGAGATTATGATTTCTACAAAAGCACCATGGATGTACCCTTCCCCAGTTATGATTATGGTTGGATTTTGGGGCCGTTCTACACATGTGTATGTCATGAGTTTCTCTACACGTGTATTGACCAGAGAAAGAGTAATTGAGTCGCTCTGCACGTGTATGACCAGAGAGTCGCTCTGCCCGTGTATTGACCAGAGAAAGAGTAATTGAGTCGCTCTGCACGGGTATGACCAGAAGTTATTCCTGACTCTGCGTTTGCCCGAAGTAATTCGGCTTATGTATTGAGGATATCCATGGGTAAGAATTTGGTACAGATTAAGATTTTATAAAGTATCTTGTTCTTGTTCAGAAAAAAGATGCATTCAATTTATTAAGTATGAAAGTAGATATATTATTTTACTATGTATTACTGAATGCATGTTGAAAAGTTGTTCAGAAATGTTGTTTTAAAAAGTTTCCATTCACTCACTGGGCGTTAGCTCTCATCCTTTCACTCTTAAATATTTATCCAGGTAGCTGCTCGGTTGTACGGACTCAGAAGTTTTGAGGCAGGCCACTCGATGACATCATGAAGCATAAAAGTCATGCATTTTAAATTTTCATGTACATATTTAGAAATATGAGGTCGGCATGGTCGGGACGGTAGGCATGGTCGGGACGGTAGTCATGGTCGGGACGTGGTCGGACTTCTACTCGGTCTTTTCGGCCTACTCGGCCCACATGGCCTATTCGGTCTACTCGGCCTACTCGGGTTTCTTACTCGGCCTATTCGGTTTTCCACTCGGGATGGACTGGTTACTTAGTTTTTAAAGTGGTCGGTTTTTGGTCTGAACGGTCATTTTTGATAAAATTTTTGTAACGAACGAAAATATGTAAATGAATTGCAATTATTTACATTTTGTACTCTCCAATTTTCTCCTCGCATTTATTTATGTTTAAAAGAAAGTATTTTCTATGAAAATCTTAGTAGAAGTCTTTATATCATGATAGTAAAAGTTCAGCCCACAGGGTCTCCCTCATACTCAAGAGAGGAGTCGGGGTGGGTCCTGTCATATACAGGGCTAAACGAGGGGGGGTGCAAGTATGTAGAGGAGGATATGCTTTAGATTTCGCCTCTCGTCCCTGATCAGACTACCTTTGGCGGGAATAGTGGGACAGAGGGTGGGGGTTTTACAGATAGGACCGGTGACAATGAGGGATCTGAGCCCGATGCTGGGGGTTTAAGGCCCGGTGACAGTGAGGGATATCAGACAGACGCGAGAAAGGCATAGGCATATGTGGGTTCAGTTTACCACCTCCAGACATGTTACATCTACAGGGGATTCCTGTGAGGGCGTTGGACGTGATGAAGAGGTAAGTTGAAAAGAAAGTTCTATTTTTTTTTATTAACACAACATGTTGATGGTTTTGTACTAACAATGTAGACATGATTTCAGGCCCAATGGGCAGATCTATTCAACGATGTGCGTGAAGCCCTCCGGAAGAGTGAGGAGGATCGAAAGCGTCATCACCTAAAGTTGGTAGATATGATCCAGAAGAGTGACGATGATCGTCAGCAACAACACCGAGTGTTACTGGATATGATCCGAGGGCTTCAGGGGTCGACCATACATACACACAGGGATGACCCCCCACCTCCTGATCCAGACTTTAGCCCCAAAGACAGGACTGGTGGGTATACCGGGAGGAAAGGGGAGGGGGAGGGGGAGGGGGGGTGGGGGGGTTGGGCAGACAGGACAAGTTGACGTAATAAGGACCCGACTTCTGGGGGGACTGGTCCGGAGAGTCAAGCTCAGTTGTGTACCAGCGATAGTAGGTCTGCTACACATATAGCAATCCGGTCGGACCTCCCAGCTGTCCTATCTGGGTAGACCCAGCACGAGCTCTACCTACCACCCAACACATCGATCCAGCCACAACGGTCCCCTCCCTCACATAGCACATCGATCCAGCCCACCCAACATATCTATCCAGCTGCATCAGTCCCCTCCCCCATCCAGCACATCGATCCAGCCATAACGGTCCCTTCCCCCACCCAGCATATTGATCCAACCGCAGCGGCTCCCTCCCCCACCCAGCACATCGACCCAGGCTAAGCGGTCCCCTTCACCACCTAGCATATTGACTGAGCCTCAGTGGTCCCCTCCCCTACCCAACACATTGACAGAGCACCAGAGCTCCTCGGAGGCTGGTGTACCACCCAGGAAGCGTATACTGAAGCGCATGTGGCAGTTGATAAGCCCTTTCCCAGACCTATACCGGTCGAAGAGGTTAAGGACACGGCCCTAGTCCGCAGAACACATATTTGACCCCTACGGACTTATGGACGCCGACTAGCTTGCAACATACAAAGTCTTCAAGAAGAACATCAACGGGGAACTGTGAGTACAACTTCATCTATGAATTTGACAGTGTTTTCATGTTTATTAAATTTTTGATAAAGCTAATCCAATCATTAAACAGATGTGATGTGGACGTGCTGGCACCAGTGGATGCCAAATGGTTCATGTGTATGCAGTCCAATTTCATAGACTTGGAGGACATAGTACGTACTTATATGATTTTCAAACTAACGTTTGTTTAAATAATGTTGTATTGTTAACAATTCATTACTTTTATAGATTGTCAACATATGGATGCATACCTCCATATTCTTCGAAAGCGTCAGCGAGAATTCTCCACTATGTACAACCAGAGGATCAACGTATTGGATACACAATTTTATGTAAGTAGTTATAAATTATTGGTATCGCATCTCGTTTTTTGGTTTTTTATTGTTGATAAGAATTTATCAGTGATTGTATGTACCAACCACTTACGCTGTTACAGTGGGAGAGAATGATGCCTCGTGATTCTCACAGAGCTGTGACCATGACGAGATGGAATGTGTTACAGTCCCGATGGTTGGAATAGGACCTTCAGACGGTCTGTTGAGTTACCACGAGTGGAAACCGCCCATGGCATGAGGTTGACTTGATAAGTGTTAGACGGTGGAAATGATTTAAATTATAAAATGATCGTATATCCTAACCTAACACCTTCTGCATACTATTACAGGTCCTGATACCATTCAACGTTGGGGGCCAACATTGGCTGATGGTGACCGTCGACCTTATTCTCGGGAAGCTGGACATATTTGACCCCTAGAGACAGGATGTTCCCGTTCATATCAGGAAGCAGCAAGTCCGGCCATTACAGTGGTTTTTGCCATCAATGTTGAATGACTTGGGATTCCACACTACAAGATGAGGTGGTCGTCAGCCGTTCCCCAAGAAAAATAAGCCCTTCTCGGTCAGCGTGGTCTCCACTTCTACAGTTCCTCAAAAAAAAAATCGTAAGACATTCTATTTCATTAACGTACTTAGATATTATTTAAAAATGATTTGTAACGCGTTTTAATGTGTCCAATTGCAGGGGTAACTGTGGTCCTCATACTTTGAGATTTATCGAGTACTTGCTGGCGAGGTCAATGCCATTTTGATTGGTCATATGACGACATGGGGATTATTCGAAAGAAAATGGCTATGGAGATTTTTTGTAACTCCAGGTCCGCCTAGTGATTGGTTGTATATTTATTGTTGCATATTTTTTATATTTCCTAATTTTTTTTATGTACAAAGACATTCTAATTCAGTAATATTATTTCAATTTCTTTTAATGTTTTTGTTTCCAGTGTCTGCCATCACATGTACGAAACACATAGCAAACCTTGACAATCTGATACAATTTTTTCTTAGTACAAAATAAGTTAACGAACAACTCATACAATTCCAAATTATTATAATCTGATACAATTCCAAATGTTTACAATGTGATCAAAACTTTGCCATTCATTCCCTATTAGAGTCCATGTTAGGGTATGTCTGTTTGTTGTGTCCAATTGAATGACAGATGCTACACTTGCAGCGGTATTCATCGGGAACACCTTGGACCTTCATTAATCAAATATGGGTTAGAAAATCTCCTGGAATTATGCTCTGGTTGTCCACATCTTCTACACGATTGTGTAGTTGTCCTCTCCGAAAACGAGACATGTCGATCTACCTTCGGACGTCCTACTTGTCTCCTGAAGATTGGATTCAAAATCACCATCTGAGCAATGTCAGATAGTCCAACCCAAGTGGAAGGATGTCCAACGGCATAATAGGAACCGAGTACGGGTCAATAAGTATCTGTCTCTTGTAGTAGTTCGAACACAAAGATGTTAAATCCAAGTTTCGCTTCCTGTAAAAAACATTGAAAATAATGAGCTTCACGTTTCAGTTATAGTCACCGCACGCTAAAATTTGTAAGTAATGTACCTTACGGCCACGAGTGCGTGAGAACATGAAAAATGATCCATTTGGAATTTGTTGCAAGTACAGGTCTTCCGGGCTAAGTCAACAGTCCACTGTTTTCCAGACCGCTTGACGTAGAAAATATTATAGTCTACCAGATTTACGGTCATAAAACCACACTTCTCCACACGTATTAAGATCACAAGATGTGCTGCGTCGGTCAATTGATGACGCATGGATTGTGCAGCTCTATAGCGATCATAAAACCACTGTTGTAACATATTCCTAATGAACTCAGCCAGAGTCAACATAGGCAGTTGTTGTGTAAATTTTAGGCATGAGTTTATGCATTCTGCAACATTTGTTGTCATCACCTTGTACCTTCTTTCAGGACAGTGTACACGGGACCACTTGTGTGGACCATCATCAATTACATAATCATATGCATTCTGGTGCAAGTTTCTTAACTCTTTCATGTGCCGGTTATATTCAAACTCTGTGTACGTGCGGGCTGCTTTGTCCATTATTGCGGCAACATCCTTTTTGTGATATCGCTTCTAAATATTTTTAGAAAAGTGCCAGCAACATATGGTGTGGGTGGCATAAGGGAACAGTTTAGAAATCCCTGCTTCAATGCTTGCATGTCTGTCGGAGATGAAAACCAGCTCATCAATATGACCTAGGGCACTCTTCAAACAATCCAAAAACCACTCCCATGAAAGGTTGTTTTCTGAGTCGCCGTACCCAAAAGCAATTGGATACACCTGTTCATTCCCATCTTGTGCTATTGCAACAAACATTGTACCCCAAAATTGTCCTTTCAAATGGGTATCATCAACAGCAATTACTAGATGCATACACGTCCGGAATCCTCCAAGTGAGGCACCAATCGACATAAAAAAGTAGAGGAATTTACCATCTTCATCACATTGTAAGTCAGTGATTATACCAGGATTTTTTTGATCCAAAACGTAACCGAATGATGGAAGCAATTGGAAGGTTTCCTCGTGTGTTCCATAATTCAATGACAATATATAATCGAGGGCGGCGTGTGCCTTACTGTACATATTTTGGATTCCATACATTGATTTCATGTCAACGATTATATTCTTTGGACACATTAGTCGACCATCTTATTGTTGGAGTCTAGGTGCAACCACTTCTCCAATTATGACTGCACTAGCTTGTCATTGGCGGAGGTGAATTTCCTCTAATGGACAAGTGTGTTCGTTGACAAAACTTCTTACTTGAAAGTATGTCCCTTCATCTATCCTCACCGCTCTTAACTTCCACGTACAATTTTCCATTAAAAAAACTAGATGTAATGTTGTCTTATTGGACCTTTTCACTTCCCACTCGAAGTTCTGCCATATTGCAAAATGGCCTACTAGTCTTTTCAAATCCTATTTCGTTGGAAAAAATTGCCCTTTATATATCATGCTTGTAGGTTCATCTTCAACCAAGTTCGTGCTTCCACCCATACCAAACGAGTATGATTCTGCTCCTAGAATAACAAACGTTGTGGCATTATCAGAATCATTTGGAGTTACATTAGCCCGGACCTCGGAGGTCCCATCTATATCTGGTGCACATGAACTAAATCTGTGTATATGTCTTACACGTCTTTCCGTTTAGACAATTCTTGGTCATCCTCATTGTTCTCTACATTATCCCGGATTAAAATTTCTCTCATTATCCACCTCATGAATCGGCCCAACATTCGGTACTGTATTCTGCTCATTGTTGATGTCATTGTAGATCTCATTGTATTGGTGGTTGTACTGCCTACCATTCATCTCAATTTGACAACCAAAGACATCGTCGAATTGAGGTCCCAGTATATCATCATGGTCGGCTACTTCCGGTGGGACAACACACATATTTTTCCGACCATCAATACCACTTCTTTTTGTGAACAACTGGTTGCTGCCGATTGACGATCGAAATTGTTGGGTGTTATCATGATGAGGGATATCTTCACTAATGACACCTCCTCCTGGCCTCTCGATTAGACTAACATATACTTGAGGGATCACCCTATCTTCCCCTAGCATAAACTGAACATTATCATCATCTCTTATAAATGTATGACATGTAGTCCCAAGAACGATTGATATAGACTGTAGATCAATATTGTATTTGTTCTCTTCATACTTCACAACAGTTTGCACGATCGACACCAATTCGTCGTAAGTCATATTCTTTGACACATACAAACCTTGGTTATCGGAACCTAAATACCTCTAACTTTCATCGGGTAATTGCTCCCATCGACAGTTGTAAGATATAACTATTCTTACCCTATCCATTATCCTGTCAAAATCATCATCAAAAACCATTATTAAGAAAATAATATTTAATATTAAATTTACAATTATAAAGGATTAAATAAAAATCTAAAGTGTAAGCAATCGAGCTTTTTTTTGTTAGGGATCGAGTTTTTTTTGAACTTGATCGAGTTTTTTTTGTGAGTGACCGAGCTCTTTTTGTACCTGATCGAGCTTTTTTGAATATGACTCGAGCTTTTTTTAAATGGCTCGAGCTTTTTTTTAGGGATCGAGCTTTTTTTATACATGATCGAGCATTTTTTGTATATGTTAAATGCTCGAGCTTTTTTGTAAGGGATCAAGCTTTTTTTTTTAATTGATCGAGGTTTTTTCGTACGGGATCGAGCTTTTTTGTACATGATCTAGCTTTTTTTATATATGATCGAGTTTTTTTTTTGTGAGAGATCGAGCTTGTTTTGTACATGATCGAGCTTTTTAAAAAATTGTTCGAGCTTTTTTTTTTTTTTTAATGTTTCGAGTTTTTTTAAAATGCTTTCGAGCTTTTATGCTAAAGATTTTAAACTTGTTTGTACCACTTCAAATTAGCTCGGCCAAATGTAAATACTACTCCGAAATATTAAAAAAAATGCTCAGACCAATGTAACAAAATCTCGGACACATTTACAACTCGTAGACATATAAAAAAAAATGGACATAACATGTTCATACATGTTCATACATTGTTAAACTACACAGAAATGCATGAAAAATAAAAATAAAAATAAAGATCAGAAATATTTGTTTACCTTCTTGTGCAATATCTGGAGAGAGACTCATTTTTTGGAGAGACAAATGAGTAGTTGATTGATTTCCAGATAACTTTTTCAGACAACTTTTTTGAAGAGAAATACTTTTAAAGAGTAAAGAATTGATTATTTAAGGGCAATATCGGTAGTTCACCATAATAAGTACCTTTTAAACTTAACTTATTAAACTGGTGATATCACTGCAACTCAAAAAAAAAAGGTGGCATTTCTCACCATTTCAACATATAGAGCCAACCTTTATTAATTCGACTCACTAAATCTTGTCAAACAACAATTTTCTTTATTTTTTTTTCCCAATGATAAAATTATGATAATTATATTTTCAATTTTACCACTGATTTTGCAATTAGTTTTTTTTATTTCGCTAATGCTAGACAAAAAAAAAAGTCTAAATTTCAACTCAAATGATGTGGCAATTAACATTTTCATTAACCATATCATCCCATGTTGTGGTGATGACAACTCATTCACCACATCATTTGGATTAATTATTTGAATTGTATATTATTACTCTTTTTATTTTTATTTTTATTTAAAAAAACGTTATTCAATTCAAAAGGTTATACATTTTAATTAGTCATCAATTTTAAATTTTTATAATAGTGTTATGATATAAACAAACCCCGTTTATTACTTATATATATATATATATATATATATATATATATATATATATCTTTAAATATCCTATGTACACATCTTTTTATATTCACACCCACATCAAATTTTTTTAAAATGTTATAATTTATAAACAAACCCGTGTATTACCAATATATATATAAACAAAATGTACAATATGGAGGAACCCCAGCTCTCCTTAGTTTTTATTTAATTTAATTGGTATTTAAACTTATTTCTAAGGATAATGCTACACTTTCTAATAAATTATCCAAAAAATATGTATAATCCAATGTGACAGTCCAGTAAAAAAGATAACGAGAGAAAAAACATAACAATTCATTAAATGAGCTAGACTGCCACATTGGATTATACATATTTTTAGAACAATTTTGTAGGAAGAGTAGCATTTCCCTATTTCTAATTCTCTTTAAATTCGAGTTCTATATAGTAGTCCTCGTTTGATTTGGTCCTATGTTTTTTGAATTCGGATTTTGTAAAAATGAGAGGGTCCGGCGCTTTGGTGGTGGCAGCTTCCACTGTCCGCTGCTCTAACATCCTCTTCTTTCGCCAACATCAACCAGATATTTTCTTTTCTGTAAAAAAAAGTAGGCGCAACAAGTGTGCATTGTCAGATAAGTAGACATTCGCGCCATAGATACCTTGGTCACTGCCATAGATGAGTCCAAACCACACCACACCATGCTCGGGGTTTTCTATTATTATTGACTTAAATCTCTGTTTTTGTTTTTAATTCTTAGTTAAAAACACAGGTTATTTTCATTGTTTTCCTCTGGGTGATTCACGCTTCTACTTAATGTTGTAAATGTGGACCAGACCCAACTGGGCCGGTCTGTCCTGCCTATCTCCAATAGCGGACCGGACCGGACCAGACCAGGTCCAGTCTGCGAAGAAGGCATGTTGGACCAAGCACGGCAAGTACGCGTGCTGCGTACCAGACCAGGGGGTGACGGTTCAGCATGCCAGCCCACCATGGATCGCCACACCAGCGTGCTTAACCGAGCGGGCGGCACGGCGGACCACCACACCGATCCGTTCCCCGACCTGGCCGTTTGGTCCGTTTTTATTATTATTTTATTAATTTTTAAAAAATCAGCAACCAATAGTTGAATTTTTAAAATTCAACCTTTGGTTACTAATGAAAATTACCCATAAACTGTTAAAATAAACTGTTAAAATTTGACCAACAATTTCAAATTTTCTATAAATACCTCCATCCATTTCATTTTTCAATCTCGTTCTCTCGTTCTCTCGTTCTCTCGTTCTCTCATTCTCTCTCTCTCTCTCTCTCCATTCTCAAAATCTCTACACATTTTCATTCAAATTGATTTTAACTCTCTATACACAATTTTTAATAGTATTATACTAATTTCCTATTATCTATCTATCTATTATTCTCTTCATTTTCCACCAACACACAAAATTTTTAAGGTACATTTGTCTTTAAATGTTATTATTTCTTTATGTTAGTAAATTTATATTGTTATGTAAACACTTTAGTTAATATTTTAAATATATTTGTTTAGTTAGTATTTAATTAATTTTAATTTTTGTAGTATTATATTAATTATTATTATGTGTACTTGTGTAGTAGTGAATTCATATATTGAGTTAGTAAATTAAGCATTATATGTGTAGTAGTTAATTTTTAAATATTTATAAGTTAGTAAATTTATGATTTTTAAGTTAGTAAATTTATGATTTTTAAGTTTAGTAGTTAATTTAAATATATTTAGTTAGTAATTTTATGATTTTTTAGTTTAGTAGTATATTTGAATATATTTTGTTAGTGAATTTATGATTTTTTAAAGTTTATTAGTTTATTTGAACATATTTTGTTAGATCCAATTTATGATTTTTTAAGTTTAGTAGTTTATTTGAATATATTTTATTAGATCCAATTTATGATTTTTTAAGTTTAGTAGTTTATTTGAATTCATTTTTAGTAAATTTATATTTTTTAAAGTCTAGTAGTTTATTTGAATATATTTTATTAGATCCAATTTATGATTTTTTAAGTTTAGTAGTTTATTTGAATATATTTTGTTAGATCCAATTTATGATTTTTTTTTAAAGTTTCGTATTTTATTTGATTTTTTTTTTTAGTAAATTTATGATTTTTAAGTTTAGTAGTTTATTTGAATATATTTTATTAGATCCAATTTATGATTAGTTAAAGTTTAGTAGTTTATTTGAATTTATTTTCAGTAAATTTATGATTTTTTAAATTTAGTAGTTTATTTGAATTTTTTTTTTAGTAAATTTATGATTTTTTAAAGTTTAGTAGTTTATTTGAATATATTTTATTAGATCCAATTTATGATTTTTTAAGTTTAGTAGTTGATTTAAATATATTTTGCTAGTAAATTTATGATTTATATTTGTATTTCAGAAAATGGATCTTACCTAGCAGCCTTATTTTCCAGACGGTTTTAATATGATGAACGATGATCTTGATCTTTCAGCACCAACGGAAACCCAAGTGGGTCCTTCCGGTTCCGCCGCTACACATACATCGCATCCCAAAAAAATTACATCTAATGTTCGACAGTGTTTTGACATAGTACAAATGACACCTTCGGAAGGGACGACTGACCGTAGAGCTAAATTTAAGTTTTGTCCTAAAGGTTATTCCAATAGTAGGAATGTCACCGGTCATTTGAGAAGGGATATGGAGAAATGCATGTCTGCACATGAACAGGTAGACACTGGAACCCAAACACAGCGGCAACGGCACCCAGACGGGTCCATTAGGACGTGGTTGTACGACCTCGCGCACATTAGAAATTGGTTGGCATGATTCATTGCACAAACTGATCAACCAACCAATTTTGTTGACAATGTTTTTTTTTTTCAAGAATTTGTTACATCTGCATTAAACCCCAAATTTGAAACTGTTTTTAGATCCACCACTAGAAACAATTTGATAAGATTGTTTGAAACCGAAAGAGCTGAGTTGAGTGCTGAATTACAGCATCTAAGTGTCTCTATTGCATTAACCTCTGATATTTGGAATACTTGTTCCAAACAGGACTATTTATGTGTCACTGGACACAAAAAAAATTATTGGTTTTCATCTTATGAATTTTGTATATACCGCTGAAAATATTTTAAATGTCATTCTTTCTGTTTTAAAAATATATGAAATCACAAATCGCATTCTTTCTATTACATTAGATAATGCATCTGCAAACACTAGCTCTGTTACAATGTTTGTTGAAAGAAATATCCTGCAAGATAGATGTTATTTCTTCTATCAACGGTGTGCATGTACTATCATAAATATAGTTGTACAAGCTGGTTTGAAGGTGGTAAGCGACCGTGTAGATCGCATCAGATATGCCATTTCTTGGATTGACAGTTCTAATCCTAGATTCCAAGAATTTTGTAGACACTGTACATTAAACGATCTATGCCCCCGACGATTCCAAACTGATATGCCGGTAGGGTGAAACTCTACTTACTTAATGCTAAATAATTGTTTGCCATATGATACAACTATTACAGGTTTTTATAACATGAAGTTGGCTGAACTTGGCCATCCATAAGCATAAGCACTCACGACAGAGGATTGGTATGTGGCAAGGGTTTTTGTTAAATTTTTAATTTTTTTTTTACAATGCCACCGTAACTTTTTCCGGGGTCTATTACCCCACATCTTATTAGGCAAACCATCAAATAGTGAAAATATCTGAAGTGTTAAATAATTATAGGGAAAATATTCATTTAGGCCTTACAGTTGTTGTCATGGATACAAAGTTGAAAAAATATTGGGCTAACATTCCTCTACTTTATGTCTTAAGTGTTATAGTAGATCATAGGGTTAAATTATTTGTTTAGAAGTTTTGTTTGAGTTTAATGGTACTAATTTGGTAATAGATTATTCAGAACAGATTACTGACATTCGAATTAAGTTGTTCGAAATTTTCCGTATTTATGAGCGTAGGTTTGTCGATATTGACAGCCAACCATCAGCAGAACCGGAGATACAACCGAAGCAAACAAGTTGAAGCATTCTCAAATGTTGAAAAAAGGAAAATCAGTAAGTACTTCTTCAGGCTAGAGAGTTGACCCATCTTCTTGTGCCGAACTGAATAGGTACCTTGAAGCACAGTTCGACTTGAAGCACAATTCGATACCGTCAAAGACAAAGAAGAGTTGATTTGTTGTTATGGTGGAAGACTTATACCTATAGGTATCCGATTCTATCACACTGATCATGTGACGTACTACTTATCCCAATGTCCACCAGGTACAGAACTAGGTTATTCTTATACATGTACATTTACTTGTAAATTACTAAATTGTAATACGATTGCACTCTTTTTTCCCTATTAAGTTTTTATTCCACTGAGTTTTTTTTGTAAGGTTTTTAATGAGACAATCATGTAAATATGTAATACTGAATTCAGTAAGTCAAAAATAAATAAATAATTCTTCATTTCATATTTTTATAACTTCATCTATTTTATATTTTTTGTTATAATTTATCTTTATTCATTTTTTCAATTATTTTATTAGTAATATAATAAATCTATCTAACTAAAATAATTGGAATGAAAAAAATAAAATTTATTTTTCACTTTTTCATAATAATTAATTACGAAGATAAATAAATTACAATGAAAATTACATATACATAATTGAATTGTTAAATTGATATTACATATTTGAATTTGTAATTTTGTATTTTTCCTAAACTCAAAACCCAAAACCCAAAAGTCAAAAATATTATTTTAGTAAAAAAAATTAAATATAAGAGGTCGATCCGTGGGTCCCGCCGAACTTGGCCTGCATGCCAATCCGGTTCGGCAAGCCGGAGGCAGGCCTCCTTGCCGGGCCGTGCCGTGCCAGGCTGTCGATTTTGAAAACGTGCTGGACCAGGTCCGGTCTGTTTTCGAAAACAAGCCAAGTATGCTGGATCACGTTAGCCCGGGCCGCTTCACATTTACAACACTACTTCTACTTGTTAGTTGTTACTATCGTTTCTTTTTAAATGATTGGATCGGTTTCCTTTTTTTTCGTTTTTTGTTTTTGTTTTTATATTTCCAAACACTTAATTTTAATTAAATTAAATATAAAAAAACATTTTATAATGGTTATTTAATAAATTAATTTAAATAATCACTATTTTGATTTAGTTAATAAATAGTTATATAGTTGGATCAAAATATTTTATATATATTCTACAAGGCAATTAACAATTAGGTGATAGATTTTTTTTTAATTCCAAGTTGTTTGCGACTTTTACAAAAGTGACTAAATTGGTTCTCACATTTTTTCTAAGTGTCAAATTAGTCATTCTCTTTTTGTAAGTGACCAAATTAGTCCCTCTAATAATTTAACAATGTTAAATATAACAGTTAACTTTAACAATTTTAATTAAAGTACGTAAATACCCTTTATTTGTCATATTATAACAAAGTTATTTTATTTTTTATGCATTAAATTCACCATTATAATTACAACAAAATCCAAAAATATTATTAATGAAACAACATTTGTATCTTTTTTTAATTAAAATTATCTAAAAAAATCTAAAAATATTTTAGTAAGACAATGTCAATTATATCCTTATTTTATAAATAAAGTTACCATTCATTTCCAGTTTAGTCTTCTAACATCTTTATATAATTGTTTTTTTCGTTAATATTATACATGCATGTTTCAAAATTATTTAAAAATCAAAACTCAAAAATAAAATAAACAAAAATATACATATGTTAAAAAAATTGTGCATGTGTCATTGTTATATTGTTTAGGAATAAAGTACAATTTTACCCCTACACAATTAAAATTAACTGACCGAATTTAGTTAGAGAGACTAATTGGATACTTGAAAAAAATATAAGAACCAATTTGGTTACTTTTGTAAATATCGCAGACAACTTGGAATTTTAAAAAAAGTCCAGGACCTAATCGGTAATTGCCCTATTCTAAATATTAATTGGGGTATCTATTTCATATATGAGGTGCATTTGTTACTAATATTTAAATTATTTTGATAGTTTATTTAAGGGTAATGTTTGAATTAAAAAAATATTAATTTAGAATATACGTACAGTTTTAGAGAGGTGTAAATATCATCGCTATTATAATATTCATTCATTGGATTTCATTTCATATTTTCATCCAATAACAATAATTATACAGTCCAACAACCTTTAGTGATTCCAAAAAGGTAATATGATCCTTGTTGGAAATATATAATAAGAACTTGTTAAGGGGAAAAAAAAGAATCAAGGATTTTTAGAGTATCTTCAATGCAAGCGTAATTGGTAATTGCCCTATTCTAAATATTAATTGGGGTATCTATTTCATATATGAGGTGCATTTGTTACTAATATTTAAATTATTTTGATAGTTTATTTAAGGGTAATGTTTGAATTAAAAAAATATTAATTTAGAGTATATATACAGTTTTAGAGGGGTGTAAATATCATCGCTCTTATAATATTCATTCATTGGATTTCATTTCATATTTTCATCCAATAACAATAATTATACAGTCCAATAACCTTTAGTGATTCCAAAAAGGTAATATGATCCTTGTTGGAAATATATAATAAGAACTTGTTAAGGGGAAAAAATGAATCAAGGATTTTTAGAGTATCTTCAATGCAAGCGTGGATTGTGAAAAAAAGAGATGCCACATAGGATTAATAGACATTCCGTTAAAAAATATTTCTCAAATGCAGCCTTGCATATTAAACATCTAGCTGATGTGGTAAAAAAATATTAGACATTGTCAACATGACCGTCCACTTTCAGACGGTCTATTGCATAACCCTTCTTTAGGTAGACTCAGTAAACATTTAAAATTGACATTAATTTTTCATCTACTTTTAATAAGGAAATAAAATAAAATAGAAAATATAAAATAAAACTAGACACGTAATTAAAACAAAATGTGTTTTAAACGGAAACATTGAAGACCAAATTTTAAGTTGATCATCTATTAAGTCCATATTTGTGCCACATGACATTGTTACCATGTCAACAATAATTTAAATGCAATCCATTTTTGCATTGAAGATGGTCTTATGTATTCCTTCAGGTCAGAAATAATTGTATATATATATTGATACTTGCCCTATATTTGAGCGACAATTTTTTTAGACGTGATATATATACATAAAAATTTAAGTGACAATCGGCTTTTTATGATACACACTTTAACACATTTGGTGAAATTTAATAGAAATTATTGAATCTTGATGTGATTTTTCGTTTAGATGATAAAAACTGAAATCCATTTGTGGATATTTTTTTAAAAAACAATTTGTGTACATGAACTAATTTTTTTTTAGACTTTTTTTCTTGATGACAAAACATTAAATATATATATATATATATATATATATATATATAGTTCTATAATCCAAAAACAATCAAAATTTTACTAAACATATATATTATTTTTCTTATGATGCATACAAAAATTCTTATCCAACCATATTCAATTTAATGAATTTTCATTAAAGATGTTTATTGTGGAAAGTTGTCATACATATACATACATTTTCAAATGAATTAAGATGCATAATTTAAAAAACTTTGGTGAAATTTAAGGAGATTATTGAATTGTGATGTGATTTGTTGTATGAATGATAATATATATATATATATATATACATATATATATATATTTGTGGAAAAATTTGAAAAAAATTCTGATATAGTAACTGTTATAGGGATTTTTTGATAGCATGAGTATATATGCTACGTCATAGGAGTTAGGAAAGATCAATCCTACACGATCCAAAAATCACCGTCAACAATTAGCGCTAGAAGGAGGGGATATAACTCAACTTTGAGGAACCAACATAAACAGATGAAACACCGAGATACTCTAACAAGTTCAAAAAAAAAACAAAGGTGCTAGGGGTGGATTATCTGTTTTATCAGCATCAGAATATACACAAGCGAGCGAATTCATAAACAAGAGTTCTAAAAAAAAGGGAGAACTCGTGAAACAGCAACATGACCAATGGCAGGAATGGAAGTCAGTCTCCAAATAATGCTGATACCCCACGTGTTGATAATGATCCTGACACGATAAACGCCAACATTGTTGGAGGAAACCTGCCCTTAGTGACTCCAACTTCAACTGGACAAGCTGTAATAACCTCCACAAACACTCCCCCAATAATTTCCCCATATGCATTTAAGCAGATCCAAGAGTCCCTACAGAGAGTCATTGAAGACGCCGCTAGACAGGGAATCAATATAACAGCAACTGCAAATTTGACATCGCCATATCAATTGTTTACACCTATGGTGGCCCGAGACCCTAAGGTAAGTTCTGAAATAATGAACGTAACCCCAGGCGCGCCTCGTAAGTCTAGCAGAGAAAGAGCAGACCACCATGAAAAGGGGGAGCGACCTCAAAGGGAAGATGAAGGAATTTCGGACAGAGGAGGCAAGATCGATATCAAGCGGACTTTGAGTCAGATGAAATCCGTAGAGGTGTTCAGAAGCGAGACTAATCTAGCTCGTCAGATGACATCGACCAACCACCTCGCAGAACACACCGAAGGGGCAAGTCCCCGCTTAGATTCCAACATGGACACACCAACCATCAGCGATCGAGAATGGATAACGAACCAGAAGATAAGTGAGATATCCTGATACAAAAATTAACTCAGAATGTGGAAGCATTAGAACGTCGCCAGGTGCTTAAATATTTACTAGACGATGATTCTGAAAGCCCGTTCGTGAACAAAATTCTCCAAACCCAGTTCCCGAAAAGATTAAGAATGCCTCAGGTCGAGAAATTTAAAGTAAACACGGATCCAAAAGAACACGTGAGATGTTTACGGAGTGCGATGGCACAGTACGCTTATAATGACCCATTGATGTGCTTGACATTCCCACAAACGCTTGGGGACTTAGGGTCTAGGTGGTTTGGAAGGCTCCTTCAAGGAACAGTCAAGAATTTTTGAGAGTTGACGCAAACTTTTCATGACAATTCTTGGAAAATATACAAAGAAGGAAATCAATAGCTCACCTCGCCACCCTCAAACAGGGAAAGAATGAATCATTAAAAGATTACCTGAAAATGTTCTCTTAGGAAGTATCGGGGATCCATAATCCCAATGATGAGGCTGTGGTGGCCGCCTTTACCAACAACCTACAGAAGGGTCGGCTTTCCTTCGATTTAAGGAGGAAGTGCCCAGATACATACGCCAACCTGATGGATGTGGCAGACAGTTATGCGATGGCTGAAGAAAATGAGCTAGCTCAAGGGGGTAGTTATGTACACGTGGGTCATCCTGGGGAAAACTACATAAAGAACCAGAAGAGTGATTATCAAGAGAGTGACATGAGCAATCTTAGAAACAATCGAAATGACAAAAAGTTCCAAGGTCAGTATACTAACTGTACTCCCCTCACTAAGAGACAAGAGGAAATTCTGACAATCGTAGAAGATCAGAAGCTGATCAAATATCCTTATAGACAATCAATCTACGCTCGAAGAGACACAACAAAATACTGCAGGTTCTATAAGGAAATTGGTCATGACACATCAAAGTGCTACCAATTAAGAGACCACATCGAGACATTCATCAGGGAGGGTCACCTCAAAGATTTAATTCTCAAAAGGACAAATGATCAGCAAAAGGATCCCCATAGGGATAGTCAACCAATGGAAAATCAAGAAAAGAAGCAAGGTCCGAGTCGAGACAACGATGAAAGGATGGTCAACATTATCTTTTGAGAACCCTAAACAAGCTAAAGGATGACGTAGTTTAGTCTTCAAAAAAAAAAAAACTTCTCTTGAGAGAGATAGCTTAGCTGCTTTCAAATTTTAAGATATTTTTAGTTTGTTTTATGTTTTTAGTCTTTCTAATTATTCTTTATTTTGATGTTGTTAATTTTCAGATCAATTAATAAAGAAGCCAAGAATAGTGTTAGAATTTTTTAATAAACATCTTTGTTATCAAAGATAAACTCGTAGCGCCAACACCTGTCATGTTTGGTGAAGGTGCCCGAGAAGCTGAGGGGTCGAAAATTATCCTGAGCGAAAGGCCAGGACATCGACCCAACTAAGATAGTCGGGAATCCTAGGCAAGAGCTGAGACACCGACTAGTCTAATAAAAAAGACGGTAGGAAATTATCCTAAGCAAAGAGTCGGGACATCGACCGAATTAAGACAGTCGAGAATTATCCTGAGCAAAGAGCCGGGACACCGACTAGTCCAAAAATAAAAGTTGGAAATTATCTTAGGCAAATAGCCGGGACACCGAATGAATTAAGACGGTCGGGAATTATCATGAGCAAAGAGCCGGGACACCTGCTAGTCCGAAAGAAAAAAAAGTCGGGAATTATTCTAAGCGAAAGGTCAGGACACTGACCAAATTAAGACAGTCGAGAATTATCCTAAGTAAAGAGCCAGGACACCGATTAGTCCAAAAAAAAGTCAGGAATTATTCTGAGTGAAAGGTCATAACACCGACCAAATTAAGATAGTCAGGAATTATCCTGATCAAATAGCTAGGACACCGACTGGTCCAAAAAAAAGAGAAAACAGTTGAGAATTATCCTAAGCAGAGAGTCAGGACACCAATTGGTCCAATTACAGGGGAGCAAAAAAGGAGTCCAGGACCGATCAGTTTAATAAGATACTTGATCGGGTTAAAACGATAAGTTCGGGAGTATCAAAAAATCAAAACTATTCAAATCCCTTCGTTACGCCGTCAAGAGCTCATCTCGCGGATTTGAGGGGGTATTGTTATAGTGATTTTTTGATAGCATGACAATTCAGCATGTTTATATATGCTACGTCATAGGAGTCAGGAAAGATCAATCATATACGATCCAAAAATCACCGTCAACAGTAACTAATTTTTTTTCTACTATTTTGAAGTTAAAGACATTAAAAAAGAAAGGAAATAATTCTCGAATAAAAAAAATCAAATTTTTAGTAGATATATATTTTGATTTTCTTACAATGAATATAAAAAATCTCATCGAAACATATTCAATTTTATAAAATTTCAACAAAGATGTTCATTCTATTAATGTAAACGGTGCTCGTAAGAATCTAGATTAAAATTATTCAGGCATAGAAAGTAAATACGGACTCGTGGACCTTATGTATGGAAGAGTATATATATTTATAAGTTTTTGTTTTAATTTTCTAATTTATATTATAAAGTTGATTGTTAGGATATGACTAATATTCCTGAAATAACCCAAACGTACTGATACACAAATTGTTCGGACGAATTCAAATGGATAAAATTCAGGTGGCATTGGAAAGACGAGACCAAAACGAAACCAACAGTGAAGTCAGTTTTTGTGTTTGGAATGGACTTGATTTTGGATTTTTTTATTGCTGTTGGGTTTTTGATTTACTTAATGATTAAGAATACTAGTTCTATGAATACATTTTGATACTATAAAAGGAAAAACTAATATTATATTTATTGTCTTTAATCATAATAAATACATAATCAAGATAATAAATATGATTTAACTTACTTTTTATAGTATTTTAATCTGTATCCTAAAAAAGCATGAGATAACACTGCATATTAATTATTTACTAGGTTTTAATGTTTTATATAATAATTCAATAATACTAATTATCCAAATTTATTAACCAAATGATTATCCTTGATTTCTATTTATTAAAATTGGGTAATTGAAATTAGTGAGATTTAATGATATTTGAGCTCATAAGAGTTCATAAAGTAGCACATTACTCATAATAATCAGTGTACCCGATGAAGACCACTCTATTTAATTATCACATGTGATTGATCAACCGTTGAAATGAGTGCAATGCTGTGCTTAATGTAAAATTGTTTTATAATGATTAACGTTTTTTTTTTCAACATTAAAATAAAATCTTAGGCGATGAAAGTAACTTCATGATCTACAATCATTACTGATCATGCATGCCTTTGAACATATTTTAAAAATTAATTATGAATGGAGGCTTTAATTGTCAAGACTGAAAAAATCAATTAATATTAATTGAAATTAATTGCTTCATGATTTAATCCACGTGGTAGACCGTCTTCAAAAACACTCTAGTGAAATGGCTTCTGTTGCGTGGTTTGTGAGAAAAGGTCTTCAAAGACAGGTGATTTCCACATTTCTGCATGTGCATACATTAATTAATGGTTGAATTTCGTCTTTTATAAGTTGTTCTTCATCATTGTTGACATATCTTGCTTGTTAATTTGTTGTTGCGAAGTAAGAACCATATTGTTTTTAAGTATCCGTGTGATGCTAGTTTAGTGGTATTTCTCTCATACCTACAATAAAAGACTGTGGATTCGAATTTTTTCCCTCATTCTAAACCTCTAATTATTATAATATTTTTATTATTATAAAAGGTAAACACTTAAGAAAATAGTATTTTGTTGTAATTGTTTTAGAATAGCTTTACATACGTTATGAGGGATAAAGATTATTAGCTTACTTGAAATGAAAATCTTTTTGCCAATTCAAACATTTAGATTTAAGTAACCTTTAAACAAAACTTAGACCTAATCCGTGATGAAGCGAAAACAATAGGTAAACGTAGATGGTGAAACCTGCAATTAGATTCATTATCGAAGGTGGGCACTAACAACCTGCACAAATAAGCAATGGTCGAGTCGAATGAAGGATAGTTCTTTAACGAGACTCTAACACTCTGGTTAGTTTGTTTAGAGTGCGTAATTAAGCAGAAATGCAATAAAGTGAAGAAATGATACAAACAAACAAATGTCGATGGTAGTGTGCATGTGTGTCGGGTCGACTGAGCTAAGAGGACCGAGAGCCTCTGAGCTTGTTGAATCAGAACATGGCAAGGGCCAGAGCTGAGTTTTAGCTACGTAAGTGGTCTAAAGAGATAGAGCTAGAGAGAGAATATATAGAAGATAAGTTACACAAGGTTCTATACAGAAGACGGGTCTAGTATTTATAACCGTTAGGTAAGTTGCCAGAATGTCAAACTTGTATGAGATCTCTAGGAGATCATGCCCGAGATTTGAGGGACGAGATACTTGAAATTCAAATATCTTGTTGGTTGGTTGCACTTACTTAGTCATACTATGATTGAGTCAATGCAAGTTTCTAACTGACCAAGTTCCTAGTGGTAGGGCCTTGATTGGTCCGGATCACTATGGGTCAATCCGACTCCAAGCCTAACTAACACGCCCACATGGGCTTTCATGGAGCAAATTTCCTATGGCTTCAGGTGTAAATATGGAATGGGCATTAATGTCTAATTTTGACCATTACAATTAGCCTCCACTTACTAGGTGATTGTGTTTACTAGAGAATGGATGTGTTGTGTCGATTCTTACTTGTGTTGTGACATCGAGACGAACCATACTCAAGCATCAATAGCATGCATTCGATATGGCTTGTTGAACATATTTGTTGTGTCGAGCCCCATAATGAATTGAATACTTAAGCGACCTTTAAAGAGAGAGAGAGAGAGAGAGAGAGAGAAAGACTTATTCTTTAAAGCTCTTCTGGATAACTCTTTTGATTTCCTCTTTTGCTAAGTCTCAGAACAAACCATTTGTTTTTGTTTTATTTAACGAAACTTTTAACCTTTTGTGCTGATTGGATGATAGAATCTGTTATTTCAAGTTTTGGGCAAGAATACGAATCGGGTTGAATTTCTTTATGGTTTCAGTGATGAACATGAGTTGAAAAATGATTCCCCCTCCCTCTCTTTTGATTTTTTACATAGGATTTGCTTTTTTGTTTTGTCAACATTGGTTTCATGGGGTTCCCATGAATCGACCCACTAATATTCTGACTTGAAAAACTATTTCTGGGTAAATCCTAATTTTTCGGTTCGGAAAACGAAAAACCATTCGTGTTTGATCTTTTGGTTCTCACATTAACTTTGTATGTTCAATTGGTCTTATTCTTATGTGACGATACTAAAACCTTGTCGAGACTAGAACAATAGTTTCGATGCCTTTAAAAAGTTGGGCAGATTAGGATTTCACGATAGATCTGCGTTCTAGGTTATGATTAACACTTGTCGAGTCAACTTCAAAAGTAGATGCGACAATTTCTACAGAGTCCAAACTCTTAGATTTAGAGTAACCTCAAATTTTCCTGTCGATAGATCTAAGAGATGTCGGATCAAGGTGAGGATAGTTAGGACATAAATGGGTCATCTATAGATCTGAGTGAAATATGGAAGGATAACCCTGTAAATGTTTCTGATGTCCATGTCGAACCGAGTCCCTCTTATAATTTGGGGGAAGTAACTATTAGGTTTTAATGTGTGTTGGTTTGATTCCATAACAAAACTCTATTTGTTTTTATTGATTAGTTGCTTAGATAGTTCGTGTTTGATATGAGCTTCAAAGAAGAAAAGCAACTTCTCATACAAAGTTCGTCTTCAAGAGGAAAAATGCTTACTTGGATGCTAAGGTATCAGGATTCTTTCTCCTCTTGCAAGGCATACTGTGCACACACATACGTAGCATAATATTTGTGTCCCTGCATCATTGGTGCGTACTTGGTATAACACATACACACATATATTATTGCATGCACATGCATTAGATTTAAATTGACAACTTTTGTAAAAATGCATGTTATAGGACTATCTCGAGGAAATGACATACCTGTGTGTTGTTTTTGTTTGTTAGTATTTTATTGGTATCAAAATTGAATATTTTCTCATATTGTTCCTTATTCAGTTCCAAACATTTCGATTATTTATTCATAAGTTTTCAAGTTTCGAGTTGAAAGTTACAAAACTTTCCTTGTGTTTATCGTGTATGATTTTTGTCTTTGTGTATCGAGTCAAATTCCAAGTTTTTGATAAAATATTTATAGAATTCCATGTTCGTAAGTGAGTTAGGGTTTATAATCTGAAAACGAATTTGAATTCTGAGTTCCCAGACCGAAGAACAGACAAAGAACGAGAGATGTGAGGGATAAGGAAGAAAAGGGAAAAGAAATGGCAAATTGCCAAAACACCCCTCTACCATAGAGGTGTGTGGCCTCCACGGGAAAGGCAACCCTATGCCCCTATGGAGGCCACGTGCCTCCATGGGGAGTTGAGGTGGCGTGGTGCCATTGGGTTCCAGAAATCTCTCTCTCTCCATGTCATTTTCCCTCTCGTTTATATTCAAAGTTGTGCAGAAATTTTATAAGTTTTTGGGTTTTTGTTTTTATGATATCTCACTCATTTCAAATTCGACTTTGGTGATTAGAAAACCAAAATCTTTGTTTTTCAAAGGAGAACAAGTTCCAAGTATTTTCAAAGCTAATTACAATCCAGATTTTCTAATTTAATTTGATCTTCATCAAGTGTTCACCATTTTGTTAGTAAATCATATTATCTACACTTTTCTTGTGATCAATTCCTTAAATCTTTTGATTTGAATATAAAATGTGTTTAGAATGATTTGGATTCTACTATTGGACTTGTTTGACGGATTTTTGAAATTAGCTTTTGTGATTTTTAATTGAATATCATGCTAGCTAATTTTGATGAACATGAACTTGAATCTAGAAAACTTTGTGTTTGTTCTTGATTGTTGATTTCTACGTTTTAGTCACATGTTCTAGAACTAGAATATTTTGATTGTGATTTCTATTATTCAAATCTATTTCTTCTTTGAGTGAATATGTTGTGGATTTTAAGTGTTGATTTGTCCACTTGATTTCAAAGCTAGTTATGTGTATTTTGTTGCAAATCTATTATTCTAGCTTTGATTAACATGTTTCGGTTTCTAGATATATTTTGTGTATGAACTGAATTGATATTTTAGATTTCCTATAACATGTATTGACGGTGATTTCTGGATTACGTAGAATTAATCACATGTCTAACAGGTGAATGCAAATTGATGATCAAGTTATGAATTTAAAAGAGAAAAGTGAGAAAACAAGACACAAGGTTTACCTGGTAAAACCCCAAAACGAGGAAACATTCACGGTTGCAGACGACGGTGAGGAGAAATCGCTATGATAAAACGGTTACACACTCAATCTCTCCTTTCTAGAGTATCTCTCTCTTTCTCTTGTTCTTGTTTCTTTTCTATGTATTGATATCTATGTTTTCGTCCCTATTTTACAATGAGATTATGAGTTTATTTATACATGCATAGAACCCTAATTCGTGTTACACAAGTAAGAAAGTTGACGTATTAAAGTCGTTTTATTCTTTTTTTCTGTTTCTGTTTCGCGTTCTTCACACATTAAACCTTTTGCCTGATTTGGATTCTGATATCTATCAGGAAATTTGTTTCCCTATCAGAATATGCTTGGAGACACCTTGTTAGAGTAAGACTTGATCTCTATGTATTTAAATCATGATTTCATTGAATCTGATAATGTCCAGGTGTCGCTTCAACTAATGATCTACCAGACCCGACCAGATCTTATTTTCCCCGACCGATGATTCGATCCCGACCGTAGGGTTTGACCCAACCATCTCGATAATCCTGACTGAGTCATCTTTATCGGATCAATCTAATCACTTATGTTAAGTTATATCTTACCCTATCGCTAGGTAACCCCGATCGAGTATTATGAAACCATCTTTGGTCAACTTAGGTTGGTTCATTAAAGTTGACTTTTGGTGACGTAACATCTTTGACTCTCGCATATTTGGATAGTTATGCTGACTCATAATTCTTCAGATTTTACTAATAACACTACCCCCTTAAACACACGGGGTCAGATAAAAATTGTTGCAAGCAAGACACGTTCGGCTGCGTGTGTTTAATTTACTTTATCATTTTCGTCTTGTAGTTCATTAATGCCCATTTAGTGCGATACAATTACCAACCACGCAGGTTTTGGCTAACGAAATCATTGCGTATCCTTTTTGAATTTCAAACGGCACGTGGTTTTTGGATTTCTTGCACCTTCCCCTACTTTCGGCTGATGACGCATATATATTCGATGACGTCACTTTCTTGTATATATTGTTTGAATTTTTTCACTTTTATTTCTACGATTTGATATTTTCCTTTAGCAAAAAACCCTTAACTTTCTTTTCCTTCAAAACCCTGGCTCTTCTCTAATCTTTCACCATTTTTTTTAAACGCTTCATCTATCGTCACTTCTTCTTCGTTGCTACTGAAGGTATGGACCCTGCCCTTCGCCACCAATATTTTAAACTTCTTCTTCATGTCGTTGAGGCTGGTGATGATGAGAACGTTACTAGGCTTGAGTCCATTCTCCTGGATCATCTTCTTTCTTCTCATCAACCTACCGTATTAAACGTGGATTATTCTATGGCTCACCCAGAGTTTGCCCCCTTCTGTTCTGATCTTCCTAACTCCATTTCGGTTGATGTTTATGTAGATATGTCGAAACAAAGCAGCTCTAGGCGGACCACCAGAGCCTCTCCCAAGGAGTCTACACACGCATCGATCGACTTGAAGATACCCTCCCAAGTTCTCAAGATGAATGATGTACCACAAGAACTTCAAGCTCGAGTGCTAAGGTTCAATCCCTGCTCATTTGATTTAGAGATACACGTAGTGACTGAAGTAGAGTTGGCAATATTTAAGGACCGGTTTGACCTAATCAATGCATAAAAGTTATCTTGTAGAGGCGATCGAGCTGTGTGGAATCCTCCCCCAAGTGCGGTCACTATATACGGGGCTATGATGACCTCAAGGGTTACTATTCCCCTTCAACCTTTTATTGCTTAATTCCTGACGGATGCGGGCATTGCTCCCCTAATTCTTATCGGTTGTTGATCAGTTTGGGGCACCTATGGAAGAAGCTCGGGGCCAACCAACCCTCGACCCCTCAAGAGATCTGATACTGGGGAAATTTTTTATCTTTAATCAACATCCCAGAGCTTGTGAGTTTCCTAGGGATGCAAGGAGAAACCTGTGCCTCATTCGGACAAGGATCACAAGGGGTTTATCTAGGGATTCCCTTCCTCAAACAAGTACTAGAAGAACAATTGGTTCTTCGTTGGAGATGACTGGGGTGAAACAGTTGTCGCTAACTCCGAGTAGGGGCTGACACAAAAAAAAGTTCCAAGGCACTTTTTCAGTCTCGAGCTTTGGAATAGGATTCCCTCTTCCATGACAAAGAGCCAAGCTGACATGGTTGCTAAGGCGATTAAGACTTCCTAGGAAACTAGGGATCACCGTTCCCTATATTTTGAGGCGGATTTGATCGATGCAAGGCTTTGTCCCGCAGTCTCTGCTCATCATCGATGATGTAAGTCATCATTGCTTTACCTAACATGTGTGCCTTCCCTCTATGCTGATTGTTGATTACCGTGTGACATTTTTTACTTTCAGTATATGACGTGGACATTATCGTAGAGGATCAGGCTGAGAAAGCCAAGAACGACGATTGGGTCAGTAGGAAATATGCGGCTGATCAGGTTCCTCAAGGAATTTTTCCACCCGAACATGATTTGCTGGAACATACGTACGAATCTGACCACCATTCCTTTGATGTTCCCTTGAATAGGTCAGTACGAGTGATCGCCATCCTCTTCGAGCTTGAAGTGATCGTCGCGGCCATTCCAAAGAAAGGGCTGGTTGAGACTGTCGGGTGCGGTCTAGTTTCGAAGCATCTGACCAAGAAAGATGTGGTCGAGATAGGTCTGAACAAAATCATCGAGGAAGGGATATTCACGAAGGAAGAAATCTAATGAGGTGGATATGGCAGACAGGGCCCTAAGCCATAAGATGACAAAGACTGTTGAAGGGTCATCCGCTCCCGATGCCCTTCGTATGAGAGTGAGTCTCACATCCGGAGTTGATCCGATGTTGTCTACTCCAATGGTTGATCCAATAATTTTGGAGGAGGAGGAGGAGGAGGAGGAGGAGGAGGCGGTTTTCAAACTCATCTCGTGAGAATCGCGATCCAAGAGAAGGGGCGATCAGGGTATAACATCTTTGTCCTCCGTCTCCCCTGAAAAAACTAAGGTTACGGACCAGACACTTCCTTCTACTGAGTCTTCCAAGGTTCAGGCTGTCCTAACCTCTCAATGCCCTGGGAAGACTCCTATGTAATTCACCATTAGGCGTCAGATCATTTTTTCTGATTTCGAAGGCGTCGATGGTAGGTCTGACGAGGAGGAAAAAATAGCTAATGGAGACTTCCTTGAGCTAACTGAGGAACAAGCTCTCCACTCTGTTTTGGAGTTAAGGGTATGAGCTGCTATACGGTTAGAGGAGGGTGTCAGGGTGAATGAGCCCACTGATGCCTCTTTTACTACACCTATTGGGTCTCTCCCTCTAGGGTGTGCCAGTGAAAGTCAAATTCCTAAAAATGAAGGCACTTGGGTCACTGTACCCACTAACCTTCTTGGGAAGGGTATTGGAATTTCAGAGACCTCAACTACTATAGATTGAACCACCCATTCTTCTTCTCGGGATCAATCTGCTCCAGCCGTTCCTCTTGCTGCTCCCACTGTTGAGATTTCTCATCTCCCTTCGTCTAGCGGTTCTCAGGCTAACCCCATTTCCATGCTCTGCTCAATGTCGTCGGGAGGTGGGTATATTGGTGAAGGGTATTGGAAGGGGGGCTAAGGATGCTGGGGATTTTGAGCGGATCTGTATGATATTTAACAACGACATTTTTGTAAGTCTTTACACCTTTGTTGTTTTTCTTCCTTCCCTTCTATCTGTCTACTTTAGTTTTCATTGGTCCCTTGTAGGTAGTGGAGGAATTAACTCGGGGACCTTTCTAAAAAGAGTAGACAGGCCGCTGAGATTTCTGAGTTGAAAGGGGTGCTCGCTGAGAAGGACTAGGCTATAAAGTCTTCTTCCGCTAGTGCTAGGCTAGCCAGTATACGGAGAAGCTGAAGGCACATGTGATTAACACTGAAAAGTGTATGTTTACTAAGGGATAATATCATCATTTTGCATTTTCAATATGATTAACTCCCCAATTTAGACATAATTTCATTCGCTCACTTAAATAAATGTGTTGTGTAGTAATCAGTGTATTTTTCTTTATATTTTAAAGGTAATTCGGTCAAGTCAGAATTATGAAGAAGTCAGATGGCAAAACAAACTGTAAAGTCTTCACTTATTGATTGGCTCATTTCGTGAACAAAATCACAATTTTGCGGTATTATGTAAGGGTAGCTTAGGCTCTCAAGACCTAAAGGAGAAGAAGCACCGAAGGTAAAATTCTTGTGCTTACTTGCTTAGAAGAGATAGTTGCACACACTCACAAATTCATGCATAATTCTTATTCATATTTGTTGAGTGTTTATACTTGTGTGCATTTTGAATATAAATGACTCTTGTTGATTTATTTTCATATTGTAATTAAATGTTTTATGTCATGTTTGGCATTAGAATATGATGCATTTTTCATAACTCTTGAACTTGTTGAATTTGTGTTGTTCGAGTGTTGAAAATAGGCTTTGCGCTGGTGGTGCACTACTCGACCAGCGTACCTCACCAGCGTAACATTCCAGTGGATTGTCGCATGTGTTACGCCAATGAGTTACGCTGCTGCACCCGTACAAAGATGTAAAAATGGGCAGTGCGCTGGTGGTGCGCTGCTCGACTAGCGCAGCCTCACTAGCGCAACATTCCAGTGCATCGACTCATGTGTTACACCACTGAGCTGCGCCAGTTGTCCAACATCTTTTATAAAATTAGGTTATGCGCTACTCGACCAACGCCCGTCACTAGCGCACACAGAGGAAGCTGGAACGTTTTTTTCCAAAACGACCTCACTTTGTTTGGATCTCATATATATATAACTCTTTGGTTTAAGGTTGTGTAAGAGTTCAGAACATCATATCTTTTCCTTAGAACACATTTCAAAGGAAAAACTCTTCCAAGAACTCATTTTTAATCACTCAAAGCATTCCCATGTGCATAAAAACTTCATATTGCATCTTCTAAGTTCATTTAGAGTGCATCCATGGATAGGCTTGCTTCATCACATCTTGTTTGGTAAGTTTTTCACTATCTTCTTACAAGTAAAGTGTTTTACTTGCTAAGCCTTCTCTTTAATTATTTGTATGCTCTTAGAACATTTTCTAGATACAAATTAGAGATTGTTGTGATGCCATGATTGAGTGTTGTATTGTGATAGCTTCATAGGATTGTTTGATCTATGTTTAGCTAAGCTTCTTGAACATGTCATTTAGCTCTTGATATCTAGGATTGCATTAATTGTCATCTCATTATCCTAGATAAGCATATAGGGTTTCCTAGCCTTGTTTGTTCATTGAATATCATCATATATTCACTTAGGACATTTTATCTCTTCATTGAGAAGTAAGTCTTGTGTTGCTTCTAGGAGTAGGTAGCTTAAATCGCAAGCAAGATGGACTAGGTTCACTTATACTGGGATTAAACAATGGTGGTGGATTAAACCGGGATTAGGTTGTAATTCCCTTGCCATTAATGGATTCGAGGTTCTAGTGTGGCGCACTCATCAGCCCGTGGGTTTTCCCATTTGAAGGGTTTCCACGTATATCTCAAGTGTCTTTACTATTTCCGCATTTATTACACTTGTGGTATTTTTGTAACTGGATAGGGGCATTTTTGTCAACTTGACCTTTAATGAAAATTGGGTAAAATTTATTTAAAATCTATTCACCCCCCATTTAGATCAATATTACACACCATAATATTTGTTTCAATTGGTATCAGAACAAGTTCCTAGACATACATAGGTGATCCTTGCTCATTTTGGTGTGTGTTGCATTTTGTGTGTGTATTGATCATTCATACACTTGCATTCATATCATTCATTCATTAAACACAATGAGTGGAAACGGTGGCAACGAGGGAGCTTCTAGCACTAGACCTTCACTCCTCACCGGATTGAATTATGCCTCTTGGAAAGACAAGATGGAGTCGTACATTTGCCAAATTCATGACAGGGCATGGATGGCTGTTAAAGATGGCTACACTCCACCCATGATGACTCCTACAGATGGAGGAGATGATGTACTCAATCCAAAGGCACAGTGGAATGCACAAGAGTTTGAGGCATCGAAATGGAATAGGAAGGCAATGCATGCCATCCTATGTGCAATGGATGATATCCAGTACAAGTTGGTTCAAAATACTAGGATAGCCAAGGAGGCATGGGATATCCTAGAAGTTGCATATGAGGGAACCGATGTGGTTAAGGAATCGAAGCTTCAAGTTCTCCGAACGCAATTTGAGCTGCTCAAGATGGATGAGAACGAATGCTTCAATGACTTTGAAGTGAGGTTGATAGACATTGTGAACCAAAGTCATCAACTTGGTGATCCTTATTCGGATAGGAAGATCAAACAGAAGATTATGAGATCTCTACCTGATAGATTTGAGTCTAAGGTGATGACTTTAGAAGAAAATAGTGGTTACAAGGACATGAAGCCAAGTGAGGTGAATGAGAGACTTCTAGCTTATGAATCTAGGAAATGTCCTAACCCCACACAGTTGAAAAAGCAAAAGGATATTGCTTTGAAAGCATCCAAAGTTGAGAAGGATGAGAGTGATGACTCAGATGAAAAAATGACCTTGCTAATGAGGAAGTTCAAGAACTTTTACATGTCCGAGAGGAAAGGTTTTGGATCCAAGGGTCAAGACTTGAAGAAAAAGGCTCCCTTCAAAACGTTTGAGCCTAGGCAAGAAAAGACCGAGAAGAAAAGAGTCAAATGCTATGAATGTGGTGGGATAGGTCACTTTGCCCCGGAATGTGCAAATCACAAGGTCAAGAAAAAAGGAAAAGTGATGGCTGCCACATGGAGTGAAAGTGATAACTCCAATGAAGGAGATGAGTCTTCAGATGATGAAGAACTCATGGCTAACTTCATAGCATTTACATCCTCTCTTAGGAGCAAAGATGCTAGTGAAAATGAGAATGAAAGTCAAAAGGAAAACTACTCAAGTGATGATGGATCTTCATCACAATCCACAAATGGAAGTGTGGATATGATGGATCTCAAGGACTACATGGCTAAGTTTGAGAGTTCAAGGTTAAAGAACAAGAATGAAATCAAGAGATTAAAAGTAGAAAACCTAGACCTCTCAACTCAAGTTGACCAACTAAATGAAGAGTTGGTGAGATCTAAGAGGAGTGAAGAAGGGTTGAAGAAAGAGCTAGAAGATGCTAGAGCGTTGTTGGCCAAGATGAACTCTAGCACCAAAAAACTTGACCACATGCTAGATGTTGGAAAGGCCAAGTGACAAGAAGGGACTTGGGTTTGAAGATGACAAAGTGTCCTCCACTCAAAGCAAGACCATTTTTGTAAGAAGCATGAACTTCAATGGGTCATCTTCTCATCAATCACCTAGGAAGAAACTTGACCTAGGAGAGTGTTCAAGTGAAGGTGGCACTAAGAAGTCTACCTCAAGCCTATCCTACTAGGACTCCTCAAGCTAACTTCCCTCAACCGAAAGCTCATAAAGGGAAGATACCTATCATGCAAGCTCAACGAAGGAAGCAATCAAGTCTTGCTCAACAACAAAGAAGGAAAGCTCTTCAACAACAATCAAGACAACCACATAGACATGGAAAGGCTCCAATGCATCCTCAAGGTTATGGTATGATTCCTAACTTCATTCCTACTTGTCATTTTGTTGTATTGATGGTCACATTAGACCAAATTGCTTTAGATATATTAAATTGTGTAGGATTGAAAGCATGATAGAGAAGAAAAAGACTAAAGCCATGATACATGTCACTAGGAAAAATGGAACAACTTTGCATGATCCTAGGACACTTAGAGCCCATGTACCATTGACCACTAGGAAGAAAAATATTGCACCTAGGTGGATTAGAAAGGATGAACACTTTTTCCATGTTGCACAAATTGCCTTGAATGCTCATTCTTGTGATTTTTGGTATTTGGATAGTGGTGCACTAGGCACATGACTGGAAATAAGAGTTTCTTTGAGACTCTTGTGATGGAGGAGGGAGGAAATGTCACCTTTGGTGATGGATCCAAAAAGAAGGTTAAAGAAAAGGAACCATTTCCATTCCCGAATTACCCTCTTTGTCCAATGCTTTGTATGTTGATGGTTTAAAAGCCAATTTGATAAGCATTTCACATCTTAGTGATGAAGGACTTTCAGTCTTGTTTAGGAAAGATGATTATTCTATCCTATTGCCAAATGGACAAACCTTGTTAAAAGGTATGACATCTAGCGACAATTGCTAGTGTCTCGAGGCTAGAGGTGTCTCTTGCAATGTGTCCAAGGATGAACAAATTGAGTTGTGGCACGAAAGACTTGGTCACATGAACTATAAGGATTTACATACCTTAGATAAGTTCAATGTTATGCGAGGCCTTCCCAAGCTTGGGAAAAAGGTTAATGGTGTTTGTGGACCTTGCCAACAAGGGAAGCAAACCAAAAGTATGCTCAAAAAGGGCAAGTATTTATCCACCAAGGAACCTCTAGAGCTTCTCCATATGGATCTTATGGGTCCCATGCAAACCGAGAGTTTAGGTGGAAAGAGATACATTTTTGTGTGTTTAGATGACTTCTCTAGGTACACATGGACTTATTTTCTTAGAGAAAAATCTGAAACTTTTGACAAGTTTAAAATGCTTTGTTCCAAAATTTAAAATGAAATGAACTCCAAGATTAAAAACATTAAAAGGATTAGGAGTGACCATGGGAAGGAATTTGAGAATGCTCATTTTGAAAACTATTGCAATAGTCTAGGCATCTCTCATGAGTTTTCGGCTCCTAGGACACCTCAACAAAATGGAGTTGTTGAGAGGAAAAATAGGGTTCTTCAAGAAATGGTCCGTGTGACATTGCTTAGCAACAATGTCCCTAGGAACATTTGGGCCGAAGCCGTCAATACGGTGTGCTACATAGGAAATAGAGTATTCCTTAGGCCTCACACTAGGCAAACCTCCTATGAGTTACGGAAAGGTAGATAGCCAAATGTTAGCTATTTCCACACCTTCTGAAGCAAATGCTACATTTTGAATGACCGTGATCAACTTGGAAAATTTGATGCTAAGAGTGATGAGGGTATCTTCATTGGCTATGCCTTGAATAGTAAAGCCTATAGAGTTTTCAATCTAAGAACTAGGACCGTGATGAAATCATCTAATGTTGTTATTGATGATACTAGGTTCAAATCTAATGAACATGAGGAGGAGGTAGATCTAGTTGATGACTTCCATTTGGAGAAGGTTGTTGATGTTTCTAATGTTGAAAAGACTAACCTTGATGATAACATAACGCAACCTATTGATAGGATTCCTCTCTTGAACTCAAAAGAACCTACACTATGGGTTAGGAAACTCCATGACAAAGATGACATCATTAGAGAGGTTAGTGAAGGTGTTAGGACTAGGCATCAAATGACTAATCTAAATAGCTACACTTGTTACACCTCTCAAATAAAACCCAAGAAGGTTGATGAAGCCTTGAAGGATGAATTTTGGGTTCTTGCTATGCAAGAAAAGCTTAACCAATTTGAAAGGAATGAGGTTTGGACTCTAGTTCCTAGGTCTAAGAACACCAATGTGATAGGCACCAAGTGGGTATATAGGAACAAATCCGATGAGGATGACAACATTGTGCGAAACAAGGCTAGGCTTGTAGCACAAGGGTACTCTCAAATTGAGGGTATTGATTTTGAGGAGACATTTGCTCCCGTTGCTAGGATTGAGTCCATTAGGCTTCTTTTATCCATTTCTTTTTTGCACAAGTTCAAATTATATCAAATGGATGTTAAGAGTGCCTTCCTCAATGGTTTATTGCAAGAGGAAGTGTTTGTTGAGCAACCCAAAGGGTTTGTAGATCCTCACCACCCTAACCATGTATATCATCTCAAGAAAGCTTTATATGGGTTGAAACAAGCACCAGGGTTTGGTATGAGCGTCTCACCCAATATCTTATAGACAATGGCTACACTAGGGGTAGTGTTGATGAGACTCTATTCATCAAGAAAGACAAAGATGAGCTCTTTATAGCTCAAATCTATGTTGATGATATAGTCTTTGGCTCCACCAATGACACCAAAGTCCAACAATTTATTGATGTTATGTCTCATGAGTTTGAGATGAGTCTTGTTAGTGAGCTAAGTTACTTTATAGGTTTACAAATTAAGCAAATGGATGATGGGATTTTCATATCCCAAGCTAAGTATGCTAAAAACCTAGTGAAGAAATTTGGCCTTGAAAGTGCCAAACATTGTGATACACCTATGAGTACCACTTTGAAGCTAAGCAAGGATGCTAGTGGTAAAAGTGTGGACCAAACTTTGTATCGTGGCATGATTGGTAGCTTGCTCTATTTGACTGCAAGTAGGTCCAATATTTCTTTTAGTGTGGGTGTGTGTGCTAGGTACCAATCGGATCCTAATGAGTTTCATCTCTCTTCTGTTAAGAGAATCATTCGATATGTGAATGGGACATCTAACTATGGAATTTGGTACTCTTTTACACTTATGCTAGTCTTGTAGGCTTTAGTGATGCAGATTGGGCAAGAAATTGTGATGATAGGAAAAGTACATCGGGCGGTTGCTTTTTCATTGGAAATAACCTTGTATCTTGGTTTTGCAAGAAGCAAAATTCGGTTTCCTTGTCCACGGCTGAGGCCGAATACATAGCTGTTGGGAGTGGATGCACACAACTCTTTTGGATGAAGTAAATGCTAGTCGACTATGGATTCAATCAAGGTACTCTTACTTTTTTTTTTGCGATAACATGAGTGTAATTAATATTTCCAAGAATCCGGTTCAGCATTCTAGAACTAAGCATATTGACATCCGTCATCATTTCATTAGAGAACTAGTTGAGAACAAATGCATAGTACTTGACCATGTAGGTACTAATGATCAACTAGCGGATCTATTTACTACACCCTTAGATGCTACTCGATTCAAGACTCTTAGTAGATCTATTGGGATTTGTTTAATGGAGTGATGTGTTGTGGTCTTTGACCCCATATGGGGAACTCAAGCAAAGAGAGCTATTGTATACTTGTTACATCCCATTTTTTTTTAAATGTTTATGCTCCTTTATTGATTTCTTGAGTAGCTTGGTTGCACTTATTATAGTATATTGTATTTTCTTCAATAAGTGTGAACTTTGCTTTGATTATAATCCATGTCATATTTATGTTCAAACATGCATTTTTGGACTAGGAGATCTATATAGGAAGTACATATTGAATGACCTATAATTATCTCCATGACATGATGATTCTTTAAATGACATGCTAATGAAAAATGATAAAGCATGAATTGATGATTGTAATTTTTAAATGCAAAACAATGTGTGAAAATGCTAAGTGAGACTCAAATGTTTAATCAATGTCTCTCTCCCTTTATTAGTTCAACATGGCTACTATCATACGGGTATCCTCCCGGAAAAATCAAATAAGGTGCAAAGTTGCTCATGCTATGTTTAGCTTATAAAGTTGGATATAGTGCCACTCAAATTTGATATCTATAAAAACTCTATATCCTTGCTTCTCTTATGACAAATGGTGAAATTGGTTTGAATTATATTGGAAACCTTTGTCATTTGCTTTGCCAAATACCATTGTTTTTGGACTTGAATGCAACATGTCTTGTATGAAAAGCATTTTTGATTCACACATTTTCTTTAAATAAATCTCCTTGTTTCTCTCCTATTGATAGAGTTGCATAAATGTGGCTTATATAATTATGCAACAATCTTGTATGCTCCTTGCTTTCTTTGCCTTGAGTGACCCGGTTGGGGACTTCTCCTTTGTCTATATCATGACAAAAAGGGGAAGTAGCATTGACCTAGCTTTGTGGTGTTAGGAGAATAGCATGTGTTGGCTTTAAGAGGAGTAGTAATACTTGTTTTAGGGGGAGATTAAATGTAGGGGGAGTAACCCGTTGAGGGGGTGCATTGCATGAGCATTTCACGATATCATACTCATATTATTGAATGCAATTGCTTTTGTTTTGTATTAAATTGATCATCTCACATGCACTTGGTTGGAAAGTGTATTTGTGCTTGCTTTGTGTGTAGGGTTGATAATTCTACAAGAGATTGAAGATTTGAAGTTTTTTTTTTTAATGTTTATCTCTTTATAATGTAGAATATCTACCCGATGTTTTATTTTGTTTTGTGAGGATCAATGTGAGTGGTGGTTTTGTCACGAAATAGACAAAGGGGAAGATTGTAAAGTCCTCATTTATTGATTGGCTTATTTCGTGAACAAAATCACAATTTTGGGGTATTATGTAAGGGTAGCGTAGGCTCTCAAGGCCTCAAGGAGAAGAAGCACCAAAGATAAAATTCTTGTGCTTACTTGCTTTGAAGAGATAGTTGCATACACTCACAAATTCATGCATAATTCTTATTCATATTTGTTGAGTGTTTATACTTGTATGCATTTTGAATGACTCTTGTTGATTTATTTGCATCTTGTAATTAAATGTTTTATGTCATGTTTGGCATTAGAATATGATGCATTTTTCATCACTCTTGAACTTGTTGAATTTGTGTTGTTTGAGTGTTGAAAATAGGCTTTGCGCTGGTGGTGCGCTACTCGACCGGTGCACCTCACCAGCCCAACATTCCAGTGGATTGTCGCATGTGTTACGCCACAGAGTTACGCTGCTGCACCCGTACAAAGATGCAAAAATAAGCAGTGCGCTGGTGGTGCGCTGCTCGACTAGCGCAGCCTCACTAGCGCAACATTCCAGTGCATCGACTCATGTGTTACACCACTGAGCTGAGCCAGTCGTCCAACATCTTTTATAAAATTAGGTTGTGCGCTACTCGACCAACGCACGTCACTAGCGCACACAGAGGAAGCTGGAACATTTTTTCCAAAACGACCTCACTTTGTTTGGATCTCATATATATATAACTCTTTGGTTTAAGGTCGTGTAAGAGTTCAGAATATCATATATTTTCCATAGAACTCATTTCAAAGGAAAAACTCTTCTAAGAACTCATTTCAAAGGAAAAACTCTTCTAAGAACTCATTTTTAATAACTTAAAGCATTCCCATGTGCATAAAAACTTCATCTTGCATCTTCTAAGTTCATTTAGAGTGCATCTATGGATAGAATTGCTTCATCACATCTTGTTTGGTAAGTTCTTCACTATCTTCTTACAAGTTAAGTGTTTTACTTGTTAAGCCTTCTCTTTAATTATTTGTATGCTCTTAGAACATTTTCTAGATACAAATTAGAGATTGTTGTGATGCCATGATTGAGTGTTGTATTGTGATAGCTTCATAGGATTGTTTGATCTATGTTTAGCTAAGCTTCTTGAACATGTCATTTAGCTCTTAACATCTAGGATTGCATTAATTGTCATCTCATTATCCTAGATAAGCATATAGGGTTTCCTAGCCTTGTTTGTTCATTGAATATCATCATATATTCACTTAGGACATTTTATCTCTTCATTAAGAAGTAAGACTTATGTTGCTTCTGGGAGTAGGTAGCTTAAATCGTAAGTAAGATGGACTAGGTTCACTTATACCGGGATTAGATTGTAATTCCTTTTCCATTAGTGGATTCTAGATTCTATTGTGGTGCCCTCATCAACCCGTGGTTTTTCCTATTTGGAGGGTTTCCACATATATCTCACGTGTCTTTACTATTTCCGCATTTATTACACTTGTGGTATTTTTATAACTGGATAGAGGCATTTTCGTCAACTTGACCTTTGACGAAAATTAGGTCAAATTTATTTAAAATCTATTCAAACCCCCCCCCCCCCTCTAGATCAATATTACACACCATAATATTTGTTTCACAAACATCATTTTCAAGTTCAGAACGTCAAAAACCTTAGGAAGGCCACGAAGGGCATTTTTGTAATTTTGACTATTCACCGTTCACAGTTGACTTTCACTGTTTATAGTTGACTTTCACTGTTTCTGATGACATGGCACATTCCTATTTGACCGAACTACGAGTGTACCATACACGCGACTGTAGTGAATCACATTCTAGAAGTCGGTGCACTGTTCGTAGTTGACTTTCTAGAATATTATTGATCGATTATGTGACACATTTCTAGAATATTTGATTCCCTACAGCATGTGTACGTCATCGTACACGTGTTGTAGGGAATCAAATTCTATAGGCCAGTGCACTGTTCACTGTTGACTTTCATTGACACATGTACTATTCACTATTCATTGATGACGTGGTAAAATCTGGACGCTCCATTCTAAATTCATCCGATGGTCAATTTTCATCCGTATTTTGTATAAATAGGGGACCTCTCCCCCCTAATTTGCACATCCTGAATCCAAATATGATATTAGATATGTGAAATTCTCTCTCTTTTATTCTCAAATTCTCAGTTTAAATAAAATAACTATTTCTAGTTAAATTATGTCTGGCTGATTTTATGTAGCTGGGACCAAAGGTGATACTATTGGTATGGAAAATATGATCCAATTATGGTAAGTTTATTATTTTTTTACTTTCTCCCCTTCTGATCTTTATGGAGTTTTTGACTGACTGTAAACAGACAGGTATTATCTAGCACAGTGAGTACTTTTACCCATATCTATCAGAGAGTGGTTTATCCCCTCTGATCTTTGTGGAGTTTTGACTCACTGTAGACAGAAAAATGTTGTCTAGCACAGTGGATATTTTTACCCATATCTATCAGAGAGTAGTCAGTGTAGTGGAATAACCTCCCATTAATCTGGACTAAATATTAATTATTGAATCATATTCGAATTACCAACAGTGGATCCCTTAGCCCCAGTTTTAATTTTTAATTGATTTATATTTTTATAACAAGCTTATTAATTAATCTAGATAATTAATTCTATGAGGACAAGTGAACAACCTCCCTATGGTTCGACCCAGTCTTACCGGTTAGTTTATTACTATGACACTCTTATACTTGGGAGTAGGAACACTTCTTTAGGACGTGTCAACATGCAGCGACTGAGATGGCTTTGAGAAAAACGATTATGAATGTCCAGAGTAGGGCGACTGCCTCTGACCAAGCCCTCAGGGATCTCATTACAAAGTACATTGAGCTGGAGAAGAGGGCTGCTAGGGCCGAGCTACGGAGCGCCAAACTTGAATCAAGGATCATATTGGCTGAAACGGCAGCGAAAAAGGCTTAAGATGAGACTCGGGTTACCTAAGATTCCCTTGCTTCAGCTCAGCAAAAGACATTGGAGGCACAACAAATGTTTGAGGAAGCCCGACTCCACTATGAGCATTTAACCAAGGACTTAGAGCAGCAACAGATAAATATGGAAGTGCTTTCCCATGAGGCCAGGTCAGACCTTGAGGTTTAAAATGTTGATCGGTACAAGAAGACCCCTGTTTTTGATGCTACGCTACTGAGGGAGTTTGAGAGAGGTCTGGCAACTGCCAGGACGTTCTTTAGTGCGAAGGAAAGGTCTTCCAAAGAGGCTCGCTCGAAGTGGGACCGGACAATATCTAAACATCAGAAAGAATCCTTAGTGGCCATTAGGAATCAACGAATTAGGTGGAAGGTCTACTGCAAATCCATCGGAAATGATCCCCACCCCATGCATCTCGAACTCTCTTCAAAAGTATCTCTTGTGTCCTTCCATGCTGGTCAGGAAAGTGGCGTTTTGACCAAAGAGGTTGACGTTGGTCCTTCATCCAATGTAGATTATTCTCCCTTCGTGTCTGCTGATCCAGACGATGATATCTCCGAGCTAGATTTTGGAGAGTTCGACGAAGGCCAAGATGATGATGTCCCTCCTTTCGGCCCTGGAGATTGCTCAGCTGCTGGGAACAACTGATGCATCTCTGCTCTTATAACCATTTCGTGTGTATTGCTTTTGTAATTTTTGACATTATGACAATCAATGCATATCTTCCCCTTATTACTTGTTTTCGGGATATATTTGGCTTTATGTGTGTGGTTTCTTATGCTTACGTTTACTTATATTTTTAGTGCAACCTGAGCTATGCATGTCGACCCATGCCAGGTTGATCGTTATAAGTTAGGCTAAGCAAAACCACTTATATCCCGATCGTACGGGCTAGATAAACCACTTATCTAAGGCCTTGTCGCAATGTAATTATTGACTCATTGCCTCATTTTTTGTGGTTAAATTCCCTTTGAGGATTGAACCATATTCTGTAATGATCTCGGGTCCACCTCGGGTATCGTTCGAGCTATTTTTCCCGATCGTTTTCATACCTATCTTTCTGTTGGGCAGTGTTCATTTATAAACCAATTGTGCAGTTTTTATTTATAGACTCTTGTCTTTTATCTGCCAACTAGATCGTTGGGATGTCTCCTAACAGTTTGTTGGTCAAGATTCGCTACGATAAAGCATAACTTGTCTTACCAACTTTATAAGCATTTATGGCCGTGTTGTCCATATCTTATAGGTAGGATTTGCACCTTATCCAACTTTTGGCGCATCCCATCGGGTTTGTATGCCCGAAAGCACCATAACAGTGCTTCATATGCACCTAGTTAATTTTGGTGAGTGTGCATTGTCTCGGTGACATATGCTTTTGGCCCCCTCACTGGGCTACTCGGGATCCCTTATCAGCTTTGACCGATATCTTAAGGTATCCTGTGAATGTTCTTATAAGCAAATGCTTGGTTTTGAACACTGTGCTGGATTGTTTATAATAAATTCCCCTGGGGGGTTTTTATTGATTTCTCAAAAAATAAAAAATAATTAGCTAATAACAATTCAAAGTTTAAGCTATGGAAATAAAAGAAAACAAAAGTAAGAATCTCCTCATGGGTATAAGATCTTTAAATACTGCGCATTGTATGGCCTGGGCAGCTCGGTTCTCTCAGGTTGGAAAAAGTGATATGCTCCATGTCTTGCTATCTCGACCACTTGGTATGGTCCTTCCCATTTGTCAGCTAACGATCCTGCAAACTTGTCTTTTGTATTAAGTGTCACCCTCCTCAGGACTAGGTCTCATAGCTAGAATCTTCTAACCTTGACATGTAAATTGTAATACCTTGCTACCCTCTGTTGGTAGGCTACATTTCTTACTTTGGACCTGTCTATTCTTTCCTCTAACTCATCCAAGTTTCGTTTTATCATCTTCACATTTCCTTCGGGATCAAAGAGTTGTACTCTAGGGGACTTGTGAATTATCTTAACAGGAATAACTGCTTCCATCCTAAATGCCAACGAGTAGGGTGATTCCCCTGTTGAAGTCATTTCTGTAGTCCGATAAGCCCATAAGACTTAGTGCAATTTATCTGCCCAGTTTCCCTTCTTTCCTTCCAGCTTCGCCTTTAGAATATGCTTGGTTATTTTGTTCACCGCCTCTGTTTGGCCATTGGTCTGAGGGTAAGCTGGTGTGGCATAATAGTTATTTATCCCAAAGTCTCGACATATATTTTTGAAACTATCACTATCGAATTGAGTCCGGTTATCTATGATTATAGTTTTAGGGATTCCAAACCGATAAATGATATTTTTCTTCACAAAACAGGTGGTGTTAACCTCGCTGATATGTACCAGTGCTTCCGCTTCAACCCACTTTGTAAAGTAGTCAACGACTACTTTGGCATGCTTCGCTCCTTCTTTAGTTACAGTAGACATCGGGCCAATCAGATATATTCCCTACAAGGCGAACGTCCATGGTGATGTCAAACTTTTCAACTGCTCGGGTGGCTTTCGGATGTCATTATCTACCTTTTGACAACCTCTGCACTGACTTGCAACACCTTGTGCCTTTTTAAACAGAGTCGGCCAATAAAAGCCCTGCTTGAGAGTTTTATATGCCAAGCTTTTACCACACGAGTGATTCCCACAGACTCCTCTGTGAATACTTTCTAATATTTGCCTTTCACTAATTGGGTCTACGCATCTCTAAAGGGATTTGAAAAATCCTTTTCTGTATAACTCCCTTTCTACTATTAAATATCTTGTGGTGCTATATCTGAGGTGTTTCACCTCAGCTATCTCTATCAGAAGCACTCCATTTTCTAGGTATTCTCTGATCGGGTCATCCAAGTAACTTGTCCCCCTTCGATCAATTCTACCTCCGATGCTTCAGCTTGATTTTCGCTCTCGATACTTGCCTTTTACAGGTGGGCTTCTGAGACTATTTTTGACCATACACCGGTAGCTGATGCTAATTTTGACAACACGTCTGCCTTCTCATTTTTCTCCCTCAGGATCTGGGTGATTCTGCACTTTTTGAACCTTTCAAGGAGTGTCTTCGCTATACTCAAATACGCAGCCATGTTGTTATCCTTGGCTCGGTATTCATTCAGAACTTTATTGACCTTTACTTGTTAGTCATTAAATATTTCCAACTTATCTGTCCCCAGTGTCGTGCGCACCCTAAGGTCTGCTAGAAGTGCCTTATATTTTGCCATATTGTTAGTGGCTTTGAAGTCAAATCGCAAGACACATTCCACTTGGTCACCTTCTGGTGTGGATATAACTATGTCTGCCTTACTGTCGTGCATGTTTGATGATTCATCTACATGCAGCTTCCAGACAAACAAATCCCTCTCCCTGAACATCCTGATCACTTCATTGTTTGGACCAGCAAATTTCGTGACCAAATCTGCTACAACCTGTCTTTTGATCGCCGATCTTAGCGAATACACTATGTCAAACTCGCTTAGTTCCACCGCCCATTTAATCAGCCTCTCTGACACTTCGGGTTTCGATATAATCTGTTTCAGTGGACAATCGGTGTATACTTCAATTTTGTGAGCTTGAAAATACGGTTTTAGCTTTCTTGTTGCTATCACCAGGGCCAAAGTCATATGTTCAGCTGGAGAGTACCTTGTTTCCTAAGCAACAAGGCGTTGCTGGTGTAGTATACAGGAAAGTGGTGCTCTGACCAAAGGGGTTGACGTTGGTCATTCAGCCGATGTTGATAATTCTACCTTCGTGTCTGCTGATCCTAACGATGATATCTCATGGCCAAATTTTGGAGAATTCGGTAAAGGCCAAGATGATGATGTCCACTTATATCTCAATCATATGGGGTAGATAAACCACTCGTCTAAGGCAGTGTCGCCACATAATTATTGACTCATTACCTTAATTTTGGTGGTTAAATTCCATTGGAGGATTGAACCGTATTCTGTAATGAACTCGGGTCCACCTCTGGTAAACCCCTTGTGTTTTATCGTTTGGGTTGTTTTTCCCAATCGTCTTCTTATCTATCTTTCTGTAGGGAGGTGTTCATTTATAAACCAATTATGGAGTTTTTATTTATAGACTCTTATCTTTTATCTGCCAACTAGGTCGTTGGGACGTCTCCCAACAATTTGTTGGTCAAGATTCGCTGCGATAAGACGTAACTTGTCCTACCAACTTTATAAGCATCTATGGCCGTATTTACCTTATCTTATAGGTAGGATTTGTGCCTTATCCAACTTTTGGCTCATTCCATCAGGTTTGTATGCCCGAAGGTACCTTAACAGTGCTTCATATGCACCCAGTTAGTTTTGGTGAGTGTGTATTGTCTCGACGACATATGCTTTTGGTCCCCTCACTGAGCTACTCGGGATTCCTTATCAACTTTGACCGATATCATAAGGTATCCTAGGAACGCTCTTATGAGCAAATGCTTGGTTTTGAACACTGTGCTGGATTGTTTATAAGAACTTCTCCTATGGGTTTTTATTGATTTCTCAAAAAATAAAAAACAATTAACTAATAACAATTCAAAGCTTAAGATCTGGAAATAAAAGAGAACAAAAGTAAGAATCTCCATGTCCTGCTATCCCGACCACTTGGAAAATAAAAGTGGTCGGTATTTCCTGAATCAACAGGTCTTGATCACCTACCGGCGCTGCATCATTTTTAGTATTAAAGCCACATCGATTTAGCATCGATTTAGCTATTTGCTGGTATTCATGGTGAATCAACACCATCTAGTTCTTATTTCGTTTTCGGTATTCTCAAGAATCAACGATCTACTTTCTGGTATTCCTAGAATCAACGAATTGTAATTTCTGGCATTTCAAGAATCAACGGATTCGAAATAATTATCCTATTTTGTATTTTAATTTTTTTAGCATTATTTTCCTATTGATTCATGTCTTGCTATCCCGACCACTTTTATTTTCCTTTTGTGATTTTAATTGAATAAGTTGCTAGCTACTTTTGATGAACATGAACTTGAATCTAGAAAACTTTGTGTTTGTTCTTGATTGTTGATTTCTAGGTTTTAGTCACATGTTCTAGAACTAGAATATTTTGATTGTGATTTCTATTATTCAAATCTATTTCTTCTTTGAGTGAATATGTTGTGGATTTCAAGTGTTGATTTTTCCACTTGATTTCAAAGCTAGTTTTGTACACTTTGTTGCAAATATATTATTCTAGCTTTTATTTACATGTTTCGGTTTCTAGATATATTTTGTGTATGAATTGAATTGCATATTTTAGATTTCCTATAACATGTTCATAAGGACTCGTTTTATATGTTTGTGAGCTTGAATTGTGATAACTAATTCTTCATAGAGTGTATTTGATCTACATACTCTATTTGCTTGTGTTTGCATGTTTGCATTTCACTTAGACCATTGCCTTGTAAAAGGAGGAAGTCTCTTGTTGGAATGAGAAGTTTGAACTTGTGCAAGGAAGTCTTGACTTGGATAAAAGAGATCCAGAAGTTTTGGAAGGAACTTTCTAGAGACATGTGAAGTGTCTTGGATAGAAAGAGGCAAGTCTCTCACCAGTAAAAATCCCGAGGGTAGGATAGAATGGGATGATCCAATAGGGTGATTCGTGTTTATTGATCGCTTAAGGATTTACATTCTACCAACTAGTGAAAATAGTGTTGTTGGTGGTTGTGGAATCAACCCGTGGATATTTCCTCAAGTTGTGAGGTTTTACCACATTAAAAAAAAAATTGTGATGATTTTTTTTTTACTGAATTCATTTGCTTTACATTGTAGTTGTTACTTTAAATTGTTATATCTTTTATACTTGTTACTACTAATCATCTTGTGAATTTTTTTGGTGTTTGCTTTTAAGAGTGCTTTGATAGTATGTTTATGCAACAATCAAGGTCCACAATCAAGGTCCGATTTTTTTTTATTGAAAATTGGTTCCAACTTATTCACTCCCCTCTAGATTGCAAGATATCCATCTTAGGAATTTTCAGTAACTATGGCCAGTTCGTGTCCAGATTTGATGGATAAGGATGACAATATGATGACAATAGTCAAGACTAAGGTCACTCGGGTTTCTAGTCGAATTAGGGAGAACCCAATAATTAATGGCATCCCCTTTACGTCAAGATCCCAAAAGACTTTCTTTAGTTAAAATCCCAACCTCAGTGATAGACGAAGAGATTGAATTATATGGTCTCAGGAATGTCTTTCGATTTCTTGATAGTATCTTGCTTCGACTGACGAAGAGTTATTGATGGAGATCAGGTGGAGAAATATTTGTAAAAATCATGGTGTTTATAGCACCTTGACTCATGCAATTTGATTAATCATAGAGATGATGAGGGCATTTGCTTGATTTATAGGATTTGATGATGGATACATATTTTTAGGATTCAAATTGTTATTTTTATTTGTTTCCTTTTATGTATTTTTCCTACTCCTATATATTAGAGCTTTGTAACCATTTGATGGTGGAGTTGAGTTGATTAATAAAATTTTGGTTATGAAATTTATTGTATTTTCTCTCTCGGTATTCATGTGAATTAACGAGTTAACAATGTGCTCATAGTTCTTGGTATTTCCTAAATCAACAGGGCTTGATCACTTACCGGCGCTGCATCATTTTTGGTATTAAAGCCACATCGATTCAGCATCGATTTAGCTATTTGCTGGTATTCATGGTGAATCAACAACATCTAGTTCTTATTTCGCTTTCGGTATTCTCAAGAATCAACGGATCTACTTTCTGGTATTCCTAGAATCAACGGATTGTAATTTCTAGCATTCCAAGAATCAACGGATTTGAAATAATTATCCCCATTTTGTATTTCAATTTTTTTTAGCATTATTTTTCCGTTACATTAGTAATTTTAGTTTTATGTGTGTTTCTATGATTCATATGTTTCTCATCATACAAATTCGAGGACGAATTCTTTCGACCATGGTGGGAATAATGGAGAATAGGTGGAGAAAGATTTGCAAAAATCATGGTGTAGATAGCACCTTGATTTATGCAATTTGATTAATCATGGAGATGATGAAGGCATTTGCTTGATTTATAGGATTTGATTATGGATACATATTTTTAGGGTTCAAATTGTGATTTTTATTTGTTTCTTTTTATATATTTTTTCCTACTCCTATATATTGGAGCTTTGTAACCATTTGATGGTGGAATTGAGTTGACTAATAAAATTTTGGTTATGAAATTTCTTGAATTTGCTCTCTCGGTATTCATGTGAATCAACGAGTTGGCAATGTGTTCATAGTCCTGGGTATTCCCAGAATTAATAAGGCTTGATCACCTATCGGCACTGTATCAGTTATGAACGTCCTGACTGCAATATTTTAGGATGGACTTGCTTTTATAGGCTTTCATTTAAGCATAAGTTTCATTTTTTGATTCCACCATTGATTTGTAGAGTGTTTGAATACTTTGACATATCCCCCAACTCATTGATGCATATTAGCTGGGGATTGTTACTGTCACTAGAGGTCATGCAGGAAACAAGGGATCTATAATTCCCGTTAAATACCCTTCTTCATTCATATACCTTAAAAGATCATGATAAGGATCATGGTTGCTACTCTATTACTCTTAAGGGTCCCAAGCCTCAATTGATTGCTGACATACCTACTAACGACTATAAGTGGATAAACCAGTAATTTTTTACAAAATGGGACTTCGTTGAGGGGCCTTTCAGACTTGAAAGCTATAAATTACGTTTGATCTGGAGTGAATCCAGTAAGTTCAATTACAAGTGCCATATCGATTTGATTGTAGGGAAAAATAACCGTTTTAAAAATAAATATATTTACAAAACTTTAGAAAAGAAAATTTCTAAACATCGCCTGATCATATTATAAATGTGATGCAAATTAAATTAATTTAAAGATTACCTTTGTAGTTTAGTCTCTATAAATCTTCCGAACTTAGCACAAGATCGAATCACCCAGGAGTTTCAACTTTTTTTTTTCTTCGAACCAAGATGTAAATCCACCTACAAGACTTAAAGAAAAAGATTAAAAGCTCAAGCCGAATTTGAAACTTACAATTTACTTTTGTCGTAGGTGAATTTTACCAAGCATGCACGTCATTGACAGGAAGGAGAAAATAGCTAGGTGGACGCCCAAATGGGCACTCAGGAAATATCTTACGAGGCATCATTAGAGAGAAGAAAATCCCTAGTAAGCTTATATAGAATGAAACCTACTCGGGATCAGTTAACAACACTCGGGACTGGTTAAACAACGCTTCCACTCAGGCTCAAACGGCGTTACTCGGGACCATCATGCATTACTCTTACTCGGGAATAAATACGATTCAAGTAAGAACTTGGTGCTTATTTCCTACGGATTAAGTCATTAAATACGGGAAGATATCCATCAGGAAGGAATCCCAAATAAAATGGAACATTAAGTTAGAAGAGTTCCCAATCAGGAAATAACTTGATTTCTTTACGAAGACTATATTCTTATAAGGAAACAAGTCCAAATTGAACCACACTACTAGAATTCCACTTGATTTCCATGAGAGACTCCGAAACAGGAAAGAAGACAAATCAACCTCAAGCTAGTAACCGAATCACAATTAAATACAAATATCTTGTATTACTTGTACAAACCAGATTAGGGTTCTATAAGCATATAAATAGATCCATAATCTGGTTCCAAAGGAGATAGGCAATATAACACACAACAATCATAACAAATACAGAGAGAAAAAAGAGAGATCGAGAGCTTGTAAACATCATATTCTTATAGTTGATTTTGTCTTGGTTGATCCTTCAACCACCCGTGGACGTTTCTCCGATCATCGGAGTTTTACCACGTAAAACTTGTCTTTGTTACTCTCTCTGCATCTCTTTCTCTTTGACTCAATAGCCGAAATCCAATCCTTGTTGACTTTTTTGACATAATCCAGAAATCGACGTCAGTAATTGGCGCTAGAAAAAGGGGCCGAACCTCCGAACTTGTTAAAAGCAATGGCAGGAAGCAGAAGTAGTTCAGGGAATAGCCAAAAATCACCAGGCGATTTCCATGTTGGCAATACGTCACAAGATCCTACAGCAAACACAGAAAACCAGCCTGCGCACCTGGCGGGGATCCAGCAAGTTCCTCCAACCAGCAGAGATCTTACGCTACGTTTCCAAGAGGCCCTGCAGCAATTGGTGACGGACACAGCAAAGGAAGGGATTGATCTACTGGCTGTAGGAGCACATACTCTCAATCCTTCACCAACAAGGCTCCGTTCGATGGTGGTTGGGCCAGGAATAACTATACCAGAAACCAGAAGGAACTCTTCCCCAATCAACCCGGCTGGACAGAAAACACTTGAAGAGGAACATCACCAGAGGCTGGACCACAATCAAACAGTACGTGCCAGACATCGTAAATACGATCGGCGCAGAGGTCGGTCATCATCAGAAGACAGTGATCAACACCATCGCAAACGTCATCATGGAGTCAAATGAGAGAACTGGCATCAGAGTGAATAGTCTGAGGAAAGAATGACGATAACATAACGGTTTAACCATCTGGGAAGTACGATGGGGGACAGAGATGTCACGATCCAGAGCCTAACTCGAGAAATTGAGAATAACAGGCGACAGATGGAGGCACTGGTCAGACGTTATGGCTGTAATGATCTATCTGACGATGACTCTAACAGTCCTTTTACCAGGGAGATTTTTCGAACCTTTTTCCCAGAAAGATTCAGGATGCCGCATGTGGAGCAATTCAAAAAAGATACAGATCCAAAGGAGCACGTTAGACGCTATAAAAGTGCCAAGGCTCAATATGCCCGCAATGACCCCCTATTGTGTCTCAACTTTCCGCAAACATTGGGGGACACAGGGTCAAAATGGTTCGGAAGACTACCCTCGATGAGCGTCGAAAATTTCAGCGTGCTGAGCAGGAGCTTCTGAAGGCAATTCCTGAGCAATGTTCACAGGAAGAAGTCAGGTCGAAAATTTCAGCCAAACATATATATATATATATATATATATATATGGGCAGAGGGAGAGGGGACTCCAGCCCGGTGGAGACCATGACCCATTTGTCCTCAAAAAGTTAATAAATTCCATTTATAAAATTCTAAAACTGTTATCGAGTTTTAAGTCTTTTTCATTTTAACATCCTTAAAGGTTTTTGTTTTTGTTCAATTGCCCGCTAAACTTGATATATATATATATGTTATAAATTAAAATGAAATGAAGAACATGTGAAGCATTATGAAGAACAATTGATAGAATAAATAATAACAGATAAATAAATTTTGATAGAATATAGATGAAATATAAAGAGACATGTGAGAGGTAGAGAAATAAAATTACTTTTGTTGATCTGATTAGTTTTCTTCATTAAGTCAATTTACAAACAATGAATATTTATATAGGCAATAAATCAAGGGGTGTTAATTGTAATTATCCATCTAATTTGCCACCTAAGTTTGGCTTATAAATGAAGCAAATGCATAACTTGCTGCCACGTGAATGAAGCAATTGATTAACACACTTCCACTTGCAATCAAGCAGTGGAACAAAAGTTGTGGAACAATCCACATTTATAACACTCCCCCTTGGATTTTCCATAACTTGTATTGTCACTTTCTAGGAAAAATCCAATGAGACAAAACCTAGACAAAAATGATCTTCTGGATCTAGTGGGGTTGGACATTTAAAAACTATCTCATTAAAAACCTTGTCAGGAAAACCCAGTGGGACCAAACCCGATCGAAGGAAAAAAGAGTATAGTTTACAGATGTCCATTGAAGATTTTTCTCCCCTTGATTAGACGTTCCCCCTCATAAAAACTTTAGCATTTAATCTTGTAATTTACAAAGTTGACGCATGCCTATCCCATATATCAATTTCTCAAAAGTTGATGTAGGCAATGATTAGGTAAACAGATCTGCAAGATTTTCTGTAGACTGTATCTGCTTAACATCAATTTGTCGACTCTGTTGAAGCTCATGAGTAAAGAAGAATTTATGAGAAATATGTTTGGTTCTAGCTCCTTTGATATATCCCCCTCTAATTTGAGCAACGCACGCTGCATTATCCTCAAAAATCTGTGTTGTCATTTTTATAGATAACGAAAATCCACAGGTATTTTGAATATGATGAATAACAGACCTTAGCCAAACACATTCTCGGCCTGCTTCGTGAAGTGCGATGATTTCAGAATGATTAGAGGATGTAGCAACAGTAGTCTGTTTTATAAAGCGCAATGATATTGTTGTGCCATTATATTTAAAATTATATCCCGTTTGTGAACGAGCTTTGTAGGGATCAGACAGATACCCGGCATTAGCATAACCAATTAAACCTGAAAAATTGTTAGATTTTGTATAGAATAATCCTAAATCTTTCGTTCCACAAAGGTAACGAAAAATATGTTTGATCCTATTCCAATGCCTTCGAGTTGGTGTTGAACTGAATCTAGCCAGTACATTCACATAGAATGCAATATCTGGTCTAGTACACTGAGCTAGATATAATAAAGCATCAATTGCATTAAAATATGGTACCTCAAGACCAAGTATTTTTTCACCATTTTCTTTTGGTTGGAATGGATCCTTTCTAGGATCAAGAGTTCTAACAACCATAGGAGTACTTAATGGATGAGCATTATCCATATGGAATCTTTTTAAAATCTTTTCAATATATGGTGATTGATGGACAAGTACTCCATTTGATCTATGCTCAATCTCGAGGCCGAGACAATATTTTGTCTTTCCCAGATCTTTCATTTCTAATTCCTTTTTCAAGTATTCATCAGTTTTCAGGAGTTCCCCAGGAGTTCCCCAGGAGTTCCCTAGGAGTTCCCCAGGAGTTCATATCATCAACATAAACTGCTATGATAGCAAATCCGGATTCTGATTTCTTAATGAAAACACATGGACATATAGGATTATTAATATATCCTTCTTTCACCAGATATTCACTAAGACGGTTATACCACATCAGTCCAGATTATTTTAATCCATACAACGACCTTTGTAATTTTATCAAATACAAATTACGAGGTCTTGAGTTACATGCTTCTGGCATTTTAAATCCTTTCAGGATTTTCATATAAATATCTAAATCCAGTGAACCATATAGATAAGCAGTCATTACGTCCATCAGACGCATTTCTAGTCTTTCCAAGATAGCCATGCTTATCAGAAATCGAAACGTAATTGTATCCATCACCGGTGAGTATGTTTCATCAAAATCAGTGCCAGGTCTTTGTGAGAAACCTTGTGCTACAAGTCATGCCTTATAACTCACGATCTCATTTTTCTCATTACGTTTCCGTATAAAAACCCATTTATACCCAACAGGTTTGACATTTTCAGGCGTCTGGATTATTGATCCAAATACTTCACGTTTGGCTAATAAAGTCAATTATGTTTGAACTGCTTCTTTCCATTTAGGCCAATCGGACCGCTGTCTACAATCATCGAGATTATGAGGTTTATAATCATCATTTATGATTTCAGTTGCCATTGTGTATGAAAATACATCATCAATGATTGTTTCTTTTCGATTCCACAATTCTCTTGTATAATTTATAGAAATTTCATTATTTCTATATTCTTGTACCTCTTTAGAGATTCTTTCCCCCACAAAGGATTCTATTGCTTTAGTAATTTGTGTCACTTCAGGGACACTTAACTCTCTTGGAGTTAAATTAGAGAAAGTGGATTTATTTTTCCTTTTTCGAGGAACAATATCTTTTGAACCAAACGGTCTACCACACTTCTGGCGTGCAATAGATGATTCTTTTGCTATCATTTGTTCAGATTGTTTTTTCTAGAATAATCACTCGTGCTAGGACATCAACAGCTAGGATGTATGATTTTGTTACCCTATTAGCATCTGTAAATGCATCTGGTAACAGATTTGCTATTGCTTGAAGATGTAATATCTTACATACTTCATTCTCACATTGAGATGTGTATGGGTCTAAATAAATCAGACTAGGAACTTTCCAGGAAAGCTCACGATTCCCTCGGAAGGAGTTTTCCTTTCCCCTAATGATGGGAAACTGGTTTCATCAAAATGACAATTTGCAAACGTGCTGTAAAAAGATCACCAGTCAAGGGTTCCAAATATCTAATAATTGATGGTGAATCAAAATCAACATATATTCCCAATCGTCTTTGAGGTCCCATTTTAGTTCTTTTTGTTGGTACAATCATAACATAAACCGTACATCCAAAAGTACGTAAATGAGATATATCTTGTTGATGACCAAGTACAAGTTGTACTGGTGAATACTGATGATAAACAATGGGTGGTCGAAGCCGGATTAATGCAGCAACATGTAAAACAGCATGCCCCCAGACAGAAATCGGTAATTGTGTTCGTATTAATAATGTCCTTACAATTACCTGGACACGTTTAATAAGCGATTCTGCTAATCCATTATGAGTATGAATATGTGGAACTGGATGTTCAACATCAATCCCAGCCACTTTGTAGTATTCATCAAATGCCTTGAAATTAAATTCACCAGCATTGTCAAGGCGTACTTAATTGAGTAATCGGGAAAATGAGTCCGAAGCCTAATAATTTGTGCAAGCAATCTAGCAAAAGCAATGATACGTGTTGATAAAAAGAAAACATGTGACCATCTGATAGATGCGTCAACTATGACCATGAAACAACGAAATGGTCCACTTGATGGATGAATAGGTCCACATTTATCCTCTTGAATTCTTTGTAAGAATGATGGGTATTCAAAACCAACTTTAGAATGAGATGGTTTTATTGTTAATTTCCCTTAGGAACATGCAGTACATAAATTCTCATGGGCTAAAAGAATCTTCTGGTATTTTAATTGATGTCCATGAGAATTTTCAATGATTCTACACATTATTGTACATCCTGGATGACCAAGACGGTCATGCCAAAGTACAAAAATTTTTGGATCTGAGCACTATTGACTCATAACTGCATAAGTTTCCACACCTTTGATAATGGTGTAATATAATCCAGAAGATAAAGCACGAAGCTTTTCTATAATGAGTTTCTGGCCTGAATTATGTGAAGTGATGCACACATATATTCAATATCATCTTTATTCATAGTTTCAATATGATATCCATTTCTCCGTATGTCTTTGAAACTAAGTAGATTCCTTCTGGATCTACTTTAATATAATGCATCATCGATAAATATTTTAATATTTTATAATAACAATATTGTAGCTCTTCAAGAGCCTTCTATTAGATCCATTGGACCTGATACTATATTAACATTTGCTCTAAGCAAAGTTAAATTT